>OY282582.1:22977014-23192014 GCA_958299025.2 Drosophila histrio | reverse complement strand
TTTTAACATATTCTTAAATTAATCAATTCGGCACAAGTTTAATTAGCACATATTTCAAGGAAACATTGACAACATTTTACAATCATCTTAGAATAATCTAAAGTAACTTATGAGCTGCTAAAAACTATATTTACAAATCTCAAGATATTTCAGCTATTTTTGCTGAAGACCCTTGTAATTTCGAGCTAAATTTAATGCTACAAATAAATAAAAGCTGTTAAAATATTGCAAAATAATTTTTAGTTAATTTACAAATTAATAAGAAAACTTTTAGAGCACTTAAAACTAATACAAAAATTATCATAAGTTATTTTGAATAATTTAATATATTAATACATTCTGGGAACTTTATGTATATGTTAGTACAACTTTTAAAATTAAGCAAATTTAAATGACAGTTAAGAAACAGATTAATAATTCTTATTACTTATTAATATTAATTATATTATATTATTATTATATTATTATATTTATTATTAATTATTATTATATTATTAATATTATAAATATTGTTCCACATAAGTTTTGAATATTGCAAAATGCTTAAAATCAGTTTTATATTTTATTAAATTTGTTTAGACCTATTAAACTACATTCCATAAGTTTTCATTAGGAGTTATCAACTTTACGCTGATCTGTTGTTGCAATTCGTAGCTCAAGAACATTATTAACTTAAGTAATTATAGTAGTTATATTTGATGATGTTTGCAAAGCAGAAATATTTTAGTTATAATTAATACATTCTCGTAAAATTCCCATGTCACAATGAACTAAACGTTTAATTTGAATAATGTGTTAAATGCAAATGAAATTTATTTGTTTTGCAATTGAGCTTGTTAAGTCAAGAATTAAGTTTCTTTAATAGTTTTACTGGCATTTTCTCTTCCACTTCCTCCCTGTCTCTCTCTCTCTTTCTCTCATTTTTCTCTGCATTGAGCTCTCTATTGGAGCAAGCTGAAGAAAACTCAAATTGAAGTCTTAAGCTGCTCACTTGAGGGCCAAGGCGCAAGAAAGTTGAGCAGTGGCAAAGACGCAAATCTCGAATTATAGTACACAAGTGCACTTGCCCCATGCAGCTGGAACTCGAGCTGAGTTTTGAAGTTGCAGCTTGCCGGTCAGACAATGTCCCCGGCTGCGGAGGCTGACCAAAAAACTTTAGCCTGGACTTTATATACATATAATACATACATACGTATATGCTTGGACTTCTTTGTAGGTATTTGTGTTGAGTTTGTGGGTCAGGGACTTCGAGTTGTTGGCAACTTTTGCTGCATAGGCGCGTTGGCCATATAAACAATGACAAGCCAACAAAAGTAAAACAACAACAACAGTAACAACAAGGAGAACGACAAACTTTTCTAATCTAAAAAAGCACATAGCCAAACACAGTTGAGAAGTAGAAGAAGGAGTATTCACAGCACTCGCAGTAGAAGTTCAAGAAAAAACTGTAGAAAATGTGGAAAAAAAAACGCACAGAGAAAAATAGAAAATTATGCCATTAAATTTTCATGTCAATTACAAACTGCGACAATATAAAAAGTAGCTGGGGAAAAAAAGTACATGGAAAACAGTAGGAAAATGCGCAGACCATTGAAATGCCATAACAAATGAGTAGCGGGTCCGTTGTCGATGGGCGTCAGCGACACGCCCCTTTTGCCACTTAATTCTCTAGCAGCTCGCAGGCAGGTGTCATAAGCAATTACAATTATAGTTAAGCAAGTTGAGAACTTTAACACAGTTAGAGTAATAATAATAACAAATATGTGAATAGTATAAGCATATGAATATATAGAAAAAATTATGCTCCTACGAGGGAATGTGGTTAAAAAAAGAAACTACTATGTGATATTAACTTTTAATTTATTTTAAAACATGAAGCGACACATTCTTTGACGGACTATGCAAGTTACACCCCCTTGGGAGGAAAATGAATCGTCCTCACACTTAGCTACATGAACTTTCATTTACTTAAAGGTATTGTGCAAAATATACACCCCACGTAAAATATTTAAACTGTGTTAGGGAACGTAGATTAAAGACTACTGCTGCACATTGTTCAATGATTAAAAACAAGCGTTTAGAATGTAATTCTATGTGGTATTACCAACATATACTAAGTAAGTATACTTATAAAGTATACTTATAAACTGCTCGATTTTTAAAATTCGATTTAATACACGTTCAGTTTGAATTTACATAAATAGTCGCCAACTTATTGGCCTGATAATTGAAGCTCATTAAAGTCATCATTGCACAAAACCAACCTCATAGGTGTAAAGATGGGTATTTATGGTCTTTTCTTATTCAGAAAGCACGGGCAATGCTGGCTTATACCAGCTATTGTTGGTAAATAACTTCTTAATATGTACATATGTGCGTGTTGACCACCAAAGTAAATCAGCTGGGAACGCAAAATGATAGCATACTTTTTGGGGCTCCTCAATGTAAGTCGCTGTGTGTGTGTGCTTGTGTGTGTGTGAGAAAGTGTTTTCCTGAGTCATGTCCAAGCACTTGTGATTGATTATACTGCTAAGTGTTTAGATATAAATATCTATATATATATATATATGCGTGTATGATAGATGGAAACTAAGTACACACATGTGTTTAGATACTCGTATAGGAGTTAATTGCAAGTATTCACTTTCGTTTAATACTTGAATGGGAAATGAAAGTGAGTACTTGCAATTAAGTTATAAAAGGTTTCAAATACAGTTAATTGTTCAATTCCTAATGCTGGCGCACAATTTGGAGATATTTCAACTGTCATTATATATTGTAGATTAATAGTAGGGAATCTAGATTGAAATTAATAAGAAAATGAACAGAAAAATAATCAAAAAATTATTATTTTTATGGTTTATCACTTTAATAACTTATTTAAAACATATTTCGTTCATATCGTCTTTTTATTAGGTTTCTTAAGGCTTGCGTAAAATATGTCCATGTAAAATAAATAATATGAATTTCCCAGCTCTAAGTTTTTTCCTATTTAAGACCGCCCGTTGTGCCGGCTGTTCTTCCATCATCATCAACGTCTTACTACACTAAACAGGCAACAATTCAACAGCTCTAATCAATTAAAAGCTTGCCACAATATTTTATTTTAGAACAATTTTGCGCCCATTAAACTTTCGAGCGCTTAAAATCGCGTGCAATTTTTTCATTCATTTCGCATTTATGATTGAAGCGATTTGTTGCTGTTCTGTATTGTTGTTTCACTGGTGCTTATGCTGCTTAAGCAGCTTAGGCATAAATTACCATCACACTGCAGACTCTCCCTCTTTTAACTCCCCCACCACTTCCCACACCCCCACACACTTTTACCCCCGCTTGAGACTGAAAGGCATTACAAATACAATAGCATAACTAAAGGCGCAGTTTTCATTGTGCTGTTTCCTTTGCTGGCACATTTTGAGACATTTTCTGACAGCACCATCCACACCACCCGTACTTTCCCCTCCCGCACTGCCCATCGCAACACAACGCATTCTTCTAATGCTCAATTTACCCACACTCTGCTCGCTTTTGCGCTGCGCATTCGAATGACCTGCTCAATGTGTCACGCCCCCACTTCTCCCATGCCTCACACACACACCCAATCACACACACACACACACAACAGACACACATACTACTTAATAATTCAATTCATAGGCTCAGTCACGGGCTGAGCGTCGCATTCACAGTCGCAGTCACGAATACCAAATTCCACTGAAGTCTTCCTCATACCAACTCCCTCCCTCACTCTCTCAATCTCTTCCTCTTGCTTCATTCTGTCCGCATCCTTGCTGAAGACACAGACTCAGTATCTTCGTCTTGACCAGCTCAGGAAGCCCACTCGGCCGTTTCACCTGCGTCTGCAACGGGGCGAAGCAGGACAGCGGTTAAGGAAACAAACAAAGCGAGCGAAAAAATACCACAACAAAAATTGAGCAAAATTTCTGTTGACTTTTATGTATACATATATATACTTTTTTTGGTTTTATTTTGTTGTTGCCGTTTGCCTTCATTTGCATATAAAATTTTTATGTTGCGCCCGAAAGCGTTTATTTGCTTTAGCTCTGGCTTTGGCCAACTGCCGAGCCAAACTGCACCCGCTATCAGACTGCCCCCTACCGCTCCTCCGCCCTCCACCCTACTGCCACCATTTTCCCACACTCCACCTGCTGTCCGCTTATTGCGCAACGCATTCGCTTGGTTTGACGGACTTGCCACATTCATTTTGCGGTCATGTCTAATACAAATAAACGTGCCACATACACACACACACACACACACACACACACCCACAGACATAGCTGGACATAGATAAAAATCGTCGTAGTTTAGTCAACGTTTGATGTATCTCTCCCAGGCAGCGACTCAATTTTTATCCAGCCTCATGTTTTATTTTGCTCACATTATGGTAAATCATTTTATTTTATGTGAACACAACGAAACAAAACCAAACAGAACAGAACATAACAGAACAAATAAAAGAAAATCGTTAATGTCCTGAAATGTGCACGCAGAAAGTCTGACTGCGAATAGATCCCAACTATTGGATCATTTTAATATTTGTTATTAAAGCTAATCTGCCGGTAAATGCACAAAATTGTATTGAATATATTAAATTTAAGATATTTGTTTTATGCCTAACAATAGGTAACTATAAAGTACTATAATCTGTACTTAATATGAAGTTATTCCTAGATTCTAACTATCAGATCAATTTCTTAAGAGGAAACCAGAAAAAATTGTTGAAAAAAATGTTGATCAGAAATATTCCATTTTTTAATAGTTTACTAAACTAACTCATTTTACTAGTGTATTTTTATAGCAAAAGGGAGCGACAATGGAGAACATGATTTTATTCTTAAATAGATAGATTGTTAATCCGTATTAACAATCAAACAAAAATGAAAAATATTACTTATTATAATCAGAAATATAACTCAGATCCATATTATTAGATATTTTTGCTTTGGCCATAGATAATATTTTTTAATGATTTCTTACAAAAAAAATGTATCCCAATGCATATATTTAAACTAAAATTTTATCAAATGTTTGATGTTTAAAGTTTTAGTTGAAACCTAGTTTTTTTTCTATTGGTAGATAAGTTCTTCAACGGTTTAAGAAGTTATGTTAAAATGTAATGAACTATACCAAATCATGCAAAAAAAAACTACCTAAGTATGCCATTTAAGAAGCCAAACTATCGATATTTTTTTGAAGTCTTGCAATTTTGCAGTTTGTCATTTGCAAAAGCATCGAGTGAAAAATGATTTTCTGTGTGTGTTCAAAAGTTTGTTACAACTTTTCTTCGTCATTTATATTTATTTTTAATGGATTGCAAACTCCAGAAGAATCTAATTACGTAACGTTGCTTATACACTCATACACATACACACACACACACACACATACCGAGACTTAGCAGCCACAACATTATATGTAGCCATTTAATTGGCTTATCAAAAAGTGCTGCATACTTTGGGGCGCCCAAAATTTTGTGTGCTCTTTTATTTAGATATTTTTGTTGGTGTTTTCGACCAGCAAATTAAATTGCACGTGCACACAGCTAAACTAAGCCGCAACCAGCCACGCCCACAAACACCCACACATAGGGGGCGTCAAAGTCGCCGCGACTCTAAGCCATCAAAAAAGCAGCGAATTGGTTTACAACGTTCAACAAATTTAATTTGCGCAAAAATTGTTAAATGCTGCCAGCACACACATTTAACCGCACACACACACAAGCACACATACACACACACACACACACACACTTGCATACTTAGGCATGTTAATTTAGTTATGCTTAAGTATTAAAAACAGATTTTTGAGCTCATTGAGTCAAAAAACTTTGCGAGGCCACAGCTTAAAAACTTTTACACCCCCAGCAAAAGAAAGCAAGATAGAGCAAGTGGAAGACAGAGAGAGAGAGAGACCGACTCTGTCAAGCTGCAGATAGCTGAAGAAAACTATTTAGGAAATTTGTTTTAAGTTTGATTAAAATTATAACAAGCCGTCGAGGAAAGAAACTTAAGGCTCGCTCAGCAAACTCCTTCAGCCAAATTAGTTTCCCATGTGCTCATGCATTGAAATACATCTGTAACTCTCACATAGCTGAGCGAAAGACAGACAGGCAGACAGACAGACAGATTTTAGCTGACCCAGCTCTGTCTGGCACATATTCACGGATTCATTCACTCACTCACTCACTCATTCATTCGTTTCGTTCGTTCGTTCGTTCGTCAGACTTCGAGTTGTGTCTGCATTTAAATCAATTTAAGCATTTACAGTCAGTTGAACCTTTTGTGCCCCAAAGCACACACACACACACACTCACACCCAATTACATTTATTGGGCGCGTAAAAATATTTTGGATGCCACATTTAATCTATGTATCATTTACCCTGTAAACTAAGCCCAAGCTATGCGGTAGCTTAAATAGCATTAGCATCACTTTAACTGTGGCAATTTCCAATTTACTGTGCAAACAATCGATCATTTTATTTTTAATTCTATTTTAAATTTATTTATACAACTCTTCGATAAGAATATAATATAATTCACTCACTTTACTTTTGTTATTAAATTTGCAATGCTATCAATAGTTGTCTTTTTGAACTCGATAAGCATATCATTAAAGTAGAAAATACATAATATCAGAATCTAACACATTATGCAAATGTATTTTTTAGCATGTTATACTATACTCTTAAGATATATATTTATGGAAAGTGAACTTTGTAATATTATATTTATCGCACAACTTTCAGTAGTTTTCTAACAGCAATCGATTATGGAATATCACAGCAGCTTTTGAACATTCAAAGATATATTTACTTAAATATACTTAAAGAACGATGTATAACAAACATATATATCGTGAGTAACGCGATCACGTGCTCATCCCTAGAAGCCAAACAAATTATGCAAACATTTAAATATGCCATAAAATTATTTGAGCTCTGCATCAGTTTTTTGGCATTTCACATTTTGTTTTCTTTATCTGTTCCTTTTTTTACTGTCTCTGGAAAAGTTGGTCAGCAGCTGAGATACGTGAGTGTGTGTGTGTTTGTGTTTGTGTGAAAAGGGCGTTGGTTTTGTTTGTCTGTGTTTTTAGTTTTGCCGCTTTTAGTAGTTGTTTATAATAAATTCATATTCATTCGCAATCAGCGTCTGCATTTCAGTTTTTATTTTTTCGACTTTTTTCTGTTTTTTTTTTTCATTCTCTTCATCTTTTTATTCGCGCCCCATGAGAGTATGTTAAAATAAATATAAATGCATATGATTGTATGCATTAAAAAATTTGCTACCCTAGATTTTTCTAATTTAATTCTTCAATATAATTCATGTTTTATTTAGGCAAAAATAGGCAAAAACATTGTATTTTTAATTGTATTTACTAGTATATTAAGTTTGTTAAAAGTATGTAACAGGCGGATGAAATGTATATTATTGATCAGCATTGATAAAGCCATATCAGTCGGTCTGTCTGTCCGTCTGTCTGTCTGTCTGTCTGTCCGTCTTTCAGTCCATATTAGCGAAAGAATCCCAGAGATAATAAGAGCTAGAAACTAAAAATTTGGTTCCTAGCACTGCTTATATTTTCAGATTCACAGATATTTCAAAAGGAACAATAAGCAAGGGTATTCAATTTTCAGTTATTTTTTATAGCTACAGTTTAGAAACTTAAGCTATTTTCAATGAAAATCTTTTATTTTTAACACAATGGAAAGTTTTGTTAATGCAAAAAGAAATTACAAATCAAATATATATCATAGTTTGTTTCTTCTTTGATAAGAATAAAACTAGATTGTTAGAGATTCGTAAAAATATATTATTTAATTTACTACATTAAATTCCTATGCCTATTGAATGTTTAACTGCTCCTCTCACTATTTTCCCCTCACACTCACACTCACTCTGTCTCTGTTTTTTTTTTTTAATCTTAATAGACAGAGTTGGAAAACACAATTCTCTGGGTAACAACTCCAACAGCTGTTCCTACTCTGCCCCTCAGCTAATGTTGCAACTTTCACTGCATCCTTTTGCTTAGTCCCTGGTAGTTGATGATGTTGCTGACTCTTTTGCCAGTTATTGTTATTTTTGCTGCTGTGTGCCACAAAATATGTTGTACATAAAATATACAAATTCATTAAAACAACCGACAACAACAACCACAACAGACAGCCAAGTTTATTTTCATCAAGCAGCAGCAACAACAACTGCAACAACAACAACTCGAACAGCAATGGCAAATTAAAATTTTGTTGCGGGGCGTAAAACTCAATAACAACAACAACCACAACAACAACAACAACGATGAATGTGTTGACACGTGTGTAGTTGTTGTTGCGGTTGCGAAAATAAAAAAGAAACAATTAAAATGCAAATAAAGTTCGCATAAAAAAATTAAAATATACATATATAAATAATTGCAACAACAACAACAACACCAACAACGCAAAAAGAGGAAACAAATGAAAATTTTTTAAAAAATTACAAAAAATTGACGCATTTAAGCAAATAAATGTTTTTCAATTTGTTGTCGCATGATGATGGGCGTGGCAATAGCCGCCTGATGCTGTAATAAGCAACAGCAACAACAGGAGCAACAGCACCGGAAATGCGCCATTGTGCACGGCTGGCCGCCTGCGTTCTGCCACTTGCCACATGCCCCGCGTCTGCCCCTGGTGCCCCCTTGCAGCCTGCAGCCTGCAGTGTGCCCCGTGTGCTGCTGCCTCCATTTTGAGCTGTCGCATAAGCGCGCTTAATATTTTACATGGCCACAGCAATAAAAACTCTATTATTATAAATATTTAACAATTGTGACAATTGTTGTTGGTACGCGACACGCTTAACGCTCATTGTCCTTGTTATCCTTGCTGCCTGCCGCACTGCCACACTGCCATACTGCCACACTGCCACACAGCCTGCCACCAAGCCCCTTTCCTGATTCGCCTTTGTGTGCAACGCGTGCAACAGCAGCTGCAATTTTCACGCTGCACGCTCGTTGCGTTTTAAACGAGTTAATGTGACACTGTGCCACACACTGTTGCACATACACACACACCCCCGCACACACACACACACACACACACACAGAGTTATAGTTACCTTACTTAATTCTCGATTACATTTTTAACTAATTTAAACAATTTGTTAATCCTGCCCTTCAACACATCCAACGACAACATAAGTTCCACATGAAAATTAACAGTTGTTGCAATTGTGAATTACGCTTTATCTTCTCATTTTTTTTAATCACAATCCATTTACAATATATGTATAATATAATCCTTAAATATGTACATTTAATAACATGTTAATGCGCTGGGTAAACTTTTAATAGGCATTTGTCGAGCGTAAAGATTATGCATTTTAACGAAGAACATTAAAGAAAAAGCGAGGAAAATATTATGAAATGGGAAATGGCAAGATAATGTAGATTGTCTGAAAATGTATATACTAAGGTAATTGTGTTTGAATACTCGTAGTTCAATTAATGAAGAAATTTTGTAAAAAACATGATATTATTTAAAAGCATATAAATTTAACCATTGTAATTACTTGAGTAATTGCACTTGATATGGCTATAAATTCAGTAATTCTGTTAAAAATAATTAATTTTGCTGGCAGGATGTCTGAGGTTTTAAAGTAATTGTATCTACAATTTTAATAATTTATGTTATTACTTATTTGTAATTATGTTTCCTTAATTCTCCTTTAAATGGTAAGTAATTGTGTTTAAAAAATATTAAATTATTTTTTAATTACACTTATATATATTTTGGTTCAATTAATTGTAATTGCCAGAATAAAGATTGTTTCTAGTTATTATTAAGAAAATATACTTGTAGAAGAGAAAAACGACAAATTATTTAACTGCATTATTTAAATATTTATAAAATATTATAATAAATATTTAGTTATTTAAATAGTTATGCTTGCAAAGAATATTTAATAATACATTAAAATGAAAAGTGTTACTGCATTATAATAAGCATTTCTCGGATGCAAATTATTTGAATATCTGTACTTAAATCCTGTATTTAACTGAGTAACTAAAATACAATTTTCAAAAAATTTAGTATTTGTGTCAAAACTTTAAATTTTGCCACTAATTGTCGTAGAATATGAAAATTCCAATCATTAAATATTTCGCATGCCTCTCGTCTCCAATTGGGTCACATGTGCAGGCGTACGAGTATATCACTCTATATTTTGGCTCCATAACCCACAGACTCACAGTTGAATCAATTTCAGAGTCCCCACAATAATTTCCATAGGCTGATATCCCATTGAATGGCTTATTCTACTACGAGTTTGCATACAACGAATACTGCGCTTTAGCCCATTAGCTGCTCAAAAATTGACCACAGTCGAAACAAGATTTTCATTTTCATTATCGTTTTGATTTTCATTGCGGGTGTCTGCATGAGTGTGTGATATGTGTGTGAGTGTGTGTGTGTGTACATGTTTTGGCAGTGCATAAAATGCAACGTGAACCAAAATTGAATTTAATGTGCGTGCATTAATTGCATAGCCTGGCGCATGTAGAGAGTTGGCCCAAGTCGGCCAGTTGACCAGTTGACCATTTGCCCATTTATCCATTTGTACATTTGCCACGCCCCCATTTGGCCCGTAAGCAACAGCTGGCACCTATCGCGTTTGGTCATGCAATATGCAAAATGACGGTTGATTATTTTCATGCAGCTCATCAGAGTCCATTGCAATTTGTGGCATCAGCAGCGATGCCAAAAGTATTCAACGGGATCTGCTGCTGCAGGACAACTCAACTAACTGAATTTGCTGGCCGGGCACGTTGCTGTTGTTGCTCTTTCTGATGATGATGATGATTAATAGACATGGTGACAGCTTTTCAGAGAAAGAGAGAGAGGGAGAAGGGGGGGAGGGGTAGAAAGTAGCGGTACGGGGTACGGGGTACGGAGTAACGCATCAAATTGAAAACCCCATAAAACACTCAATTTATTTAAATTGCATGTGATTGACAATCGAACGCCGCCCTTTGCTCTCATTGTAACAATAACAAATTTCGCTGGCTCAGTTGCGTTTTCCTTTCCCCATTTCCCCCCATTTCCTCTCTTTGCTGTTTTTTCAATTGTTAAGGGAAATGGTGGCTGTCAGAGCAGCGGAAAAGTAGGGGAGGCATGCTGATTAGCCAAGCAGGACACGTAACGCGTGGCAAAGCAAAAGGCGACAACAATAAAAAATTGAATATGAATGAGAATCAAAGCCAAACATCAATCGTTAATCAAACAAGCCGAAACAATATATACACTATTCGACAGAAGGTTGCCTAGAATTTTAGAATTTCTAAGATAAGTTTTAGTTATAAGCTAACCCTGAATATTCCTTAGCTATCCTATTTAGTATTGCGTCAGCTTTTCTTTAGTTATGACTTAGCTATCCACCAACTATTCTTTAATCAGCATCATCTTTTTTTCTTTAAATTATGTACCTGTGTCTTTACTTTATTATGGCAATCACTTGACTATTCTTCAGAAGTCACTTAGCTATTCTTTAGCTACTTTAACATTCATTTATTTATTGCGCCAATAAGTATGCTATATATTTAAATATTGATTAGAAAGTTTTCTACTACCTTTAATGGCAACGTGAGATGTAAAAACTAATCATATTAGGTGATACATATAAAGAATTAATGTTATATATATGGACAAATGTATATTAATAACAGTATTTACAAGTTGTTGAGTATTTAAATGAAGGAATTTGGTAGGAAGATCAAATGGATGGCACCTTTTAAGTATTTTCTTTCTTGGATAATTCGATATTCTCAAATCCAAATTGTTATATTAATTTGACATATTTTCTGTATATGTCGAACTGAAGTGTTCCGATTCGGTCTCGAGATCGAAGGGCAATTTGTTCTGAAGACAATTTAAAAGCCTGAACCGAACCAGATTTTCTAGGTGCGGTACCGGCATAACCGGTTAGCAGTTTTGATAAGAATACATCCCAATTTGTAATTCCTTACATTACGTATGTATGTGTATGTATGTTCGCAAAGTGATTGTCATAGTAAATGTGCTTTCGGTTAATGCTATTGTATGCAGTGGAAATAGAAGGTGGGCAATTGAGAGACACATAGCGGCAGAGGGGGGCGTGTTGTCAGCATCATCATCCGCCCCCCAACTGCGCTGAAACGCTCGCATTTGTCATAAACATAACTCAGCAATTGCCCACGCCCCAATGCGCCCACGTACGCCCATCAATTGTCGTTTTTATCAGCGTTCCATGTCGCGTTCGTAATTTTTTGGCTTCAGCTACAGCGACAGGGCCAAAACGCAAACGCGACGCGTGTTCCGGCGGACAAAGTACCCAGAGCGCGAATATACAGAATTCCCTATATTCCGTATACAATATTCTGTATTTCGTATTCCGTATTTCGTATTATTGACGTCCCATACCACGGACAAAAGTCACAGCGCCGTAGTCAGTGCTTAGTCAGCGTGTCGCTGGCGTCGCTGCCGCTCTGCTGCTGCCGTTGGCGTTGGCGTTGACGTTGACGTTGGCTTTGACTTCGACGTTGACGCTGTTGCCGTTGGCAGCGCCGCATTAAAATTTTAAAATGTGTACGCAATTTTTGTTGTTGTTACATCTTATACTCTGTTTGGGTGTATTAAGTTTGTTAAAAAATATGTAACAGGCAGAAAGAATATATATTGTTGATCAGCATCGATATAGCCATACCCGTCCGTCTGTCTGTCCGTAGGAACGAAAGAATCGCAAAGATGTTAAGAGCTAGAAGCTTAAACTTGGCCCCTAGCTGTGCTTATATTTGCAGGTAGATCGAGTTTATTTTAAATTTTGAGTGCCACGCCCCTTTCGACCGCATATCAAGAAAAATCTCATTAAAAAGGAATTCAATAGCTAGAGACTTGAGATTTGGCACACACGATGTGTATCTTGGGATCGATGTGTCCAGAAAACTTCATACCGATGCCATGCCAAGGAGTTACAAACGAATTACATCGGCAGCAAATTGAAATGGCGCCCTAAACTGCCACAGGGTATATTACGGTCGAGTTCCCGATTGTCCGGCTTGTTTTCCCCTGCTTTAAATTTTTTTTTGAGCTGTGTTTTTTCCTTACGCTTTAGCTCCGTTCGCCGCTTCTTACGTATTACGCCTTCGCTTTGTTGTTGCCGTTGCTTTTGTTACAGTTATTGCTGTTGGCGCAACAATTGCCAGGCGAATGGCCGGCGAAAGGCATTGCATGCAGAGCGTCGCCTTAAACTTAAAGCTTTAATAAAAGAAATGCTTGTCAAACATTCGCGAGCTTGCGTGGGTAATTAAAGCTCTCCCGTTGCTTTTGCTCTGCTGCCGCTGCTGCGTTGATACTTCTGTTGTTGTTGCTGTTCTTGTTGTTGTTGACCATGAGACGAAGTGGCGTCGCTGCAAAGCTTCAAGTTAAATACCAAATGCTAAAGACTGTTGCTTTTGTTTGTGTTTTTGTGCGTATGTTGCTCGCTTCACTCACACTCACACACTCACATAATCTCGCTCTGCCCAACTCTCATCCTCGCTTTATGTATGTGTGTGTGAGTGTGTGGGTGCACATAAGTAAAAGTCAAACGATTTCAACTTCAAAGCTTCTGCTCAGTTTCGTTTTTGTTTCATTTGGTGTATTTGTAGCATTTACTTATAAAGCCAAGACAAGAGATCAGACAGCAAATATACATATACATATACATGAGCATATTTGCTTTTGTATGTATGTGTTTGCACACTGTGTAGCAAATGTCAAAAACAGACAATGATTATTTTGTTATTTTGCAACACATTTAAATCGGCAGCATACAAATGTATGTACATACATACATATGTATATATGTATAATTTAAGTAGCAGCTCACGAAATCGCAATTTATACATTTTCTTTTTTTTATGTTATTCTTATTTTATTATATGTAGTTGCTTATGGTTCATAGAACAAATTAAACAAAATAAATAAATAATGGCATCCATTGAAATGAACTATTTCAAAAGGTTTAAAATAAATAAGGGCATTTTTTCTTTGTCAAAAAAAAAATTACTTGTCTAACTGTCGAACATACACAGCATACTCATTAAAAGTGACTTCAAAGGGTATACCAAAGTTATGCAAAACAATGTGAATGACAAAGAAAGTTATTCAAGAAGCAAACATTTTGCTAAATTAAAGAAAACTTTCTTATGTTGGTTTGTTTGAGAATGCTACAATTGAAAATACCCTGCAGCTAGTAAAACTATTATTTACACAATTATGAAGTACTATCAACGTACTCTTGTGCCCTTTATCTCTCTCACACTGCCGCTCATTGGCAAATCAAATACCGACACATAAAAACACATATACTACAAAGCAAAATGCTTTTATTTATTGCCTCATTATATTTTTTGCAAATTGTATGATTTGCAGAAACTTTCCTCTGAAGCTCAGTTCCAATTACAGGGCATCAAACCACAAGCAAGTAACCCGACTTTAACCACTTTTAAGCGGTAAATAAAGCCAACAAATTTCAGCAAACAAGCTTAAAGACTTAACGCTCTATGGAGCCATAAAAATAACAACTTCTTGCTTACAGTATTTTCCATTATATTTTTCAGTGTTGCATTTTTCCAGCGTGCTTAATTCTTAAAAGTAATTTATATATTTGTTCTTCAGCTTTTTGTTTGTGGTTCTCTTATTCTTGTTTCTTGTAAGATTCTTATGGCTTTAAATACGCTAGCAACATTTATGTATATTCATAATGCTGTCAATGTGTGTGTGTGTGTGTGTTTTCTGTTTCACTAAGCAATATCCAAGTAATTGTGCAACATTGTGGGGCAAGTAGGCAAGGCAATGATTGTGGCAAGTTGCATATTGCAATAACTGTTGGAGCTTTCTATCGAATGCATTCATAACTATTCATTTGCATTGTTTTATTGCTTGTTCTTGGGCCTTTTTGCAAAACTGTCAACTGCAAAAATTGAGCGAGCATGAAAATTTCATTGCCTGCTTTTAGGCCGCCCCGTCGACCCCTTCCCTTTTTAACTTATTCTGTTTCCCCTTTAGCCAAGCACTTTTAAAACGAATAATGCACACAGATTTGCCACAACATTTTTAGCAGTGGCACAAACACAACATACATTCACATACTACATAGCGAGTAGATGGGGCAACCCTTAAAGGGTTGATAAAAGCCAGCAAGCAAGCAAGCAAACACACACACACAGCATACACACACACACACACACAAGCCAGCAAGCAAGCAAACAAACAGAGAAGAGCTAACCGGAGCAATTGCCCGGTTTTCCAGTTGCCCGTTCCGGCAGGCGCATAAATTTGTCGAGCAATTCAAAAAGCATGTGCCTGTTTGCCTGGTCGCCTGGTCGCCTGGCTACTTTTGTTGCCTTCGAATACTCGGCGAGGCTGCGAGAAACAGAGGGAGAGAGCATGTTGCTCTATTTGTCAGCTCGTGAAACAATCATAACTTCCTCTGCCGCTTGGTTACTTTTTTGGCAGCCATCCCGACTTTCCTCCCCGTCGTCGTCGTCGTCGTCGTCGTCGTAAACACGCATGTAACACGCCAAGCAACGTATTGCGTGCTGCATACATTTGTTAGGCTATTTGGTTACGCCCACTGATACACCCACATGACGCCTGCCCTTCCCCTTCCTCTCTCTCTCTCTCTCCTACAAGCAAAATACACTGATGCTCCTCCAGCTGCAGTGCTGTGAAAAATTCATTGAATCATGCTAGCAGATAGGGCAAAGAGGGCCTAGATACAAGCAGAAGCGTAGCAACAAGAGCAGCAGCATCGTCATCAACAAGACAACAAATATTTTGGCTTACAGAATCCTAACCTACAACTGCCCCCCCCCCCACCCCATCCATATCCCTTTACTACCCTTCCTTCTCTATTTCTGGGTGCGTGCCTTGTGCATTACTTTGTCTGCTGAAATATTGCGTATACGCAACGCATTTGCGTGCTTGGCCAGAATTCTCTGGGCGACAGCACGACAGAAGCGACAACAAAACTAACGACACTGGCACGCCGCTGCCTTATCAGCAGAGAGTGGTGTATGTGTGTGAGGGTGTGTAAAAAGGGTGAGAAGGGGGAGAAGTACCACAAACAATTTTGATTTCCTTGGCATGGTCTCAATTATTAATGAGCCACAGATACATAAAATTACTTTGCTAGTGCTCTGGACATTGCTAGTACTTCTATATGTGTGTGTGTGTGTGTGTGTATAGTATGAATGTGTATTGTGTGTGTGTGTTGTACCAAAATGTAATCCCCACAGTTAATGCTTGTAAAAGGCCAGCAAGTAAACATACTCCTAACGCGACCACATGCCAAAAATATATCCTTTTAAAAATGAATATAAATTAGTTGAGGAAGTTTTTGATAGACATTGTGCCTAAATATTACGACTAATAAGTGGATTGTTTATCTGGCAAACTATCAGCATTTTCTGTTCAAAATTAATCATGGGAAAAGATTGCATTAAAAGTGCTCTCCCAAGCAATTTATAGTCAGAGATCGATAAGCATTGTATGTATAAAAAGTTTATAAAGTGTCAGCTAAAATAAAGATTTCATAATTCTATACAATTGATATCGATACATCGTTACATCTACCGCACAAACAATTATCGTTTAATATCAGAATACGTTAGTAAATGATAGGACTTAAATGAAACTTTGTTAAAAAATAAACTTTGAAGTCACACAAATGAAGAGCAATTAAGATTTGTAAAACAGTTTTAATTTCTTTGATTTTCGCAGTCCGTGAAAGTGTAAGATTTTAATACAGAGTCAATTGACATTTCAAAAACTAAAGACTAAAATTAAGTAAATTATTAAACAATAAACGGCGTAATTTTATTAACAAAATATGGGTAAATATACGTTATGTCAATGATCAAATTAAGAGCATTTTTTTGTGAATATTTTCCCTATTCGGGTAATTCAATTGTGAACTAAGTGAAATGGTTAACTGTGGTATATTTTATTTACTAAATATGGATGACAAAATGCAATAAAAAGCAATTTGAAATGCAATTTAAGTTCAGATTGCCTGTAAATCAATCAGAATTGTTGTGCATAATTTGTTTGATTTTTTTTTGATGGCGTTTTAAAGTTTTGGGAAGAGTTTGTCTATTTAGAAAGAAATTCACGTTAAATGAGAACATAAAAATTAATAATTCATTCGGCACAAAACTTTGGTGACGCCCAGCGGCCGTTTGTTTTGGCATTTATATTCATTAAAATATTTTCATTGCCTTATTTTCCGCAAGGTTTTTTTTTATTGTTTTCGCTATCTCTCTCTCTCTCTCTCTCTCTCTCTATCTCTTTTACTGGTAGCGACGTGACATAATTAGCTAGGCGTGGCTACGTGGGCGTAAAATATTAATTTCCACTTAAATGAAAAATAATGTTCAATTTCAGTTAAATTTATGTGACAAGAACAACAACATAGAATGCATGTATATAGCATGATTGACTACCAGATACCCTGTAGATAGTCTGACAATATAATCCAATCTCAGCACTCTGATTACTTGTTTACCTAAACATTGCTCATTATAAAACTTTCAGGATAATAAGCTGACAGGATAACTTGTGTACGATCCTTCCTTTAACCTATATTTAATGAGTACAGGGTATACAAAAAATGCGGGAGTACCAAGGGACTGAGCAAATAAATTTTTGCACATAAATCTCGAATCGCTAATAACAATAACAATAATAATCATCAGCCGGAATGGCTAAGGGCGGCGACAAACATTTATGATACTCGTATTAGCCAAGCCCACACAATCTACTAGCTGTGGTCGAGAGTTGCGAAAAGGGGAGGGACGTAGCATAGGTAGAACAGGGTCTAAGGGAATGCGTGCTGAGGAGAGCGAGAACGAGGCAGGTGGAAATTTAGTAATGCACGGCTATCGTTGTGCGATTAAAATTTTGTTATTAATTAGATGCACGACAGCGTAATATTTCACAGCTTTTGGAAACAACGTGTGTGTGCGTGTGTGAGCTGTTAATGTGTTGGGATTTGTGCATTTAGAAATGCATTTAAATCACTTACATTGACATTTAAACGATTGCAAGTTCTGATATGCATATCAATGAAAGCCAAACTGCCAAATGAATGAATTCATTAATTACTAATATTCCCCAATTAAATGTAAACGTATATTGAAAATTTAACTAACATTGATCGAATTTTAGTCTCACAGTGAGTACAATAAATTGCTGAAACAATAGAAGAAAATACAGACTAAGATAAGTTTAAAACTTGTATATACTTTTTCAATAATATTCTTAAAGCTGATCTACGACAATTCCGAAATAAGATGAAAAGAATAAGTTGAGTTTTACATACTTATATCTGACAGGAAAGCGACAATTTTAGATTAGAACTACTTATACGAAGTGTGAACAACTGGTTGACTTACTATACGAAAGGTGTCACTTCCAGCTAATACGGGTCTTGCCCATTTGCAATCTCAGCAATCTCAAAATGTAATCTGCGAAAATAAAAATAAATTGTAAATATTTTAGATACAAAAGTAATAACTGACTTTGCTCATTACTTTGCACTCAGTTCAATTTCCAACCAATATCAACTTCTCTAATAACAGGATTTTAGAGACATTTAATGAAAGTGCTGACTTGTGTTCATATACAACTCACCCAAAATCTACTCCACTTGCAACCCGTCAAGTTGCCAACTCATTTCAACTAGTCTAAAGGCAATATTAGATATTTTACTCATGCAAATCTAGTCCGTTTGCAACTAGTCAAATCAAAGTTGACTTATTACTAGTCATAGAACTATTTGTTTCCTATATTAGTTTGCAAAAGTCCTGCAGGCTCGGACCGACTGAACTGCTTTAATGAAAATCAATAGAATATGTATATGGATCATAGGTCTGTACTTCAGTGGGTTAAGTCCCAATGTTTCAACTGTAACAATTCACACGTATTTTTTTACTTCCTTTCTGCCTAACCATATATTTTTGATTTGCCACCGTGTGTGTAAATTACAATTGCCGTTGGCTTATTTTGGCCTGTTTACATTTACTTGTCACCCTACACACCAGGTTAAGCAACACGCCCACTGGGACCCCCTCTCTTATCGGTCGTACTCCCCACAGTGTCCTCAGCTAACATACTCGTAATTGCAATGTGCAAATCATTTCACACTTGCTTTCATTTTTTACAACCTCACACTCCCTCCCACCACTCCCTATTTGCTTGTCATAATTATTTATTATACTTTTTGGTGAGAAAAGCAAAATTTTTCGCTGTTTCTGCAGTTTTTGAACGCTTGTTGTTCATTAGTTTTTTATACCCTATACTAATGAAATGAGTATTAAGGGTATGCCATAGTTGTGGCATAGTTGAGTTTAAAAATATGCACTAACGTGTATTTAAATTATTATATAACAAATACAATTTTGATTTCAGAGACTATTCAATAATATTTCTAACATCATTTTAAAGTTAAGACCTTTATTTTGGGTTAATGTAGATTTCGCAGCGATTGCCTGATATATTAAATATTTACAGATCATCATCAAGTCGAGCATTCTCAACTTTATTGTTGTTTTGTCTGTGTAGCTACTACTTCTGTTATTTTCATTTTGTGCTTTCGCAATTGTCGATGGCAAATTAAATAAATTTTTGGTTAACTCATGTGTGTGTGTATAGTCTGTTGCAGGGTTGTCAATTGCTTTGACAGTCATTTGAAGTTGGCTAGTTTTATTTATTTTTTTTTTAAATATATGTTTTTGTTTTGTGTTTTGGCTGTTATTACTTGTGGCGCCATTTCAACCGACTAAACCAGTTACATTTATAAACATTGATTTTAACCTGATGATTTTTATCAATTTCTTTCTCTCTCTCTTTTTATTGCAGGTGAGTTTTTGCTGAGGTTGTTCACAGATATGCACTGGCAATACCCGTATGTATATTATCTCTGAAATTGAACAAAAATATTGAAATATGAATCTTCATCTGGGATCGAATAGGAAAATCCGCTGGTAAAATATTTTAAATTGAAATATGATGCTTTTTTCGCGATTGCCTTGCAGTATCATATATTTTGTATAGAATCCCATAAAATAAAACTATTAAGCAGTTTCAGAGCAAATATATCCATTTCCATACAACGTCAACGCAACGAAAATTATTTAGAGTTTAAAATAAAATTTAATAAATGAGATTATAAAGTTTACAATTAAACAATTTGAAACTTAAAACTGAAAAAATTTCCAATTAAATAATAAAATTAGTTAATTATGTGTTATTTATGTATATTTGAATAACATGGAAACTTATACTTTGTTCTAATGTTGATTTATTAAATTGCAGCATAATTTAATTGTATTTATAAATGAAAATTGTATAAACTTAAAAGATTTTACTTAAAAGAGAAATTAAGTACAGATTATCTCTCTTTCTCTCGCGCTCTAGTTACTCGTTTTCTGGTTCATTGCTGGCTCAGTAAAAGCAAATCATATTTATTATTATGACTCAAATGCAGTGTGGGTGAAATTTTAATTAAAGTGCCACGCCCAGAGGCCACAAACTAATAGAGGGCGTGGCTAGGAAACCCAATTTCATAGGGGAAGTGAAGGGATGTGGGTTGACTGTCAAATCCGTACCGAAATTCCATTCGAGTCATCAGCTTGCCACATTTTTTGTTGCACATTTCTTTTGCTGCAGCTTTATTTTTTTCTTTTTTCCCTTTTCAAGAACATTCAAGCCATGACTCTAACCCTCTTAAGTAATGGGTTGAAGGGGGGATTGGGGGGGGAGGAACGTTCATTGAAGCACTTTCTGGCTTAATGCCTTCCTAATTGAAAGTTGCACAAAATTACAGGTGAAAATGCGGACGTAGCTGGGCCAAAACTTTGAGCTGAAAACCGCAAATAATAAAGGAAAGAAGAAGAAGAAGCAAAAGAACGAAACGAAACGAAGAAGAAGCAATAGCAATGGCCAACAGGAGCAGAAGGCGCATAAAACAAAGCAGACAAAAGCAAACTCAGGCAAAGGCATTCAAAGCCTATGCCAGTCCAGTTCAGTCCGTCGGCCCGTTCTATTGACTAGAAAAATGCCAAGGCAACAACAACAACAGCAAAAGCAACAACAAGTGCAACAAATGTACACACGCTTTAATGCTCACACTCTTTCGCCCTCGCCCTTTCTTCACATCCTTCTACTCTTTCTATCTGCCTAGTTTTACACGTGCGTATGAGTGCTAGCATGTGCTCGTGTTAACGCAGCTGAACTTTTGTCGTGCTTGGTGTTCGTGACACGACGATGCGTTGCACAGTGGCTCACAAAAATCATATATTTTGTTCCAAATAAGATATCACATAAATTTAAAAGCATTTAATAAACTAAACTTGTTAAAAGTCTACATAAACTTCAAAAAGTATGTCAAAAAATGTACTTTAATAAATATATTATTTCAAATACTTAAAATTGAAAAAATAAGAACATTTTTGTATCATACGCTTTAGAATCGAGCCACATATTAGTTTAAATTAAGTAACTGAATATTAATTGAACCATTCGGATATACACTCCATTGCAAATATGAACATTTTTTCATAATAAACCATATTAATATAAAATCCGAAAAATGTTTTGATGGGTTCTACCGCCGAAACTGTTTGTCCAAATTGAAAAGAATAAACGAATTTCTAACCTTTGAAGGTTGAAGGCCTTCGATCCATGCTATTATCTTAAGTTAGGTTATTAGTTTTAACTTCAACTTTATTATTAATAATAATAATAGTAATTAGGCTTATAACCAATGAACACTTTATAAAAAGGTTATGCAATGTACAACTTTTACAAACACTGTAGCCATATTAGGCATCGCTCCCGATGTAATACTCTAGTAATTCGTAGCGTGGTAAAATACAACCCATTATGTGTGCCAAATCTCAAGTCTCCAGCTAAAAAAGCGCACTTGTTATGCGCTAGTTTTGTATTTGTCGCCCAAGTGAGTGTGGTATCCAAAATTTGAAATAAACTCAATCTACCTGCAAATAGTATACTAAGCAGTGCTGGGAGATCAAATTAAAGCATCTAACGCTTACTATCTCCGAGATACGTTCATGTATACGATCGGACAGACAGACAGACAGACGTATAGACGGACATACAGACGAACATGGCTATATCGAGTCGGCAATTGATGTTGATCAAGAACATATATACACTTCATAGGGTCGTTCACGCCCCCTTACCATACTATTACATACCATTAACATACTAATTACATACCCGCATGCTATAAAAATATATTAGTTCTTCTAACCGTGTCCTTCACTTTTCGTGCTGACTGTTTTGGTGCTTCTGCTTGGCACTAATGCAGCACGCGGCCAGCGCTAATTCCTACAGTGACATGCCAAGTGGAAACAGAGGAAGAGCGAGCAGAAAGGATAGAAAAAGAAGAAGGTTTCGCATTTTGCTTAGTTTCAGCTTCAGTTTTTCGCCTTATCTACGGCGAATGCATTGGGTAATAGGCAACCCAACAAAAACAACAACAGCAACAACAGCAGCGCTGGCAGCTCATTCAGGTCAGTTGAGCAGGCAAACAGCTGGGAGGAGGGTCAGAGTGAAAGGGGGGTAAAGGACAGAAGGAGATGGAGTGGAAGAAGCGTGTGGTTGTTGTTGTTGGGCCTCATCTCAAGGTTAAGTACGAATTAGCCTGGGCATTTAATTAAGTGGGCGTGCCACATTTGGGGCTAACAAACATACAAGTTGTTGCCTACCCCACTCTTCCCCACTCTCCCTCCCTCCCCTCCCCACCCCCCCTTGCAGCCACCACTCGACTATCGCTGATTCGTTGGACAGGCGATGATAATCGAACAATGGCGCATAGCAAAACTATGGCAGCTACTAAATCGAAATTGATTGCGCCAACTGACCCCAAAACACACACACACACACACACACACACACACTCACACAGAAAGTGCGGGGGGGGGCCAAGAGCTAAAATGGAGGGTGAAAGAGCAAGAGATTCGGGTGGGTGGTGCGGTAGTTTAGCCACACGCATAGTCTTGTCAGCCATTTTGTTGGTTTAGTGGTTTCCGTAGCCATAGCTTCACATATTGCATGTATTTATTGCTTTTGGCCGGGCTAGAACAAAGCAAAGTGCCAGCAAAGCATTCACATCAATTATTAAGCCCATTTTGCACGTGTAAATCGCGTTGAAGCGTACTCTAACTTTTATTTAAACGAACAACAACAACAACAAAACTAATTAGTTGTCAGCGACACGTCAGTTGCAGAGAGAAAGAGAGAGAGAGAGACAGCCAGCTAGCAACACAGACAGAGACGCAACTATCAACAGTCGTAGTACAGTCTGTTAAAGCAACTTTGAACTGTCAGTTTTTCGATAAGCGACAAAACAATCAGAACAATCATGAAGTTAACTCAACAAACGGCAGCCCAGAGGCGTTATTGAGTTCACAAAACCGTCAACAGCACACACTTATTACCAATCCCACACAAATACCAAAATGCTGCCCTACGTCAATTTGATAATTAAATTGCAAACTCTGAAATTCTCTGATAGTAAACATTTATGAGAAAACAATTCGGAAATATCCAACAATAAGTATATAAGACTCTCTTTATCAACAACATATACAATTCAAAATTCTTTAATTTCTATATTTTAGCTCATATTTTAATTGTAAAAATAAAAAATAAAAATAATTTTATGTATTTTTAATCATAATTTAAAATGCAAAAAGTTACAAATTGTTTCTCATATCTAAAAGCAAATTTCAATTTTTTTTAATAATTATAATTGGATATTTAAAAAGTAGATCAAATTTCAGTATGATTGATTAGGGCTGATTTATCATTATTATAAAAAAAACTCTTTGATATCCTTTAAATTCGGTTAAGTAGGTTACGAATTTATAAATATTTATTGGTCAAAAGTATTATACACGGGTATATCAATTGATTGATTTACTATAGCAAGCCTATCCTTAACAAATATTTCAAAAAATATATATTTTTGGATATTTATTTTAAAGCATAATTATGATATTCCTATTACTTTAACAACTTTTACATATTTGTTGTAAATTTATACAGTAGCTAAATGTGGTATCGTTTCTTTTCATTAACCTAAAATGACTTTAATCAGCCTAAGCATTAAAGCAAATTGTCCATTGATTATAGATGACAAGCACTGTGAGTGTCTGTAATGTATTCTTGAGTTCTATTTACTTGATTTAAAGATGGTCATTCGTTTCAGTAAACCCAACTCACTTAGCAAACCAAAAGGGAGGGAATTGATTCGATAGGCCATCAACTTTCTTTGCGTTTAACCAGTGATTTTTCTACCTTATCATTGACTTTTCCGTTCACTTTCAACACTTTCCGTTCTACTTCTTCGACTGCTAATTAAGCAATTTACTGTTGACACATGCCACACAGATGTTACCATTATTGTTGTTATTATTGATGTTGTTGTTGTTGTTGTGGTGGTGGTGGCAATCAACTAAGCTAAGCTCATTATTGGGGCAGTCAGTCAGTGTTCGTCCTGCGAGTCCGACGAAAGTTGACAGAAAACTTTTCAATTGTCATAATTATTCAAAATGCCAACGAAATTTTCGGCAAAATGTTCGCTAATTGCGCGTGAATGTTTCTGCCTGCTTAGGAGTGGTATTGAGGAAGGCAGGAATGGTGGAAAGGGGGAAGGGAAGGGGATGTTAGACAAGGGCGCTATGGGCGTGTCTGACTGCGTTTAACCTTTTGGCTTGGCACTTTGTGCCTAGCAGCTGTTTTACACCACACACACACACACACAACGGGAAAACTCAGCGAGTCGCCACTATGTGGCATGTGGCATGTGGCAGGCTGAGGCTGACTCCCGAAATAGACCAAAAAAATGTGGCCAAAAGTGCCTGAAAGTGCGTCTGCCATTGATTAATGGGCTCCGACATTGCGACTGCCAATCGACGACGGAGCCCAGCGACAGCTCCACGTGCACTATCTCTCCTCCCTCTCGCACTCTCTCTCCCACTGCTTCCCTTTCTCTGTTTCCCCTCTGCTTTGTTGTTGTTGTCCTGGCAGGCAATGTGATGCCAAGAATTTTCCTGTCGCTGCGACAATGAGACAAAAGCCAAAGCCTGTCGCAGATTTTCTTTGCCTTGCTCCGAATTATTTGCACTTGTTTTCTTTTTCAAAAATACCCCATAATCAAAATGCACTAAAAGGGGTATGCTGTTGTTGAAGAAATGCTTATAGCAGACAGAAGAGTTTGTATACTCGTTACCTGTAGAGTAAAGTGAGTATATTGTATATTGTAGGAGCATCAAGTATATATATTCTTGATTTGTATCAAATGACAAGTCGATTAAGTCATATCCCTGTCTGTCTGTCTTTCCGTCTGTTCGCCTGTCTGCATGTATAAACACCTAGAGCTCACAGACTGTAAGAGCTAGAGCAACCAAATTTGGCACGCACTCAGAATAAAAACCCACGCAATTGAATACAAACGTATAACATTATTAAAACTTTAAATTTGGTGGACAGACGTGTAATATCTACACGGACATCACAGTGTATTCGAAAACTCGCTGAGGCCAAAAAACTCACAGTTTTTTTAAGATAGAACGTTTTTTTTTTATTATTATTATTCATTTTCCAAATTAATTGCTTCAAGATCGGTATTTATGACTGGTGTAAGTTTTTAACCAACGCAAGTGCCTCAAAGTATGCAGTAATTTTTATAACGTTGAAGCATAAAATGCATAGATGAAATGCATATATATCTAAACTGAGTGACGAGTATCCCTTAGTCGGATACTCAATTATAGCGTTCTAACTTGTTTATAATCTTTTGCTAACACCTTTGGCATCAACTTGAAGCTCTTAAAACTCCACTAAAACTGTTTATGCATGTTGCCTAAAGGGTAGCTGCTAGTCGTGCATGCTAACACTTGTGATTACATTGCCTGCGCTGTTGAAATATGCAACAGCAAACTCTGAGGAATCTGCGGGACGATTGCGGCACGCTTTTGGGGCTGCAGCCAAAGGTAGCTGCCAATTTATTTTGCATTTTCCTTGACGCTTTTTCCTTTTAGCCGGCATTTCTTTCTTACTCTCTCTCTCTCTCTCTCTCTCTCTCTCTCTCTCTCTCTCTCTCTATCCTTGTCTCATGAATTTTTATCGCAGTATATGTGTGTGCGTCTTTGTGGTGCTCCATTTTGTCGCTGCATAAATCGCATTGATACGCTTAAAAGTTTTGCTTTGTTCACGTTTTATGGCCAAAAAGGCAGCTGCGACTCCAACTGAGACAGCACGTGATGTGCCCCAAAATGCGGCAGCTGGGGCGTGGCCCCGCATCAGCCACATGCAGCCAAGACGTGCCCGCAGCAGCAACAGCAGCAGCATCGGCAGCAGCAAAAGCTGCATCAGCGTCAAGCGCCTGCTCAGCCTTAATGACATATTGAAGTCTTTCGCCAAATGCATGTGAGAGTGTAGCACATGGAATGCACATACGTGTTCATATGTCTATAAGTATGCCACACACAAGCTCACACACACACATGCAAACATAGTCCTATGTGTTTGTGTCTAGGTACTGAAGCATATCCTGGCTGAGTGTCAAAGCAACGAAAGTTGAGTTTCAGCTCCATCGAAGTTGGGCCACGAGATGTTCAAAGACCTTTCGTTTGCTTCCTTTCGAAATGCCGTTAACTGCATATGTAATCTCCTCTGAGGTTGGTGGGAAGTGGAGGGGGCGAGGGGGGATTTGGGGACAAGTAATGGGAACTGGGGGAAAACAAGGTGGGAATCGCAGTGGGACATGAAGTGAACACGAGTATTGAAGCGGCAAGAAGTGCGATAAATATTTGAGTCGCAGCACAGCGAAAATTAAGAAGAAGCTAAGCGGGGAGTTAATCGAGAAGTACAGCGAGAAAGAGTAAAGCGAGAAGTAAAGAGTGAAGCGAAAAGTGAAAAGAGAAGCAAAAAGTAGGAGGCAGCGAGAAGTTAAGAGCGAAGTTAAAGCAAATAGGGAGAAGCCAAGTGAGGAAGAAGTTAATCGAGAAGTAGAACGAGTAGCAAGTAACGACTAAATAGAGAATTTAAAAGTACTACTCTTTTTAAGAGAGGAGTTCAACAAGAAGTATAGTGAAAAGCGAGTTGAGAAACAATAACAACAACAGAGCTAGGAGCAAATTGAAAGAAATGCGAGAGGAAATATGAAGCGGAAAGTAATGCCAGAAGAAAAGCGAGAAGCAATGCATATACGTATCTAGAAATGGGTGAAACAATATGAGAAAATATTCAAGAAGAAGCGTGTAAATTAGAGCGAATAGAAGAAGTTAGCGAGAATAAAAGCGAGTAGCGAGGTCAAAAACTGATTAATACATGAAGCGAGAAGTAAAACGAGAAGCAGGCGAGTGAGAAATCCGAAGCGACAAACAAAACGATAAGTTAAGCGAGAGGCAAAGTAAGAAGTCAACGGAAAACACTTTAAAGCGGGAAGCACAACGAGAAGCAAAGTGAAATGTTGTTCCAGAAGCAGTTTGCAAAACAAAACAAGAAGTAAAACCAAAATGGGAAAAATTGAAGCATAGTTCGAAGCGAAACAAGAGTTTTTTGAACCCTAATATCGCACAAATCTTTCCCACACATTCGATTTATCTTTAATGCAATTTCCAACACTTTAACACTTGTTGCCCTTCCTACTCATTTCTCAGTATTATTTATTTATTCCTTGTACGCATTATTAAAGCAATGCTATTTTATCTTTATCTACTTCCTGTTTTTTTTTATTTTATATCTAGATATGCAGGCAGACAGAATCCCAGCGAGAACTACATTTAACTTCTCTCTACCACTCTCACATTCCCTGTCTTTTTCCCTTTATATGTCTTCTCTCTCTCTCTTTCCCTCTCTCTGTCTTAGTCAATTCGTATTACTACGATTGAGTGCCAAAATCGCATAATTCAACTTGGTGCGCTCAGCACTTGTTATACTTATAAATATCTATGTGTGTGGGTGTGAGTGTGTGTGTGTGTGAGTGTGTTTTTTGTCGGTTAGTACTTTTGTTGTTGTTGTTGGTGTTTTATTTTTATGACTCACGCACTTTTGCGGCTTCCGGCTGGCCATCAAAATGGAGCCATCAACACCTGCTTTCGCAGAGTCGCTTCGTCGGTCCAGTGCTGTAAAACGCACAAAAATATTTCAACGTTTTAACATTTTTCGGCAAATGTTTCGAAGTTCGCTTTGAGTTATGGCTGCAGTCGCAAACTCAATTTGAATAAATTGCTGGAAACAAAACAAAACACACACAGCAAGTGGATAAACAAGAAGAAGTGGCAGCAAAAGCGCAGGCAAATGAAGAAAGAGAAAGCGAAGCGTAGAAACAAAGAGCAAACCATAAAGCCGAACAGTCTATCGAGGCCGCCAAAAAAAAAAAGAAAAAAAAAACTTTACTTGCGCGCCTTTTAAACGAAATTTACAGCAGGCAATACAAAACTTTTTTACAATATTCAGCTTTTTACAGCAGCTGTGGGAAGAGGGGGAAAGGGGAAAAATGGAAGGGGAGCTGGTGAGGGAGTTGTTGGCATGGCAACTGAAATCCTGCATGTGTGAAGAATCAAGACGCATAAATTGCCAGCTGGCCCAGCAGTTTCCTTCCTTACGGCTTTTAAGCTTATTTACTGCTTATATATTTTAACACCAACCCACACACACACACCCACCCCCCTCCCACCCGTTCCACTCCATCCCTCCGTCGCACTCTCCACCCGCCAAGTAACAAGAACAACAACAAATGCGATTACATATTTATTTTTTTATATTTTTTTTTTCGACAGCACTTCCGGCCCAACATGACAAATGGTTGCAAATCGTCTTCCTTTCGCGGCCAACGCGTTGACAACAAAATGCGTTCCATGGTTTTTTTGTGTAGTCAACTAGGGGTGTGGAAAGTGCGTGTGGGGGGGAGGGGTGTAGGTTTTTTATCGACATTTTTCATTATTTATTTATTTGGCACTTCTTGGCAAAGCGTTCATATCTGAAAGTTATCTGAAATAAGCAAAACAACATTTTGTTTCCGAAACAATAACAACTCAGTAGGGAGATTGATATAGAATTAATTGCATACATTAGATATAAATAATATATATATATTCAGAGTGTTGGCAATTTTCTGAAACACAATATATCTAATCAAGTGGAAAGCTTTAAAACCCCTTTAATCGCATTCATTGTTGCCAGTTTAGCTTATTAAATGCCTATTAATAGAGGTTAAAGGTTAGTTAAAGACACAACCAATTTTTATTATTATTTTGATTAATTTAAATGCTTTTAGCATTGCGCTTTTAAAGCAATTTTCTTTAAATTACATTTTAAATTTTTTATTTATTGCAAATCTAGTTTATTTTAACTGTCAAAGTTCCGACAGCAATTCTCTTATTTCACAATGAAATTATGATGATTCCTTCACTTCACAAAAAACTTTACACGATTGATGTATATTAAATGTGATTTATGGAAATTCCTCGACGTGAAATGTGATGGAAAAACAATATTAACTTATAAATTGCTTGATAATTATTCGACTTATCCAGAATGTATTATTTTTTACCTTACAAAAAGACAGAATATCAATTGAAATTTTTTTAAATAAACATATAAATTATTTTCAAAGTTAATCAATAAATTCCGTGCTACAGAAAAAAATATGCTGGCAACTTTTAAGTTTCATGGACTTCAAATTAATACTTAAGTTCAAAGCATGCTTTCTGCAGTCAAACATTCCCACACTCCAATTAAAAGTACTTTCAAAGTATTTATCAACACTAAGCAATACGTGTACTCGTACAACAAAAATACTTGAGGACATTTGATGGCGCCGCACAGTTTCAGGTTTTATCACTTCAATAATTACTCCTTCAAGTGCTTACTTATTTATGCAGTTTAAAACAAAGAGAGAAAAAAATGAAACATTTTCCATCGTCACACGCCATCATTTTGATTTTTTTTTATTTTTATTCTTATTTTTATTTTATTTTCATTTCATTTATTTTTTTTTTTTAATTTCACTGTGTTCGAAACCGTTAAAAACTTTCGCTGGCCAAGTTGGAAAATTATTGTTGCCAACTTAATTGTCGCAATTAAGTTACGGGCCTGGCCGAAGTCTCTGGGACTCTCGGACACTCGGCAGGCGGAATGCCAGGACTCCACTTTGGCCTGGGAGTGCCTCGCCCCATTGTTTGGCACTTGACGTCTTGCGTTTGTTCTATAAATGTTTTAAACATTTTAATTAGTTTTAATAAACGCTTCGTCGTCAAAAAAAAAGCGTTTGAAGTGCCTGACAGTCGACAATTCTGTTCTCTCCCCTCCTCCTTTTGGGTGTCTCACTCTTTGTCCTCTGTCTCTGTCAGCACACTCAAGTCCTGGCCAGCTCAGACTGTTCTGTGACAATGAATTCATGAAAAGGTCGTCCTCGAGCTTTTGTGAGAGAGTTGCCAGCTGCTGCGGCCTGTTAAATGTGCTTACGTCTGTCCCACCTTTCACTCCCCGCTCCACCCCCCTTAGGACCCAAACCAGCATATCAGCACCGTCAAAACGCCACCGCATTGCCACATAATACACACGGTTCTGCGGCCAACCGGGCGTATGCGTAATGTTTAGTTGGCGGTCGCTTGTGGCGGCTGCCTCTGGGTCGCTGCGGTCGCGCAAGTTTCCGTCTGAACTTAGCGGTTCACTAACAAACCAACCCGCCGACCCCCTTACTCCTTAATATGTATATCCTTTCCCTTTCCCCTCACAGCCATTTGTCGACTCGTCGGTCTTTGGTCCGGTTTCCTTGTTGCTCGGTTGTCGGTCGCGTGTCGCCAGTGCATTGTTTTTATGTACTCGTGTCACATGTGTGTATGTGTGTGTGTGTAGCACCCTCTGATTGTGTCTTGTGGCAAAGTGGCAGCAGCTACCACAATGTGGCTTTAAACGAAACTGGTCCCAAATATAAATATACATGTATACATATATTTATATAAATATATATATATATATATATATATATATATATATATACGAATTCCAATTGCCAATTAGAATATCTTGGTTGCCTTTGGCATCAGTTATTCGCCTTGATTTCATCGTCCTTCAAGGACTCCCAGATATGGTGTTATTGTTGCTTTAACTACGTTTTCTATTGCAGTGTTTTTGACATGGTTTGACCTTCATTAAAACCAAGTCAAAGCAATGTAAAGGCTAAAGACTAAACCCTTTGACAATTGTCTTAAGTGACACTTACTTATCAGATATTGCCTTTGAGCTGTCTTTAATAGGTACTTTGAAAGCTTTTATTAAGTTAAAGCTCATGGGGAAAATGCAAAGCATGATTAGTACCATTGAATTCAGCTTAAAGTTGATTCAATTGGTATTAAGTATGGTGAGGCATGTAACAGCTTTAAGCAAGCTAAGCTCAATGGGAAGGGAACTTAATGATATTCAAAGCTTAAAGCTGTTCAGAAAACTCTACGCCTAGTTTTGTAAATCGGTTAACTAACTTAATGATTGATTTCGATTGAAAATAATGCATATATATAATAAAAACTTAATAAAAAGTTTACGTAATATTTATAAAAATCACCTAACAATATTTAAGGCATTTGTTTATCATTAAACTAAAATGAGAAATTCTATAATATTATAAAACTCACAAAAGTCCGTAACTAAAATTAAATCTATTAAACAAAAACACTTTATGACAATCTTAATTTACACAATATACATCTTTTCATTGATTTCACTTAATTAATTGCAATTAAAACTTAAACATATTCTTAAAACCAAAACAAAAAATTTTATAAAATAGAGAAGCTCTGTAAAAATCGGTAAGAATAAGTGAAACTGGTTCTTCTTAATAACTAAATATGTTTTTTGATTAAGCTGAAAGCTGTTTATAAAACCATTTGGCATCAGGTACATATTTGGTATTTAGTATCCATCTGGTATCTAGTTTCAGCTTTAAGAACAATTTTCACCAACTGCTAATTGCTTTTTAAATATTCGAATATTTAATTTGATGCACAAACGATCATTTTTTATTGCTTTGCCTTAAGCGATTTTTCTATTGATTTCTTATTTCCTCTTTTCCGTTTTTCGCTTTTCGCTTCTCTCTTTGGCAAATGCCAAACGCGTTCTTTTCGTTTTATCTTTTGCTGCTGGTGTGGCATTTAATGTGTTGTTTGATGAAAGTTTTCCGGGGGACTGCAAAAAAGGCGACTCGCATAATATTTCAATAATTTATTGATTAGTTATCTTTGGCGCGCGCCTTCAATCAATTTAAATGCATTTTGTCCTTGCGCATGAGTGGACGCCGTTGCAAGGACAACAACCACGAGGCGATGACTACGATGGCGACGATGGCGATGGCAGTGGTGATGGCGATGTCGATGTTATTGGAAATGCAGTAAATAATAGAGAGTGCAGGGACATGTACATGCTAGTATATGTATATGTATGTATGTACTATAAGGCCCAGCACACACATTGCATCGCATATTGGATAAAAAAAAAAATATAGATAGTCAGGCAGAAAGAGAGAGAAAGCTTGGGATAGCCTGTTATGTTCTGTCCTCACTATGGGGTATTTGGAGTGGGGTGGTGGTGGTGGTGATACTCTCTCGATACATGTTCTCTGTGCGGGCTTATGCAAATGTCGCGTCGCGATATGCAAACACGACAAAAGAGAAAAGCAGCCAAAGAAAAAAGAAGAAATATGAAAGAGAAGAAGAAGGAAAATTGTGTGCACTTGAAAAGCAGCCAAATCGATGGAAGCCAGCACGCGGTTGCCATAACATTTGATGGAGAGACAAAAGGATAACGGCTAAAAGCCTCAAGCCAAAGGAGGAAAGCAATACGGGCGGCAGCTAACGGTGTCAGCCTAAGGGTGATCGATTTATTGCCGAGGAAATACTCCGGATGTTGTCTGGCAACTGTTTCAGCTTCCTCTAAAGTACATAAGATGTTCTCAAAGGTCTTGCAATAGCTTTCAGCTGCTTTATCTCACACTTGTTCAAGTAGTTTGACTTGGATTGAGGCGAATACTGTATTACTGTAACGATAGTGTCACCATTAACGATAATTGTTTATAACTTCTCTTCTAAATGTTTATCATGGTAAAATTTATCATAAGAATTGATTGAGTTTTGATCATGTTACAAAGCCTGATAGACAATTTACCAAAAATGTATCTAAAAGTTATGATGAACTGCTAAATATTTTCAAGAATATTTACTCATAATTTTTTTATACAATCCCTTTCCCAATAATATATCTTTTCTCACTTTTCTAATTGTTTTCTATTGCATACTTTAAGATATTGTTAAAGAACTAAAGCGTATTTAAAGGTTCTTACAAATATTTTAAGAAATTCGCTAATTAAAATAAGATTCGTCTGTTTATTTTGACAATCAAATTATTTGCTCTTGTTTTAAAAATGTTCCTTTATCGATGCATTTCTAAGACATTTTGTTAGACTTAAAATCAATAAATTTGTTAACACTTTTTCTCTAAAAGATTTTATTTTAATCAGTTTATCAGAGATAAACTCCACGTCGAGCTCTAACTTTAATTCATAGTTATTTTAGAGTTCTTAACCCCATTATATCAAACTACATTTAATCTAATTTTACTAATTGATAATATTGTTATACAAAATCAACAATTATAAAATAAAAATAACAGCAAGAACAACATGAACTTTAATAACAACAATGGAATCATAGTTAAATTTGAAGCATTAGGTAAATAGTTGAAAACTTTATCACAATTTAGTGCACATTGTTGCCAGTTCTTACTGTTGTTGTTGTTGTTGTTGTCATTTATTATTGTTGTTGCTGCTGTTGTTATTTCTTTGTTATTGCTGCAAAATTGACTTAACTGCAACAGCAACAGAAGCAGCAATAACAACCACAACAACACATTGCATGCATTAGAAATGCTTTCCGTAGCACCTAACTAAACCCCCCCCCCTTCTACAACTACTACCCCTTCTATCTGGTACCCTCTGCTGGAGCCCGACAGTAAATGGACTTGGTAAACGTTTTGCCATAGACGTCGTACTATAACCCCTTTTGATTACCCCTTCATTCACCCTCTTGATGTTGTTGCGCCTTAGTTGGTAACTTTGTGCCCGTTATTGATCCACACACCAACAACAACAACAATAACAGCAGCTACATATGTGTTTATGTACATAGGTGTAGGCTAGGCTGGAAGGCGTGGCACACCTTCGTTCGATGTGTGTATGTGCAAGTTGTAAGGGCATGCCTAATATGGGTCTTTATTTAATTTAATGCTATTTTGTGTTGCTTTATAGCAGCTAAAGGCAACAACAAGGAACAGCAATAAACAACAACACAAGTAAGCAAAACAACAGAAACAATCGAAGAAGAAGAGCTGCCAAAAAGAAAGAGTTAGTGCAGCAAATGAAAGCGAGACATAACATAAATTTCACTGCGAATTTAAGCTAATGCACCAAATCTCACTCCCTTTATCTATTCCATTCACACTAACACTTACACTTTCTTTCATATACACCTCTTGTCTCTTGTCTGCTTTGACATGGTATTCGTAAACGTTCCTTTGCTTCCTTCATTAGACAAATTTAAATTTAGTTGACAAATTCAATACAATAATACGTTCCATGCTTTATCCGCTTTGCTTTATCTGCTTTGTTTTATTCTGCTTTATCTTATATTCTTAAGTAAGTTTATATGAAGTTTTGATCTACAGGGTATTTACTAGTCGTCTCCTTTTTACCTGCACTCTTAAACCTACGTCTTGCATTTGTCAAGCATTTTTATAAGAGTATTATTATTTTCTTCACGTAAGTAAACGTTCTTTCGCCTTTTCGTTTCGTGGCTCTATTCGTAAACGTTTCTCAAACACGTTTATCTCTTCTATCTTTTCAGTTACTTAATTGTTAATATTATGTTACATTTATTAATAATTTTTTGTATCTGTCGACTTCTTTAGTTGGCGTAAAATAAACTGAAATAAGAATGAGAATATTTTCAGCTTGATTATTTATTGTTAGCTATATTTCAGTATTTTATGCTCAATTATCATTAGTTAATTCATTTTTTAATTATTATTACTATCATTACATAGTTTATGCCTATGTTAATACAAAAACAAATATGTAGTTATTTTTCTAGGGTATTAACTATTCTGTTTTAAGGCGACTATACAACGTATGTGTTATTGATGTGCCACAAAGGTGCACAAATGAGTTGAAAATTTCCCAAATGCGCCTGGTTACAAATTTATATTGCAATGCAACAACACAATAGAAATGCAACAAGAACAAAGCAAAAACAGCAACATCAAAAAAAAAAAACAAAACAAAAAGTGCAGAAACTTTAAACGTTTTAAAAATGTGCATTGAGGCAGCTAAAGTGATGGCTTTCTACGGGGTTGGGGTTGAGGTTGTGGAAGAGTTGCATGTAATGTTGCATGTAAGTCTGTCCGTGTGTTTGTGTGTGTGTGTTTGTGTGTGTCTATTCATGTGCAACAAGGCGCCATCTGCCGAGCAGCAGCAGCAACAGAAGGACGAAGGCAGGCGCCAAGGCGGACATGTGTTCCCTTCGCGTTTTTGCAGCTGCATGTGAAACCCAACACATGTGGAGGAGTCTCTGCTTCCTCTACCTCTTTTTCCCACTCTCGTGCATAATAAACAATTTCTTTTTTAAGCACAACTCACAAACACACACACAGAGACACAGCAGCAGCGAAAGATACGAAAGAGCTGCAAGCACATGAATGAGGGCGCGCAGTCAGCGTTGAATGAATGAATCATTCACGCAGAAATGAATACAAACGAGTAAAACGCATTGCATACGAGTTTGTTTATGAGTGTGTGTCCTGGTTATAAATGAATCTGAGCACAGTGGATGTGAATCAATGAATGAATATTGCCATAATTGATATTTCAAGTAAATATGAATACACGAACCGAGCAAGTGAATACTTTAAAATAACACTCGAGAGTGAATAAAACGGTCCTGTTGAGACAATTAATCAGTGAATAATTATTGGCATATGTTTGGATGTGAATCAATGAATGAATATTGCCATAATTGAAGTATTATCTGAAGTAAATATAAATGTATTCGTATCTAGCAAGTGAATAGTTTTTAGTAACACTCGAGTGTGAAAAAAACGATGGAACAATGAATCAGTAGATAATTATTGGCATGTGTGAATATGTCAGGCATATGAATGTGAATGACTATGAATACATTCAAATGAAATTGCAATTACTGGTATGAATGAGAATGAGTATGAGAGTTTCATGGTTGTTATGGCAAATGTTATTTTGTGAATAGAAAAAATATATTAAATTAATAATAATAATAAAAATAATAATAATAATAATAATAATAATAATAAAAATAATAATAATAATAATAACAATAATAATAATAATAATAATAAAAATAATAATAATAATAATAATAATAATAATAAAAATAATAATAATAATAATAACAATAATAATAATAATAATAATAATAATAATAATAATAAAAATAATAATAATAATAATAATAATAACAATAATAATAATAATAATAATAATAATAATAATAATAATAATAATAATAATAATAATAATAACAATAATAATAATATTATTATTATATATTATTATAATATATTAATAATAATAAAATTAATAACAAATGTGAATATAAATATTCATTCATTACATAATATTAGTACAAATTCACATACATTAACAAATTCCAAGTGAATCCTTGCTAAGCAATTTCATTACAGACACTCACCTAAAATAATTGAAGTGTATGGAAAACTGATAAGTATCTAAATTATCTATAGTCAATTATGAATACTTCTGCTGTGAATACACTCACTAAGCACAAACTATTTGTTTAATGTAAACCAATTGCATGAATAGCACTCAAATTTAATCAAATAAATGGAAAGGCTTACAGGCACTCAAAAGGAGTCAATTATTATAACAGCGAAAAAGAAATGAATACATTCGTACAAGTATTCACTAAAAGATATCAACTTAAAAATTATAAAAAAAAACTTAAATGCAACAAAATAAAAAAAAAATACAAGAAATTGCGTGTAATAACAGACTCTACAGTTAGGTCAATGTGGGTGGGTCTGTGTGAGTGTGAATGAGTGCATGTGAGTGTGAATGAGTGCATGTGAGTGTGTCGTGAGTGCTGGCGTGTTGTTCTGCTGCGTTCTTACATTGTATTCAATTTTGCAGTCTACCTGGGTTGTTGTTTGTAGTTTGTAATTCTTTTTTATAGTTTTTTTCTTTTTTTTTGCATATATGACGTTGCTGCCTAAACAACAAGCACCCCCAATATTCCCTCCCCCTTTGGCACCCACCTTTCTATGCCTCTGTCCCTCTTTATATAGCACCTGCCTCTCAGCTTTGCCAGCGCGCAATTAAATCGATAATAACGCAACCAGCGGAGCCTCAGACTGAAGCCTAAGCCTGAAGCCCCTGAAAGCTCTGGGAAGCCTCTTGAAACCCCCCGCCACCCTCCGCTACGTTCCCCAGCTCGTAATCCTCCCCTCGAGGACCTCAAAGTCTGCCTAATTGCGGATGACATGAAATTGTTTGCGCTATAACAATAAACCAAAGCGGCGTCGACTGCGGCGTCGGCGTCAACAAGAACTAGAGGGAAAACTGAAACTGAAACTGAGCTCAGCTCAGCTGTTGGCCTTTCCTGACCCAAAGTGCGAGCTAACAAATATTTGCTGTAGATGGCGCTTCGGTGCAAGGTTTATGTTTGTAAATGCATCCAGATAAGAATCATTTTGAGGTGAGGTAATAACAATTGCGATGAACCGGCTGATAGAAGCGCAACAAGCCAACGGCAAACTGGCCAATGGAAGACCGCTTGAAATCAACCTCAATCTAATAGTATTAATAAAGCCCATAGGGTCCAATTGTGTGTTGGGCATTAAAACACTATACTTAAATGTAATTTGTATATTTTATGTAATTTTTTCATATTTCACTTTGCTTACTTTGTAAAGAAGAAAAATTAGTTTATTAAACTTTCATTTATTTGTTGCTTTGTTGTATGCATTTAGAAGCCATACAATTACCTATAATATATAATATTTGCATATTTATATGTAAGATTACAGAAATAATAGCAGTAACATAATAAGATTATTTGACTAGCATATACCCTGTAAATACTTTGGCATTTTTAGGCCTAGATCTTAGAAAATGCTAACAAATTACGTAAAGTTTATGGTTTTCTAAAAATTTCATTTGTTATTGGTATTGTGTAAGACAATGAAGAGTATTCAACTATCATATACCCTGTATGGTCTCATTTTATGCTCAGAAAAGTTCCTAGAAAAATCCTCACAAACGAATTCGATCAATAAAATGGAATAATAATAGATAGATAGATAGAATACTAAAAATTTATGCTGGTCTTAAAATAAGACTAATTGATACCCTGTAAACATGCTTAAAAATTACAAATGTTGTCTTTTATTAATGTATGTTGAATTAAAATATCATCAGGGGCACAAGAAATTAAGTATACGTTAAAAATACTCTGTATTTTGACAACTTTTGCATTTTATTATTGCATGCCATCAAATGCAATAGCACGACTAGCAAATACCCTGTATTAAACACTTTGGCAAGACACTTTTTCTGTATCGTTTGAGCTGATAATTGAATGTAATTAGTGGCATTTCTTTAGTCTGTTTGCGAGTGGCCAATGTTTGCCGTTGAGTGCTCCGACAACAGCTTCCTTTGCGCCCTGTTTTCTCCATTTCCTTGATTTCCATTTTCATTTGCTTTGCCACTTTCCCCTTTTTTCCGTCCCTTTTTTCATGCTATGCTCAAGAATATTGTGAGGCGAAACGGAAGAGCCGTTAGCATTTGCTGCGTTTTGTTTTGTTTATTGTAATTGCAGACATTGTCAACATTGTTGTCGTCGTTGTAGCTAGAAGGTAAGCAACTTGAGTTGTTGTTGGTGTTGCCGTTGTTGTTGTTGTTGTAGTGGCAACGCACGTGCGGAAAATGCCGCCGCAAAAGGCAAATGTGGCAGCGGAAAAACTAAAACACATGGCACGAAAACGCTAATGACACACAAACACAAACAAACAAAGGCACACATAGGCACACTCATCAGATGTGTATGGGTGTGTGTGTGTGTGTTTGTGTGTGTGTGTGTGTGTGTGTGTGTGTGTGTATGGGTGTGTGTGCTCTCAGTCTCTGCTGGGGGGCCTTGCTGCTTGTCATGTGTTTATTATCCTTTGGCAGCGGAAGTTTACAACGCAGTTGAAGGCAAAACCGCAGCACGTTGAGCGACAAAAGATGCTGCCACGCCCACAAAAACGCCTACCTAACATACACATGTATATAGTATTTATATGTATATGTGTAACTGCTTGTTGCACTGAATAAACAATTAGAAAATCGCATAAACGGCCCATTAAATGTTTTTCCAAAAAGCAAACCGACGAATTTCTAATCAAATTTACGAAGATTTTGTTGTTCTTTCTTCTGTGTGTGTGTGTGTGTGTGCCATAAATTAGAAGCGTTTGCCACATGACGTTGCCAAGATGTTGGGCATCAGTGGGTGGGGAAAGGGGCGTGGTCGAAGGCGTGGGGACACACTCGTTGAGGGTTTGGGCGTAACCCAATAAATTCATCAAGCATTTTCCACGTCTGTTGTGAAATTAGCAAAAGCAAAAGACGAACTCTTTATTTTTTGGTTGCCTTAATATTTAAGGCGTTTGCCACGCCCCCCCCCCCCCATGTAACCCATCTTTGGCGTATACAGCAGCCACTTGGCCCTTTAATTGAATATTAATAACAAAATCCCGGCGAAAAGGATCAACTAACCAAAGGTTCTCTAGAGTTAATATATGCGCATATGTGTGTGTGTGTGTGTGATTGTGTGAGTATGGGTGTGTGCGTGTATGTGTGTGTGTGTGTGCGTGCTATCATTGTATTTGTGCACACGCGCAGCTTTAGCTGTCAAGGTCCTGCCACAGAAGTGTGTCCTGACATGTCAAATGTTAATATAATTATTCGCAACTCAATTCAACTCAATTCAACTTGATTCAATGCAATTTAATTCGATTCAATTCGCCTCAACTCGCTTCAACTCGCTGCGAATTGCATATGCCGCAAAATGTGCAGCTTTAACTCAATTATCAAGTCCTTGCTTAGCTCGAATGCGGAAAAAATGAAAAATGAAATAAAGTTCTCAATTTCAATATCGCCCGCAACACGTCAAATAAATGAAGAAGGTCTGTGAAATTTTTAAAGATTATTTAAAATATGATTATTTCATTTAAGATTGTGTTTACTTACTTTCTTTTCAATTCGCCCGACATGAATTTAATTTTCCAGCGACTTAATGATTAATATATTCAATTACAAATCGAAAAGTGTCCAAAGTCAATCAAAATTTTATTTGTTTTCTTAGTTTTCTTTCTTACTTTTATGTTGGGACTAATTTATTTGTGTTTAGGCTTTCGTCCAACTATTAAATCCTTCGACTCTTTGCTGATTAAAAAGCTTCTGTAACATGTAAAAATTACTATTATTAAATATAATTAATTAGTTTAATATGTTATATTTAACTAAACGCTTTTAGGAATAATTACTTTTTTTTTGGGGTAAATTAAATGCAATCTGTAGTTTCCTTAGACTTGAATGCATTCTTTTCGGATAAATAATTATTAACTGTCCATAAAAATACATCTTTAGCATAATTAGAGAGACAGTGCAAAGTAGAGAATGACGAAAAATTGGGAATGTTAAATGTAGAATGGGGGCATATTGGCAATGGGAACGGAAACCCATTGAGCCAGAGTAGTTGTTCAGTTAACTAACCAAAAGACCTAAAACAGCTAAAAGCAAAAGTTATGTGTGTGTACAAAATCATGTCGAGTCATTTCCTGTACAACTTTTAGCCGCACACAGGACCAAATGCTGAGAGCCACTAAAAGCAGTCAAACCAACAAAAAACGCAGCAGAAAAAAAATATAGAAAGAAAAATATAGAGGAGGAAAAAAAATGAAGAGGAAAAAAACGTATATATATATACTATATACATATATTTAAGTACATATTAAAATGGCATAAGCCCGAGTCAGACAAGTTCTCTAGGCATTGCCTTTAATGGTCATAAAAATTTTATTATAATTTTTAATAATTTAGAGGAGCATATTGCCAGCGCGTTGGGTGCTAGCAAGGGGCAGGGGAAAATGTTAAGGGGAGGGGATGTGGCAAGTAGAGGGCCACGGGCCACGGGCCACTAGCTAAACTATCACATGGTGGCAAACGCGAGCGAGCGAGGCATATCCGGACTGTGGTTCACAGTCGGACACAGAACTGCTTCTATGGCCGGCACGCATACACACACACACACACACACACAGACACACACATACATACATGCGAAAGTGCAAATGCCGTAAATCATGGCCCAGGTAAACAAGCAGCAAAAAAAAAGGAGAAGCAAAAGCAACACAAAACAGAATCAGAAGCAAAAACGAGCAACCAAAATGAAATGAAATGAAATGAAGGCAAGGTCCACACTCTAGTAGTATACACATAGCGAAAAAATCAAGTATTTCGTACTAAAAAAAGCCACATTTTAAACTTGATTTCTCACTAAGAATGAAATTACTAAAGTCAAGTATCACGATTTTATTTCAAGTACGACTTCTTAAGTTCAAAAATTAAGTATTTTCGTATTTTCAAATTTAAGCGTGAGCTTCAAATTTACTCGATTCAAGTATAATTCAAACTTGTTTCGAGTCCCTTAAATGCTGTAACTGAGTACAATAATTTCCTAAATGAGTACAATAATTTCCTAAATGAGATCATGATACTTGATCTACAGGCACTGCAGACTTAAATCAAAATCAACACCCAAAACTTAATTTGTAAGTGTAAAATGAGTTTGAAATAACTTTCAACACATCAAGCTGCCTAATAAAAGTATCTAAGTCTTAAGCACGCTTTAAATGCTTTCAGGCAGTGTGAAAATAAGTAAAAACTGACTACGGAATTACATAAATAACGTGCATTGAAATGCAGAAATACTTGAAAATATTGATTTAAGTCTTCACCAACTTGTTCTGAGGAGTATTCGTTGTGAAAACTCGTTTCGAATCCAAGTTTCAAACTTATTGTACTTAGAATTATACTTAATTAAAGATGCTTTTCTCATAAATCAAGATTATTTGTACTTGATTTAAGAATTTCTGCACTCTTGTTCGGTAATTTGTGCTTGTATTAAATATGAATTTTAAATATGGCAAATACTTAATTCAAGGTTATTCTAATTTTATTTAAGTTCCATTTATTTCGCCCTGTGTATGAGTAGAGAAATGAGTGGTAATGGGGGAGAAGGGGCGGGAAGCGGTGTCATGGAACAAGGGGAAGTGAGACAGTACGTTCAGGTCAGCTGGTGCACAAGCAATGTCCTTCAGCGCGTTTCTGCCGCGACTCGGCGATAACTTGATGAAATCGTTAGCATTACCGTTAGACGTGCCACGTTAACGCCACTGCAACAGCAACTGTGCAACATATGCTATAAAGGTGTGTGGGTGTGTGTGGGTGTGTGTGTGTGTGTGTGTGTGTAAGTATGTGAGTGAGAAAGAGACGGATCCGTGGGGGGGGCAGCTAACCAAATCAAGCTATGAAAAATGAGACTGAAATGTAACAAGTTTTAACACACTCGACAATGTGCTACTGGAAATAGATCTTAACCACTTTTTGAGTACTTGAACCGCACCTTGGCAATGTTTTTAGTGTGTAAACAATTTAAAAACTTAATTACGTGCAGAATATTTCACAGATCATTTATCTTTCTATGTAGAAATAAAGAGGGAAGTAACAAACCTTCGAGTAGTTTTAACTTGTTAACATTTTATTACAGTAATTGCAGAACAAATTAAATATATATATAGTATATATATCACTTGATCAAAACTGACAAACAGTTAAGCTTATACTAGACCCAGTTTAAATTAACAATTTCCCAAGATCGATGCTTCTTATCTTTGTATCAAAATGATTTGAAACTAAACCTGCAAATCCACAACATCTTTCAGCACATTCGTTTTGAAGTTTTGAACTTCGACTCTCGAATCAGAAGCTAGTACAACAAAATAATTATATTTTCACAATTGAAATTGTTAAGTAACAATATTGGTTAATGGAAACATACTTAAGATTATGATTCTTAAGTCAAAGACTCAAATAAAGGCGCGATATAAAAATAGCATAATATTTTTATGTAATTAATTTTACATCAAACTGAACTCTTTTTTAAAGAAGATGCCCGTTTCGGACTTGTTTGCTTGAAGTGTCGAAATGTGTCTGTTTTGTTAGCCTTGTTTCAAACTTCATATTAGAACAAACAATAGAACAACGAAGTAAATATTATAGAGTAAGTATATTGTATAAGTTTGTCTAGCTATATCGATTAGAACTTTTTCCCATTTGCGTCAGTTTTACACATGACATTATCTTATTATTCTACTTAATTAATTTATTAAAGCAATCTTAAAGAACGCTTTATTTTATTTAATTCACACGGCTTTATTTTATTTAATTCACACTGCTTTATTTGCAAAAAGCTGATCTAAAAATCTGTCATGTTTCACAAAATAAAACTAATCTAAACAAAGCAACTCAAAACCAATTTTCTATGTTCCTGAAATTAAGCAATCTATCTATATGACAACATTTTTGTTCAGAGATTACAGAGTTGAAACTTTATTGAATTAAATTAACTGAATTTTAAATGAATTCGTTTATCTTATTAAATATTCCAATAAGTAATTGTATTTGAAAATTGATATAAATTTATGTCAGTCGATTTAGTGACTCCGAAATTATATGCAAAAAACTGCGGCATTTTTGTCAAATTTGTCGAATTGTTCGAGGCTTATTAATTTCTTGTGCCAGCCTAAAAGAATGCTTTGCTTATTTAACAAGCAAAACTGCTTTATTTACCACGGAAGGCACTGCTTGCACACCGCTGTGTTAGAAATTTGAAATAATCAACTGTCGCATATATGCACGTGTGTACATTTAATATCTTTTGTTTTGATTGCCATTAAATATATATTAAAGAAGCAAAAACAAATGCTTGCGACAGTTGCAAAAGCCGCAAATGCCAAGGCCAAACCACAGGGCGGGATGGCGCTTGAATGGGTGCAGCAACGTTCATGTGGCATGTGGCACTTGAACTGATGAATCGGACTACTGTGTGCCACAGTGTGTGTGTGTGTGTTTGTGAGTGTATGCGTTTGGGTGTGTGAAGGTGTGAGTGTGTGTGTGTGTGTGGCAAACAGCAACAAGCACATGAGGCGCGAATATGTTTCAATTTCACAGCTGCAGCGACTGTGCTACCATTTGCAGTTATAGTTACATTTGCGGGTTGCCTGCAGTTGATTGCTTGACTGACACACACACAGACACACACACCCACAAAAATACCCACAAACACCCACACAGACAGATGCAGCTAAGCCTTGTGCAGTGATTTTTAGCTTTTATTTGTTGTCGCTGTTTGTGTTTGTGTTTGCCGCTGCTTTTCACAATTTTCGCCCTTTTTTCATACGTTTGTTTAAACTTGACCCACAAAACGTGTCGTGTGCCTGCAATTTGCTTAAAATACTTATGTGGCAGCTGTTGAATATTACATGCCACGATGCCACGACAGTTGATAGAACTTTAACTGAATATTTGCCAATGCATATCGATGTGAGGCCAAGAAATTGGATAAACAAGCAGCTAAAAAAAATAATTTAATAATAAATAGGCAAAGAGTGAAAAGGACAGAGTATGCGGCAGCTAAAGCAAACGCAACGATCTCTCTGGCACTGCTTGCAGCAAGCAATCTTAGCAACTGCTTGCATACTTAAGAAGCGCCGACGAACTGCTTGCTGTGGCGTATAACAGCAGGCAGTGTACTACTTGACAGCAGTGCACTACTTGCATTGGGTTTGTGTCTAAGCTAACTGTTGATTTTAAATTCAAAACTAGACAATTTCATAAAAAATAAAAAAATCCGTTTATTTTTGAATTTAAATGAAAATTAAGACAAATGTTAAAAAATTTAACGAATTAACCTATACCAACACTGTTGACAACTGTTAACATGAAATTAAGTAAAATTATTTAAAACTTAACTAATTAAATATTTCCGTTTTTCTTTTTTTGCTTGCAGCACGACTAAAGGCGACTTGCAACGAGCGAAATGAAGATGTTGCCGTGTCGTCAGCACATGCTGCCACTGTCAATAGCTCTGCTCCTAAGTCTATTTCTCGTTTTACCCGCCGGAACATTGGCCAAATCAAAGAATAAGAATAAATCGAATCAGAATTCACATTACAGCGATTCGGGCGGCAGCTCCTCGAGTGGCAGCAGCAACGGAGGTGGCGGCAACGACGACAACAAGATCAAGAGTCATGGCGATGGAGGTCAACACTTTGCCATGGAGCCACAAGATCAAACCGCAGTGGTTGGATCTCGTGTAACTTTACCCTGTCGCGTTATGCAAAAGGTTGGTGCCCTGCAATGGACCAAGGATGATTTTGGACTTGGTCAACATCGTAATCTGAGCGGTTTCGAGCGCTACTCGATGGTGGGCAGTGATGAGGAGGGCGACTTCTCCCTGGACATTTATCCACTGATGCTGGATGACGATGCCAAATATCAATGCCAAGTCGGACCAGGACCACAAGGAGAACAGGGAATACGTTCGCGGTTTGCAAATCTCACGGTGCTCGTGCCACCGGAGGCACCAAAGATTCTACAGGGCGACTATCTGGTAACTACTGAGGATCGCGAAATCGAACTCGAATGCGTTTCTGTGGGCGGTAAACCCGCAGCCGAAATCACCTGGATCGATGGTCTAGGCAATGTTCTTACTGCCGAAAGTTTCTTTGAACCGCTGGCAGACTCCCGACGTATCACCACCAAATCCGTCCTAAAACTGGCGCCCAAGAAGAAGTATCACAATACGACGATCACGTGTCAGGCACAGAACACGGCCGATCGCACATATCGCTCTGCCAAGGTTCTCTTGGAGGTCAAGTATGCACCGAAGGTATCTGTTTCGGTGGTGGGCGGTGCCCTTGCGGGGGGGCGTATTCCGGAGGGGGCTGAGGTCATACTTAGCTGCCAGGCGGACGCGAATCCACGAGAAGTCAGCTATCGCTGGTTCATCAACGATGAGCTTATGACGGGTGACTTTACAACCAAAATGGTAAGTTTCGAGCTGATTAACAAATTAAAGAGACTTCTTCTAAACTTTCTCCCTACCATTCCCTAGATTATTCATAATGTAACCCGTCAATATCACGATGCGATTGTCAAGTGCGAAGTGGTAAATGCGGTGGGCAAGAGTGAAGAGAGCGAAACCCTCGACATTAGCTGTAAGTAACCAGAGATCAAGTTAATAGCTTCCAATATCTAAACTTTTCCCATTCTTAAACCTAGTTGGACCCGTTTTTCGACAACGTCCCGTCAGCAAGGAGGCGGATCTGGGCGCCACTGTCACCATGCGCTGCGAAGTTGCCGGCAATCCCACTCCGGAAATCGAGTGGATCAACGAGAACTCCGATCAGGTGAGTTACCCCCTTGAAATCCACATCGGGAAATTCCACAATTAGAAGAAAAACTTGAATTGGAAAATCAGAAATCACAAATTTGTATCTTAAGCGCGTGGCGAATATTTTAAAAGTAAAGAAATTGTATTTTTAATATTCACTACAATAATTTGTGCAAATAAGAGACAAATTGAATGACAATTACTTTAGATAGACTATAGATAATTATTATCTACTTTTAACGTTACGTTCTGATAATGAGATTTAGTGTTCTGTTAATCAGAAATTATTTTCTTAAACGTTGCACTTGATAATTAAAATAAAGAGATTATATTTCCAATAATATTTGTATTTATTATATGTATTTCTAAAGTAGGGAAATATAATACCTATATGTACATATATATAAATGTCTCAATCATTAAAATACGTATTAAAAAATATATTTTTCATTATAACATGTATGAGTATATAACCTTACGATTCATTTCTCTCCTTGACAGATCGTGGGACGCACACCGGAGCTGAAGTTAAAGGTGAGCAGCGAGACGGCAGGCAGGTATTTCTGCAAGGCGGTGGTAAATGGTTTTCCGGAGATTGGAGCCGAGGCGACAGTCTATGTGAAACGTGCTCCGATCATCACATCGCACAAGGTGCAATTTGGCGCAGTTGGCAGCAGGGCAAAGATCGATTGTCTGGCGTTTAGCATTCCCAAGGCGGAGCACATCCTTTGGTCCTTCGAGGGAAAACTGATCAATATGAGCAGTGCAGATCCGGACATTTACATATTCGAGGAGCATCATCTGCCCGAGGGAGTGCGTGCCGCGTTGATCATCAAGGAGAGTCGATCGACGCATTATGGCAAATACAATTGCACAATTCTCAATTCATATGGCGGAGATTCCCTGGTGATTACTCTGGTGCCGGAACCGGGCAGTATACCCGTACTCCTGGTCGTTATGGGATCCATGTCAACGGTGGCCATTGTCCTGATGATCGTGATGATCGTCTATGTGTACAGAAGACGACGTAGCCGCAAGAAGCCAATGCCGGCCGATGTCATTCCGGAGGCGTCACGTGGCGCCGACAAACTCAACGAGCTGAAAAGCGAACTCCGCTCCAAGGCCTACGACGTGGAGTATTCCGAGGCGGGCAACGAAGGCCTGGCCATCAATCTTACCCAGACCCCGATGCCGGATGTTCAGATGAAGGGCGCTACGTTGGGCGTACCGCTAGCCGGGCCCGTCAAATTCGACGAACGCTTCTCTGGCGACTATGGCGACCGATACAATCGTCAGTGCCACGTCAAGAATTTGAAGAATCAGCAGGAACAGGCCTACAAGGAGAGCACCAGCAACGGTTATGCCCCCTACTTTGAATATGCCCTTGACTACAGCCCGCCCGCCGACAGTGGCAAGCCGAAGGCCAATGCCGGTGGCATCAACTCAGCCACCTTGCCACATTATGCGGCTAATGCCGCTGCCGCCGCCGCTGCCACATCGACCGGTGGCATGCCACATGGCAGTGGGGCAAGTTTGCCGCGCAATCAGCGCCATGAGTTGCACCAACAACAGCCACAGACATCCCAGGCTAACGGTTTTCTGGGTGAGTTAATTAGCGAATCGAGTGTGTCGGAAGAACTAGTTCAACTGAGGAAAGCATAAAGTCATTAGACTATTTTTGTTATCAGAAACCTAACTTAGTTAGGGAAATTCATCTAGTTTCCCCTAAAGGTGTTAAAAGAAGAATATCTATTAATTAATCGTGTCAAAAGAACTAGTTCAACTGAGCGAAGAATGAAGTCAGTTAATTAAATAAACAAATTCATTTTGTTCCTCTTTTAAAGCGGCCAAAAACCTAGTTCGATTAGTTTATCAAGTCCAAATAACTAGTTCCATTGAAGAAAGATTTAAATCAATAAATTCATTTATTATCGGAAACCTAATTTGGTTAAAAAAATGTATTTAGTTTTCCTTTAAAGGTGTCAACTGAGTCCAGAATTAAATCATTAAATTAATTTGTGAACTAAGGTACTTAAAGCACTTCATTCCCAATTGCATTGAATATAAATAAATTAGTTTATCGAGTCGAAAATTTTGAGCTTAGAAATTATTTCGCACAGACTTTACTAGTTCAATAAAGAAAACTCAGCTGTGGGCAATTGGAAACGTCAAAAGAACTAGTTTCACTTATAGCTGTCAACTTGATTGTTAGAAAGAACAATGAACTAGTTCCATTAGACATACATGAGTTAGTTCAGCATAAAAATTTTAATATAAATTCTGCAATTGATTTGAAAACGCATATTTATATAAAATTTTTTAAAGAAACTAGTTCTACCAAACGGAGTTTAATACTTTCTACATACTAGAATGAACAATATATTTTAAATTAGATCATTTGAATTCTGTAAATGTTTTTACTTGTTATAAAGCTTGCAAACTTGTTCTACTTACACTCAACCTCACATATCCGTTTCGACTCGGGATTTTTGAGTTACACAAACCGAGCAATCAAATCTTTAAAATTATTTAACCCTCGAACATAATCCGATTTTTTAAATAAAGTATAGGATCTAAATTTATCGAAAGCATAAAATACAGCAAACTCAATATTTTTTTAAAACGTTTTTTTTTCGAATTTTATTTATATTTAATTAAATCATTATCCGAAGTAATTTAATAATTAAATGAAAATAAATTAATTGCATAAAATAGATCCAAGGCTCGAGTCAAAAACCTTGGGGTTTAAGGGTATCTGAAACCGGTTCGCTAACCTAACCAAAATCATGCTGTATATTCTTGAGGATTAAAACCTTGCTTGAATTTGAACTAGTTCTAGAATGCACACAACTATTGATTAACTTACATATTGATTGATCATTTTACTCATCTATTTCGTTTTTTTTTTTCAATGATAGGTCAACCATTGCTGCAGAACGGCATCGACAGTCGCTTCAGCGCCATCTATGGCAATCCGTATCTACGCACAAACTCATCCATTTTGCCACCGCTGCCGCCGCCGAGCACCGCAAATCCAGCGGCCACGCCCGCCCCGCCGCCCTACCATGCCACACGGCATGCCAACAGCAATGGCGGGCTGAAGCATTTCGGGGTCGGGGTCGGTGGCGGGACCGGTGGCTATGGGGCAAGTGCCAGCATCAGTGTGGCAGGAGCAGCGAGCAGCGTCAGCGGCGGACCCGGCAGCGTTAGTGGCAGCAGCTCCAATTTAACCGCTAGCAGTAATACGCTGGCGGCCACGCCTCTAACACAGCCCTCGCTGTGCGGTCCGTTGGGCGGCGTGGTGGGCGTGGCCGGGTCACAGCAGAGTGCACAAAGTCCCTCCGGGCAGTTTATACTGCCCACAAACGGCAAGGGCGTTACACAAAAGGGTCCGCTGGCCACGCATGTCTAAGCTGGAACTGGAACCGGAACCGGCACTGGAACTGGAACTAATGCTAATATCAAGTGTAGCGCATATTTATTCAATTTGTATTTGTATTCGTATTTGTCTAGACTCTAGAAAACTAAGCGCAGTTCTAATGTGTGTGTAACTTTTTTTTTGTTTTTTTTTCGAACAGAATTCGATCATATATAAAAAAAAACCGTATTGTGATTTATAGCGTTAATTATTTTATGGCAAACTCGAGAAGAACGATAAAATAGAAAATGCAAAAAAAAAAAAAAAAATAAAAATAAAACGAAGATTTATCGAGATGAAGTCAGTAAGGCAAATATATCTAGTGCAAATTTTAAGATTTAAGAAATATGTCGATTGGGTTCGGGTTTTAATCGAGCGCTGAACAAATGCAATGTATATCAATTATCGAAAACGTATCGAAGTGCGAAACTTAAAAAGTTAATTTTAACCGCGAGTTGAAAGAAAAACCACAAAAATTGCAAACTATTCACAAACATTAAAACAAGAAGAAGAAAAACATAAAAAAAAATTAATTACTTGAAAAGATATAAAAAAAAAGAATAAAGATAATATTGCCTGTAGTTAGTTCCAAAGTAAAACGCAGCAGCATCCGCAACATTTTCTAAGCCAAAATTTATTACAATTTTTTAGACTTACATTTAAATGCAAAAGTTACGGACTAAAACGAATGCTAGAAAAATACATCAAGCTCGACTGCGGCCAGAGCCGTTGTTGGTATTCAATTCGGTCAAATTCGGTTGCCAAACTATCTGAAATGAACTAGTTCCCATTACTAGTTCAACTGTTCAATTTACAACCCAATAGCTAGATAACTTGTAAAACCCTATCAAAATCTGAAAATAACTACATGTCTGTTACTTAACTTTATTAGAGGGTATACGAGTACAGGGTATATATACTACATATCCCAGTTCAACTTGACCGAATTGCGATAGCACAGCATCAATGTGAAACCATCTGATTTTAGAAATTAAGCCATTCAACTTTAAATGAATTATGTATTTATATGTAAATTAAAATCATAATCTATATACGCATACTTATATATATAAATATATTATGTGTATGTATGTTTATGGATCTTATATAAATATAGCGCATATGTGTATGTAAACCAGAGGGTTTAACGCTTAACTTAATTTACTAAATAGTTGTAAAAAAAAAACAAAAAATAAATACAAAATATTTAAACATAATTCGATATACATGAATATATATTAGAAATAAATACAAATATATATATATATATATATATATATATATATATATATATGAATATATCTACATATATGAAAGCATGTGTAATACACTGCAATTTTTTTTGTCTGCATAGTAAAAATACAGTGTAAGAATTAAAACATTTTAAACGTAAACTAGAAACCGAAATGAAAACAAAAAGCTTAGCGAAATTTGTAAAACACATTTGAGAAATCTACCAAAAAACCAAATATGAAAAACAACAAAAGAAACCAAAAAAAAACATCTACAACTGAAATAATTGTAAAATTATAAAGCGTAAAATTTGAAAAAAAAAAAAGGAAAAAATGAAATGCTGCCTTATGATTCCTTGTGAAATTTGTTGGGTTCTTAAATTACTTGTGTATTTAAGCCAATACTAATTAAATTTTTTTTTTAATATTTGTATATTAATATATATATAAATGAGTCTAGTAAATGAAAGTCGCTTTAAACGTTTTTTGTTTAAACTTTTAAACTAGATGACGATGCTATTTGAATTTTGTTGTGCTATTTGCAGAGCTTTTACGTGAGTTCATAAGAAAGTAATAAATCCAAAAAAAAAAAGAAACAAAAAGTAAATTAAATTGAAAAAAAAAATATGAACAAAAAATAAACGAAACTTTTGGGTAAAATGTCAAGCGATTCAATTAAAAGTTCAATTAAGCGCATAAAAAAAATAAAACAAAAATTACGAAATAATAAAAGTTAATGGTAAAATCGAGAAAAATCCTATTAAGCCAAGTAAATATGATAATTATACATTATGGATGTGTATGTGAATTGCATGTGCAGGAGACGAAAGTAAGAATAAAGCAAATAGCAAATAGAAAATAACGAGAATGAGAAAAGCATGTAGAACAAACAGCAGAAGAACTAAGCAAAGTGTGAAATTTCGTGTAATATGAAAATTAATTCAATTAAAACCTAAGTCAACAAACTCAAATTAGTTGAAATAAAAACCTAAAATGAAATAAAACTCAAGCTGTTTAATTTATTTAAATTGTTTAAGGGTATCTACATACTAATCAACTATTGCCCTTCCATATGCTTAATGTCAGAGCCTTGGTTACAGGGTATCTTCCAGTCGACAAGTCTTACTTCAATTGTAAGTGGAAGCATAACGTTTAACAAAGCTTATCGCAATTTGACTTATTTGACATGTAATAATCCGCTCCATTTGTGTCTGAACAAATGAACCAAATTTCCTGTACGACTGACTGAACAAGTTCATTAGCAGTGTTGCCAATTTAGCTCACCATTGGGTTGAGTTCATGTGATGTATAGTATATTTGATACAATTTTTGTATAACAAATGTCATGTGGTAGGAATCACATCCCTACAGAAATAGTCGGTTACCCAATATGATTTTTCCCACTGAAAAGAGTACAAATTTACCCCTGAGCGCTCAATAGGTCTGGGCAGCGATCTTGTTTAAAACCTTCATTCGCTTTTATACGCAGACAAACGGGATAATTCTATATATGACTAGAGAAATACCTGCGGCAGGCTCAGCTACGAATTGCGCTTTCTCCCTGAGAGCGTCACTGTTCGGTTCAGCTAACAACTGCCCAATAAAGCTTGAGTTCATGTGATTAATATGTTCGTTACAATTGATGTACAGAAAATTTTCTGTTAAGGATCACATCAGCGCAGAAATAGGCGGTCAGCTAGTACAACTTCTGTAGGGTAGACGTTTACTGCACTGTATACGAAATCCCTGCGGCAGAGTCAGTTACGAATTGCGATTTATACCTAAGACCGCCACTGCTCGATTTAGCTAAGACTTCAAATTGAATTTATGCTTTGTTTCTTGTTTCGTTTTTTGTTATAACCTGCGGGGGTATATTAAGTTGGTTAAGAGTATGTAACAGGTCTAAGGAAGTCTGACAGACCCCATAAAGTATATATATTCTTGATCAGCATTAACAGCCGAGTTGATATAGCCATGTCCGTCTGTCTGTCCGTATGAACGATAAGATCTCAGAGATGGTAAGAGCTAGAAGCTTAAACTTGGTCCCCCAGCACTGATTATATTTGCCAGCAGATCAAGTTGAACTTTTCTTTTGGGTGCCACGCCCCCTTCGCCCACAAATTAGGACAAAATCAGCTGTGTACCTTGAGATTTGGCACAAATAATAAATATTTTGGGGTCGATGTGTGCAAACATTGAAAAAACCAGAATTGTCACAAACTAAATTTTTGCTCTGCATGTAGTCTGGCAACACCACATGTTTCTTTCTCTCACACACAGCTGTTATCTTATTGCACGCCAAACCATTTATTTTTCAAATTTAAGGAAATATTTTTATATATAGGTTTTGTAATGCAGAAAGTTTTAATTATTTTAATACTGTGATCAAAACGTGGATTTTACAAACATACGTGTTAGCAATCGCAAATATAAATTAATATAATAATAGTAATTATTCAGTTTGTCAATGCTGGACAACCTAACACTGTTGTAGGACAGTGTTGAACAACTGTCCAATTATTATGAAATAATGGCATGAAAAGAAATTCCTTAATATCTCCTTTATTTGTGGGTCGATCGCTATGAAACTTGCAGCAAATTTCTTAGCGTTGTTATACTGTTAATTTAAGCTGTGTTATCTTAACAAACATGCGTGTATACAATCGCTTATATTAATTTACCTTACAATGTATAGTTCTGGGTGTGGCCGTCAGTATTTTGCACTGTTTAGCGCCACATGACACAATGTATAGCGCCACTGCGGCCGACAGCGCAATTCATCAGATTATCATATGCGCTCTCAACTATCTGTAATGTTAGGCTGAGTTATCTTAAAATTTGGAAATAAATTGAATTTGAAAATAAACTTGATCTGCGTGTGACGGACAGGTGTCAATCAACTCGGCTTTTCATACTGATCAAGAATATATAAACTTCTATTTTCGGAGATGCATCCTTCTGCCTGTTACATATATTCACTCAAATTCACTGTACCCTTTTTTGCCCAATTTTAATGGAAACAGGGTATAACCGGTCGGAAAGGCTACAGTCGAAGTCGACAATGAGAGACCCTTTACTTATTCTTCAAAATAGAAATAAGAGTAACAGTAATAGTTCCCATAACGCGTTGTAACGTCAACATGCTCTTCTTCTTCCTTTGGCCCGACACTGAGTAATATTAAGTCTTGAATAACTTCCGAGTTTATTATCCGATCGCGATGTAATTTTCAGGATACATTAGGACCCTGTGTGCCAAAATTCAAGGCCCAAGTTTTAAAATTGAACATTATATGGGATTTCAAGTTTTTTTGAATAACTTCGGAGATTATTATCCGATCGCGATGAAATTTTCACAATACATTCAGGACCCTGATCTTCATTTTATGTGATTTCAAACATTTTTTGTATCGATTTGCGGAGGCGGATGGGGGCGTGTCAAAATTTTAAGATAAACCTGTTATGCTTTGCCCATATACGAACCACCATACCAAATTTGGTGACTCTAGCTCCTATAGTCTCTGAGATCTAGGCGCTCTTACAGGCAGACGGACAGACGGACATGGCTATATCGACTCGGCTGGTGATGCTGATAAAAAATATATATACTTTATGGGGTCTGCCGGACTTCCTTCAACCTGTTACGCACATTTTTTTTTTTGACAAACTTAATAGACCCGTTTTACTTTTTTAAAGTAAAGGGTCTAAAAAACGAATTATAAGAGAATTACTTCGGGAGTGAATTTGAGCGGGGCCCTGTAGAGCCACAAGGTATATTACGGTCGGGGTCTCGGCTGTTCGGCTTGTTTTTACTTCGGTATGTATTTCTTGCAGCGAGTTTTTACGCTTCACTGTTAGCTGAGCACGTGTTAATATGTGAAATAACATTTTAATAAGAGCTAAGTCTTATGATTTTATTATTGAAAGCTTTTAAACGTGTCAAAAACTTAAAATATCCAATAACATATTTATAATTATTTGTATTGTCTTTTAGACAAACTGGCCAAATATGAAAAGTAAGTAAATTACAAAATAAGGACAATAAATGTAAATAATATACATACTTGTATTAACTTTTTTTTTATGTTTCGTTTCACCATTAATAAAGATTAACCTATTAATTTAATTAAATTTTAAATTAAGTATTTATACGAATATGTTTGTTAATGAATAATATATATAATATACTAAAAACAAATGTTTGTGTGTTTGATTTCTGCACTCTGTGCATAATTTTTTGCCGCTTATACCGTAAAATTTTGCGGTCGTCTACAGCGTAGGAGATTCCCAAAACAAAATTCCTACATCATGATTGAGAACTGAACTCTTAGCTGAACTCAGCAGCGTCGGGCTCAGGGAAAAGGCACAATTCGCTGCTGACCCTGCCTCAGGTATTTTCGTATACCCGAATTACCCGGACTCTTCGCGTGTAAACACAAGATCGCTGCACAGTCCTACTGAGCGCTCAGGGGTAAATTTGTACACTTTTCTGTGCAAAAAGTCATATCACGCTATTCTCATGCTGGCTTTGGAGTTTAACACATGCCATGCCCGGGAAACATTCAAAAAATTCTAAATTGCAAAGATTTTTTAAAAAAAATACCATTTTACACACATTTTTTTTAATTATAATTTAATTTAAATAAAATTTGTGAGTAGAATTAATATTTACGACAAAACATGATCAAAACAACGATTACCTACTAGAGTTGTATCAAATCTTTCGGATTAAGATCAATTGAACTAATCACTAAAGTGATCGAACGAACTAAATCCCTGATTGTAGGTCATTTAGTTCAGTGATTCGAATCCCATTATAGTTCGTTCAGTGACTCGAATCCCATTATAGTTCGTTCGTTAAAATGAATCAAAATTTTATAGTTCGATTACCATTCACTTTGGTTATCGCAACGGTGAAATTTTAAAAACGTTTGTTTGCTTAAGTATGTCTTTGAAAAGGAAGCGCGCTGAAGTGTGGAACCACTATATAGTTGAAGAAGATGGCAAACATGGCAAATGCGTGTATTGCAAATGCAAAATAAGTATCTGTGGAGGATCTCACAGTAACTTGACTCGACATTTGAAAGCTAAACACCCTACAGTGTCTGTTGACCGCCAGCAACCTGCGGCGCAGCAAATACCTCTATCAACACAAGCTTCTGGTCCGTCCGTTTCGACTTCCTTGGCGGCTAGTCGAATAACTTCTGAGGAATCATCCATTCATTCATCGTCTGATTAAATTATGAATTTCATTTCAATTTTGTTAAAATCTATTGTTTTTTACTTAATTATATTTTTAAACGTAACGACTGACAGTGCTCTTATAACGATGTTAGATTCGAATAATGAACGAACCATAAAAATATTCTAGTCACTGAACGATCTAAAGAGATTCGAGTCACTGAACGATCTAAAGAGATTCGAGTCACTGAACGAACTACTGAACTATATGAAAGATTAGTTCGTTCATCAAAAATTGAACTACTGAACTAAATCCTTCAATTGAACTACGATGAACAACTCTATTACCTACAACCTTATATATTTTAATTTATTTTTCTTCCATTAAATATTTAATTGGAATTTTTTACGACCAGCCAATATTTAATTAGGATTGCAAATTTCCCTTTATTTAAATTTGCTGATTGTGAAAAATCCTAACTAAATATTCAATGTAGGTGAAATATCCCAAATAAAAAGGAAGGGAAATAAATATTTAAATATAAGCTGGCACTAGTGGGACCCACAATCAAAGCCGTCTATGAAGGACCCTGAACCCTTACAGACACGAACAAAGAACCTGCACGAACCTTAGTACGTTGTAGCGACAGCGTTCTCTTCTTCATGGTTTTGTTGAACACTGCGTAACATTGTTTTTTAAATAACTTCCGAGTTTATTATCCGATCGCGATGAATTTTTCAGCGCATATCGCACAGAAAGTAAACTATGGATTGGAATCTGTACCTTCGAAATGACTCTTGTACTCAGATTTTTCGATTTGTGTGTGGTGAAAAAAAACGTGGCAAAATTATAAAACAAATTTTTTTGCGTGCTCTAGCTCTTATGGTTTTTGAAATCTAGGTGTGCATACACAAGGACGGACGGATAGACGGACAGATGGACGGATAGTCTGACGGATAGACGGACATTGCTATATCGACTCGGCTATTGATACTTATCTATATTAATATATACATATGTACATACATACATTTTATGAGGTCTGTCAGACCTCATTAAGCCTGTTACTCAATTTTTTTTTACAGACAAGTATTTTCATTATAAAAGGATTTAAATATATCGCTTGAAGTCGATTTTGCTTGCATCGGGAGTAGGTAGCTTGCGATAGTCTGGTAACACTGGACTGCAGCTGCTGATTGTTTATGTTTAGCGCCACAGCGCCACGCGGCTTTTCGTTGGTTATATCGGCGCATCTACTGCGCTGCATAAATTTGTTTCTTGAATAACTTCTGAGTTCAATATCCGATCGTACTGAGACTTGTAGCACACATTGAGAGTAGGATACCTACCATGTGTGCCAAATCTCAAGTCTCTAACTATAGAACTGCTCATGTTATCAGCTATTTCGAGTTATGGGCGAAGGGGGCGTGGCATCGCAATGAAATTTTCAGGACACATTAAGCCCAAACTTTTTATCATGTGTGCCAAATCTCAAGTCATTGGCTTTAACATTGCTTATGTTATGGTGATTTTTCTAATTTTAAAACCAACGGGACTTGGTATCGACAATTGAAAATAAACTTGATCTGCGTATGGTATTCAGGGACCTACATTCCAAATTTGAAGTCTCTAGCTCATATAGTTGCTGAGATCCACGCGTTCATACAGACGGACAGACAGACGGACAGGTGTCAATCGACTCGGCTATTGATACTGATCAAGAATATATATACTTTATAGGGTCGGAGATGCTTCCTTCTGCCTGTTACATACATTCACACAAATTCATTATACCGCTTTTGCCCATTTTTAATGGGCACAGGGTATAAAAATAATAAATCATTTGTACTTTTTTAAAGTTCAGGGTCTAACAACAATCCTCATGGAAATCGGTTAAGTTTTCTCAAAGTAATGACAGTCGAAAGTTTTTTCAAAGAGTTTAAGGTGGTAGTATTCTTTCCAAATCAACAATTGCTGGTAATACTGATCGTTGATGATCAGTTGATACTGTTCCAAAATATAATATATATGTGCAAATATTCTTTATACGGTCAGAGTTGCCACCTTAGGACTGTTTCAGTTTCACTCAGATATTACACCAATTTTTAATGGGTATAGGGTATAAAAACAATCTAAAAATTATAATAGCTTTTTAGCTGGCTTTCTTAACAATTTTTTTTAGCTTTTTATAGAAATTCTTAGACTCTGTGTGGGTATATTATGTTTGTTAAAACTATTTAACAAGCATAAAGTATATGCATATATATCTTCTTGGTCAGCATCAATATCCGATTAAATATAGCCATGTCCGTCTGTCCGTGTGTCTGTCTGTCTGTCTGCCCGTCTTTCTATCTGTATGAACTAAAGGATCTCAGAAATGGTAAATGCTAAAAGCTTGAACTTGGTCTCCCTGCACTGCTTATATGAGGTATGATTTTTACCTTATCGTCGATATGTCCAAAAAATTTCCTCAAACTTCCACGCCCCCTTCGTCCTCAGATTTAAAAATATGATTTACAAGAGAATTAAATTGGGAGCGCCTTTAATCATCAGCCTACACTGCCACAGGGTATATTACGGTCGGGCTCCCGACTGTCAGGCTTATTAAACGTTGATATAAAGCTCTCTTAGGTCCTGAAACAATGACATCACTGTTCAATAGTTCAATTGAACTTGTTCTGAGCCAAGCGAGGCAACTCTAGACTCTCTTCTATAGCCAGAGCAGACCGTCGCACCGTCGAGCAATAAAGAAAGAAAAAACAAGTATTTAATTTTTGCAGCCATTTTGAAATTGAAAAGAAATAACGACACAGCAACGTCAACAACAACAACAAGAATGCAAGCCAGCCCAGCGACGCAGACGCAGGCGCAGTAGCTGAGAGCGCGGTAACATTAATGAGCGCGATCAGCGCTCTCCAAGGAGCACCACAAAAACAAAGTATAGAGTGCCGTTCGCACGCTCCTTAAAACAGGTTAACAATTGCCTATGCTTAGAGTTAAGCAAATGGATAAAAATGTATTATTTTATTTAAATTTCATATTACAAATAATTAAATAAAAAGGTGATTTAATTAACATTAATTCTTGCTGCATATTGCAAAAGAACCAGCAAATGTTGCACATATTGCCTCAACTCGACACATCAACTTGTGTCAACTGACATTGGCGAGTGAGCATGCGGCTCTATTACTCTCCATTACTCGCTCTCATTGATGAACGCTCGTTGGGCGTCCGGTTTGCAGTGGATCTCGGCTCACAGTGGCTCGTTCAGAGAGTGAGCGCATCAGAGCGAGAGCATAAGCAAGAGAGCCGGTTGTCGTTGTTGTTTTTTTTCTTATTTCGGGGGTTCAGCCATGCGACGCTCGTGAGCGCGGCTCAAAGTGTTGCGAGTCGTGAAACGAAACGGATATCGAGGCGGACAGTCTGCAGTCAGAAAATTGCAATTGCATGGGATTTTTTTTTTTGAGTGCCTCCTCTCAATTGTGTATGTCTGTGCGTGTATGTTAAGTGTAAAAGCAACGCAAAATTAAACTCGCACCGCAGGCAAAGAAACGAAAACAACAACAACATCGACATCGAGAGGCAACAACAATATGGCGTTTAATGCCGCCGCATGCGAGAATTGCAGCATGCGAATGCGGAGCGGCGAATAATGCAAATATCGCTATCGAGTTCGGTATCGTTATCGCTATCGTCATCGAAATATTCAAATATTCTTTTTTTATTATTTTTTTCCACGTTGTGTCCTCTGTGTTTGTGTGTCTGTGCATGTGCAAACAAATCAAGTTAAAGGAAAATTAGAAGAAGAAAATAATAAGCACAGAAACAACACCGCGACTCCTATATACGCCTTTGTGTGCGTGTGTGTTGTTAGTGTGTGTGTGAGAAAGGAAGCAACGCGTTTTGTCATCGTTGTCTTTGTCTTTTTTCCTCCTTTTGAATATCATCCGCTTCAGTTGATTTCAAAGTTTGTTGCGGTTGCGCGTGGAAATGTCGCCGTCGTCAGCGTCGACGTCGGCGTCGCTGCATACAACAAACGGCAACGCGCGGCTCTTAATTGTTCTACTCGCCTGGCTGCAAAATACATAAAAAAAAATAAATTAAAATTGTAAAAAAAACCAACAAGCAGCAGAAACAACAAAAATACAAAAAATAAAAACCAAAAGTCAAAGTGAGACAACAACAAACTACACACTGAAATTACTACACATACAACAACAACATCAGCAACAACAACAACATCACCAACGACTAGCGAAAACTCAAAAGCATAAAACGCAAATCTTAAACTGGATTACAATGCAGTTGCAGCGCAGCAGACGTCGCTGTCGCGCACACACAATTTGGATTAACGAAATGCTTGCGGGCGTCGCGCTGCTGCTGCCGCTGCTGGCGCTAGCTAATTTCAGCAGCGCACAAGCGACGGGTAAGTGTAAAAAATTTAAAAAGAATATAAATGAAAATAAAAAAATTAAACAAAATAAGCAAATCAAATAAAAACAATATTGTATGTATTTTGGCATGCATTTTGATTGAGTCTGCATTTTCGTTCCTTCTGTTCGTTTCCCTTTCTATTTGTCTCTCGTATTCCTTTTCGACTCGCTGTTCGTTGCTGCTGTCGCTCTCGCTCTCACTCCTGCCTGCCTGCCTGCGAGAGCACGGACAGGTGGTCGCTTGTTCGCTCTCTGGCCGCGCACGCTCTCTCGCTCTTGCTCAGATTTCTGTTGGCGGCGCTGCTGCTGCGCAGCTTTAATTTTTTTTTGTCTTTACCGTCGGCAGCCTTTCGTTTTGTCCCATTGCGATACGTGTACACACTGTATGTGTGTGTATGACAGTTGACACTGTTATACTTGCTCGCATATTATTTCTTTTGTCAACTTCCTGCAAACTCTGTCACACTGTCTTTGGGGCTTTGTGGACTCCCAATAATAATTAGTCTCACTTGTCAAAGTTATGTGCAAACAAGAAGAACTCAACTCAAGTCGAGTCGGGTCTGTGGCATATGCAGACATCGGTGCAAGAGCCAAAAGAAAATACAATATTTGCATATGGGAACGGCTCTTGTCTAATCATTGTGTCAACAGAACAGAAAAGTCCGTCCGTCTTGGCTCCTTACCCGTATACACACATACATACATACACAAGCGTGTGAGTGTGCGTGAACGTGTGTGTACTTAGGTGTAGGTGTTGTAGTTGTAGTTGTATTTGTTTTCAGTATGTACTCTCATTGCCCTTACGTATGTCAACTTTCCAGGAATTATAAAAAAAAACACATTGCTTTTCACTGGAGTATGTTTAAGAAATACAAAATAAAAAAATTGTTGTATTATCAGTAATTAGAAGTTTTATTGCCTTTGTCTGTCAGCCGATCCTTAGCAGAGTTGTCATCTATTTCCAGAAATTTTAATTATGCAGCAATAGCAATAGTTTGTGGTTAGATAAATTAATCATTTTAGCTGGCATTAAAATTCATTTAGCAAGTTTAAACAGTTGACAGACCAACAATAGCAATGACAACTCTGGCAAGACAAGTTTTTACTTTGATGCCGGTCGCTTTTAGCGATTTCCTCCTGTAATACTGACAGAGTTGAACATTTTGCATATCAGATCCGCTCTCCATTAAGGCCCATTAAATGCCGCGACAAATTAGTGGCAAATTACAAGAAAAAAACATGCAGCAGAAGTTGAAGCTGGCTAACAAAAAAGAAAAACTGTGCTCAACTTTCCCATTCATTGCATTCACATTGACATTTAAGCAGTGTGTTTAATATTATGCAGACAACAACGACAACAACAACGAGTTTGTAACATTTGCATGCATTTTAATAATTTACGCCCGGCATTGAGCCACGCCCAGTTTTGGACCAGGGCCTAGAGAGCATTCAACTTTCGCTTGGCAACTCTGAGATTGTTGCAGCTGCAGGGTTGTTGACATATATATTTATCGATATATGTATATAGAAAAATACCTTGTTGATTTATATTTGAGTGATATTTTACCTGGCAATATTATTGTGCGTTTTATTTTAGAGAATAAACTATTTTGACAGCATTGATAGCACTTCAACCAAGTGAAAAACTTTGCAATAAAATCATAAAAATTAGAGGAAACACAATTAATTTTAAATTAATTATTATTATCGATTTGTGTCAAGAATATCAAGTAAAAGGAATATATAGTATATTTTCTTCACATTGCGTTATGATTGATATTGATATTTTTAAAAATATGCAGCTGACAAATCATGTTGCAAGCGGGAGCTGCAACGAACGGTGGCAGCTCCCCCGACTGCGTGGAGCCTGGAGTTGAGCGTAACGGTTTTTGTGTGGCAGCAACAACCACCGAACGAAAAGCGACAGCTGCTACATAAAAAGGACTCGCCAGGGACACTCGGGGAACTGCAACAACCCCTAAGCATATTGCACAGGCGCGTCCTTTTTACTGTTTGCTCTGCAGATCAAATTACTGATAAAGAGCAGGGCAAGAAAGAGACAGACAGAGAGAGATAGAGGAAGAGAGAATGCATATGTATGTACATAGTTTGCCTCTCTACCTAGGTAGCCGATCCGATACGATTCGAGCCGAACCTCGCCGAGCTAAAACAAGTTCTCGAGATACTTTTGTATCGCGTCGTCGTCGTCGTCATTTCAATGTCGCGTTCTCCCTGCACTTTTAGCCAGTTATCTCCCTGTCTCGCTCTGTCTCTATGCCTGCTTTGGCTGCAAAAGTATTTCCTGTCTGCTGTCGTCTCCTCCCTGCTTCTCTCTACATCCATATCCTTCGGAGCGCACCCTAAAAACATTAAACATTTCTTGACTCAACGCGCTATTTCCCAAAATTATTGTAAGTCACGCACAAGCTGACTGTTAGATATATTTTCCTTAATTATCCCGCCGCTTGGCCATATGGGAATTATAGACTGTTCCGTAAATAGCGATAGTCTCTTGAGCCACAACGAAATCGTGTATTCCAGCAGAGTGCAAAATTAGTTAAGGAACCGCTAATGAAACGACATTCCAGTTCGGAAACTGAACTCATAAAATAGTAAATATATTGACATAGTTAATATTAATTTGCGCATGGAATTACTTGGTATATAGACTAACTCATTGCATCTGTTATGGATTAGATCAAACTTGTTTTTTCTCCTTTACTAAATAAGTTTAAATACAAAATATATTTAATTATAATATTATATAATATAATATTTTATTAGCAATAGATCTTGTCTAATAATTATAGTGTCTCTTTACCGATCATCTCTTTAGTTGGAAGAGGTAATATGAAAGCTGAGGACACGAAGGGGATTATCAGTAGTCATTCGGTAAAAGAGAAAAGAATACGAAATGTAAGAGTAAAGATTTGTGAAATGTAATAATACATAAAGGAAATAATAGAAGGACGAAATAATAGAATAGAAGGTTTTTAAACAATTGATAAATTTGTAATATAAATAATTCTGTCAGAAAGATCAGCAAAGATCACTTAAGAAAATGTATTATGAAATATATATACTATAACGTTAAAAATCTTAAACAAATACAATTAAAATGAAAACTTAAAATAGAAGGAATAATAAAAACTGTGATAAATTGAGTTAAGGTCTTGTATTTTTTTCAATAATAATTCAGTTCGTAAGATTAGCTAGGATCAACTGAGTAAAATAAATTATAAAACATAGTATAAGCTGTAAAGTAAAAATCTGATCATATTGTGGTTAGGCATTAAAAAAGTTTATAGGGTGAATACATTCTTCAGGAAAAAATCTTTACCACATGTCGACACCAAGCAAAGATTATAGTAGTATACAAAATTGAAGGAACGAAGAAAGGAGAAATAAAAAAGAAGTGTTTTAAGCCTTTCTTTCGATTCACACAATTAGTCTGGATATAATTAAGTGTCTTCCGGCGATAACCGATACACACAGGAGCGCAATGTCAACTTGTGTGAAAGTTGTTGCCCAATTGAAGTCTGTCTGACTGGCTGTCTGCTTGTCGCCTGCTTGAATATCATCATCATCATCGTCGTCATCTGTGGAGTTGTCTCTCCTCTGTCTGTTTTGGGTGCCTGTTTTATACGGGACACTTATCGCCCATTTGCTGTCACATTTATTAATTAATCGACGCCGCCTTTTCGGAAACTTTCTCAGCACTTAAGCGAATGGTAACTTAAGACTTAATTAAAAACCAAAAACCCCAAAATCCAAAAAAAAAAAAGGAGTATGTAACCAACGCTTGCTAATTTTGTGATGCGTTAAATCTGAAACAAATATTCAACAAGAACAACAACAAGAAGTAGAAGAAGATGAAAGCAAAGTAAAGTTAAGTAAAGTAAATGCAGCAGTTGGCCGAAAACGAAATAAACCCGTTTAAAGGCCTGCTTGCATATTGATTATAATGCTCTGTTACTTGATACCACCTTAAGATGATGATGATGATCAACAACAGCATCATCAGCTTGTTGAGGTTGCACAGCAGTTCCTGTTTTATTTTTTGCGTTACCAACAACTTGGCAAAAAAAAAACAGGCGAATAAAAGAAAAAGAGAGTGAGAAAGATATGGCCAAGTAGTTGTTTCTCTTTCGATTATTTGATATTTTTTGGGCAGTCAGGTAGAATTTTACGGCGCTGCGGAAATCAGAGACTAAGTAATGTAAGGCTGATGTGTTGTTGCCAGGTTGTAAGTTTTTGTAAGTTGCACGCTGCTTTCCCATCGACAAAGTCATAGTCAACAAACATAACATAGTCTTAAAGTTGAAGACGCGATTGGACATATTGGACATTGCATAAACATGACTCTCTGTCATTGTTCCCATCATCAACATCCACAACGTCCATCGGCAAAGCAGCATCAAAGTTTTCAGTGAAGTTGGCATTGCCATAGATGAGCTTGGCCGGGACAACTTTCCAAGGCGGCTGGGAAAATGCCGCAAATGGTTGGAATCAGTTGGGCAAGTTGCCTGCATGTTAAGCCAGCTCAATTTGGCTTAAACTAATTATGAAAGCAGCTAGCCAATCTTTCAACCTTCCACTTCGGTTTGGTTTCGTTTGGTTTAGTGTAATTAAATCTCGAAAAAATCAACGATTAGGCCAAGAAGTTGCAGTCTGTTTATTGACTTTTAATGATGGCCAACACATCTTTCTATCTCTTTCGGCTTCCCTTACCCTTTCCTCTTTACTCTCACCATATTCCTGCTTAGACTTTATCAACTTTTGCCGCTGAACAACTTGGCCAACGACTTTGTCTTCTACTTCTTGCCTGACTTGCTGCCTGTTTAATGAGTTTTCTTTATTGCCAGGGCGCAGCACACACACACTACCACACACATACACTAACAGACACACACACTACCACACACATACACTAACAGACACACACACACACACAAGTATCTGCTGCCTGATACGCACTGACCGAACAAGTTTTTAGTATTTCTTTTTTTCATTTTCTTCTTCTTTTCATTGCTGTTGTTCCTCGTTCCTCGACTTCGGGCTATGTTGTGTTTTTTTTTTCTGTCTGTCTGTCTGTTTTCTTCTGTTTTCTGCTTTGTGTGTCTTATTCTTGGCTTGGGCTTGGGTCCAAAAAGGCTGACAACCTCGGCGGACGATGGACGAAGACGACGACGACGAGAACAAATGAACAAACGAACGGCAAAAACAGCTCTCGGTCTCTTCGGGCTCTTGCCTCACGGCTCGATCTCGATCGCGGGCTTTACTTCGCAGCACGGTTGATTTGTACCAAAACTGGTACATTTTTTATTCGTTGGTACACTAAATTAGTTTGTTTTAAATGGTATATTTTTATAACCCGGGCTGGGTATATTTTTGGTTTGTTAAAAGCATGTAAGAGACAGAAGTAGGCGTAGTCTTCCCCATAAAGTATGTATATTCTTAATTAGCATCAATAATCGAGTCGGTTAAGTCATGTTCGTGTGTCCGTCCATCTGTCCGTCCGTCTGTCTGCCCGTCTGTCCATTCGTATAAATGAAAGGATCTCAGAAATGGTTAGAGCTAGAAGTTTCAACTTAATCCCCCACCACTGCATACATATATTTGCAGGTAGATCAAGTTTATCTTAAATTTTAATTGCCCCTTCGCACAAGCTTATAACAAGAGCAGTTTTATAGCTAGAAATCTAAAATTTGGCATCGAAGTGTTCAGAAAATTTCATCACGATGCCACAAAAATTAAAAATAATCGAATTACATGGATACTGCCACAGGGTATATTACGGTCAGGTTCCTGACTGAATTTTGCATTCGAATTGAGAGCATTGAATGAGGTATGTATAAGCAGCATTTAAATATGATGGACAACTAAGTAAATGAGAGCATATTTAAATAAAGTTAATAAACATTGTCCTTAATATTTCAAAAATATTTAGTTTTAATTTTTCATTACATTTTTTTTTTTTTTTTACTTAAGAAAATTAAAAAATGTATTTGGTACACATATTTTTTTGGAAAAATTATACATTTTGCCCTCAAATGTGATACAAGATATTTGTCAGCGTTTGAAGTGGAAACCTTGTTTCCTAGTACTAAAATTTTTATAGATATTAACCAAAGTGTCTTGTCTTGTCTTGTCTGGTGTTGTGTTGTCTTCTGTTTTGTTGTGTTGTGTCTCTTGGCCAGGCCCATTGCACGCGATGCTAGAGTGAGACAGCAGGCTATGCTCGGTTTGTTATTTCACTCACACGCGGACAGAGAGTCAGACAAAGAAAACTCGCTTCAAACTCGCTGCCTGCCAACTCATTCAGCTGGACATAGAAATTCTTTCTAAGTTTCAAAGTTACAACAAAATGTGGCAAGTTCTCAAACAGTCTGGTATCTGAGTGTGTGTGTGTGTGTGCAATGAGAAATGACAATCATCATTATGTACACTTGAACGACGGCGAAGAAGATGAAGAAAAAGAAGATTCCTCTTCGACTTCTCAACTTTAGCTTCGTCTTCGTCTGAAGTTGAAACCGAAATCGACGCAGCTTGACTTTACTTTGGGTGTGAGAATCCATCTGTTGTAAGTAGATCAGTCCAAGATCAGCAACACACACACACACAACCCCACACATGTGTAGATAAAAAATGCTTAGCGCAGTTAAAAAGTTAAAGCATAAATAAAGTATACAGTTAATGTCTTTAATTACAAATGTTTGCTTACAGATCTCCAGAGAGTTCGCCAAATATGGATTATTATTATAGAATTTACCAACTAATGATCGTATTATATTATAAACAATTCAGTTATTATCTTAATAATGACTAAGCTGACCTCTTATATTTTTTGACGTTGAGTTTAAAATCTTAAATAGCATAAGAGAATAATATTAAAAATTAAATAAAAATTATTTAATATTTTGAATTAAAAACTGAATAGAAGAATTTTGAAATTGTTTGTTGTCTATTTGTATTCAAAAATATTCATGTAGATATTATACAAAAGAAATGGAATGTATCTACAGATCGTACATGGAATCGATTGACATACGTATTAAAAATACAAATGTATTTAACAAATCTCACAAATGTATCTAAAACTCAAGATGGATCATTATGGATCACATTCACATATATATTTACAGACAGATCGAACAACATTCATTTATAATAATCACTTTTGAGCATCTTCAAACTAATTAATGCATCTGTTTAACGATCGTATCTTCATTTTTTTTTTTTTTTTTTTGTTCATTTCGAATCCATTAAATCGAAGGCAAAAGTTATTGGAAAATGCATTCAACACACAGTTACATTTATGATCGATCAAATGAAATAAATGTCAGCTCTTAACAGTGAATTTTTCTGTCCGTTTATGTGTGTTGTATTTGCATATATATGTAATGCCAAGTTAACGGCTTAAATGAGCTACCAGTTAGCTGCCCTTAGATCACTTAGCAACTCTCTCCATCTCCAACTGCAGCTGTTCGTTTGTGAAAGACAGGTGGCGCCACCGTGCTACCAACTTTGACTTTGAGCCACGTTTGGTGTCATCAATTAGCAATGCAACATGGGCGACAAACTGGCGCTTTTGTGGCATATTGAATGCAACATGAAATGCCTTAAACTCGCAGCTAATCTAAACATTCACACGCTGTCGAATGTTTAAGAGTAGTTGTTGTTGTTGATTTTGTTGTTGTCTGCCGGAAGTGTTAAATGCTTCACTTTATTTAAAGTACACACAGCAACAGAGAGAGAGAGAGAGAGAGAGAAGGAGAAAAGCATAATATCACTCATATGCCACATTATTATTATGGTTTTTAAACTTCATGCAACTTTATGTATTAAAGCAACCCTTTTTATATGCGATGTGTATATCTATGGGTGTGTGTGTGTGTGTGTGTGTGTGTGTGTGTGTGTGCTTGTCTGTGTCTGTGTGTTTTCCTGTGTGTGTGCGCATGCGCAGCCATTTACGTTGTCGTCGACTTTGGCGCGCATTTGTGTACGACCTCACGAGGGTGTCTTCGCTCTGCATTTTTGCTGTCTGTTGTTCCCACGTTCGCAGCGTCATGTCTTCTTCTTGCTTCCTCCCTGCCAGGGTTGCTGCTGCTACTGCTGGGGGTTGGGGGTGTTGATGATGCCACTGCCGCCAAGCCGCAAAGTGTCGCATGTGTTTTCAAGTGCACTTCAATTATCAAAAACGGGGCAAAAACCTACCGAATAGTTTCAACAACTCGCCAGCTGGCCCATTTAGTACGTTTGCATTATCATTTATATTGTGGTTGTTGTTGTTGCTGTTGCGGTTATCATGCGCTCAATTACGTTGAAGGGAACTTAGGGTAGGTCTGACAAAAACAAAAAAAAAAAGAAACACACAGATGCACACACAGCATATGCGTTGCCAAATGATTTGTGATCGAAGTAAACTGCATAAAGTCCACAGATAATTTTACAGAGCGGAAAAAAGTTAAAATTAGATTCGACACAAATTAAACTAAAAACTCAAATCACCAACTTGTCTTGAAATGTTTTTCTATAGTTTAAATTAGTATTAGAAGTAGCTGAAGTACTAGAAATTTTTTTAGACAGTTGAATATCTATCTATGAACTCCACAATGCAACTCAAAAGTTTCAATTGTTTTATTTATAAATGATCTGCTCAAGCTAAAATTCTCGAACCTTGTTTTTCTGTTGTCAGTTCTATAAATTATTATTATAACTTATAACATATTCTGATCTTATTAAAGCTCTAATTATCTATTGGTTTATTTTTTGAATTTATAAAGTGAGTTATTATGTTGAAGTTATTGAAGTTGAAGTTAAAGTTTCTATGAACTCACATATATAAATAGAAATTGTAGTTTAATATATTTAAATATACATATATATACATATATATATAACTACTGCTTATCAATTTGTAACCAAAAATGTATAAGATAGAAAAAAGAAGTAGTTGCAGGAAAAGAATGTAACCGCAAAAACCACAACATCCTCCCCATTTAAGTGTGCCACCCAACAAACGTTGATCCAATTACCGAGCATTTCGAGTGCTCTGCCAACTGACAGATAGAGACGAGACGATTACCGATTACCGACTCTTTCTGTAGTTAGTTCTTGAGTCGAGTTCGTGTGTCCGAGACCGAGTTGGAAGCAGTGTTGCCAGAATTGACTAATTTTATTAGAAAAGCTAGCTAGAAATAGCTAAGTTTTGTTAATAAAAATACCTAACCTAAAATTCCGTAGTATACCATTAAATAAATAGCATTTAACAATTTTAGTAGTATTTTTCCAAAGTATTTTGCCGTTATAAAATATTAGCTGCTCAATATTTAAGCTAAAATAAAATATATCGATATATACATTACTTGTTTACTATTTATTTATAAAGAACTAACTTTCAAATTAATTCATTACCTAGTTATTTTATGGCACTGCAGCTCTAGGTCTTTGACTATAATTTCTAAATTATACTATTTTTGTTTACCCCCTACATATTTTCTACAAATAACTATTGCTTACCTCCAGTATATTGAAGTTAACCGGCAAAAGTGAAATTCACTTATTTATTTATTTTCAAATTATAATTAGTTGAATTATTAATGGTTAAAAAATAGAACAAACAATTTGAATTTAAAGTTATAAAACGTATATTAAATGTAAGTAAATACGTTCGGGAGTTATTTAAAATTTATAAAGTGGGGAAACCGCAGGAAGAAACAATAAATTTCTAGACCGATTTCTAGCTAGCTAGCTACAAAATAGCTATAAGGGCAACACTGATTGGGCGTCTTAGCTATCGCAAGCAGTAAGTTGACTGTGGCCTATTAATCTATCAGAGCTGAAGACAGCGCAACGTCGCGATCGGGGGGCCAAAGATATGTTTAGAGACCGCAAAAATGCCATGATGCACACACTCTCAGACTATGTAACCCAAAAAAATAAAAAGAGAAATAAAATAAAATAGAAAACCTTAAGCAAACCGAACCAAAACCCAAACCAAAACCGAACCGAACCATCGCTCGACGGTTCCCACACTCGTTTTTCGTTTTACGACTAGAGAGAGAGAGGTAGTAAGAGGAAGAGGGAGACGCACTTGGAGCTACTTTTTCATTAACACTTTACAATCTTTCCGCATTTTGTGGCCTCTGCTGTTATTACAACGTTCACGTTTGCTGGACGCCTCTGCAACGAAGTGTCTTTTGTTGTTGTTGTTGTTCCTGTTGTTCACTTTTTTGTTTCGTTTTCTATTTGCCATTACACATTATTTATGGGGCGACTATTTATTTTTATTTAGCTTTTCATTGTTGTGGCTGCCACCTCCACGTTTGCCGCCCCCGCAACAATTTGTCAGCACTTGTGGCTGCCTGTGAAACATTTTGAAGAGAGCTCTCATTGGCATCTTGGACTTATCAGAATCCAAAGGCAAAGAAACAAACAGACAAAGAACAGACAGATACGAGAGAGTGAGAGAAAAAGAAGAAGAATGTATGCAACATTTGCGACGCAATTCGCAAGCCAAAGTTTTTATCAATTCAAGAATTATAAAGCGCAGATAAACGTAAATCAGAATTGATTCTCAGCTTAAGCTTCAAATTAGGACTTTTTCTTCAATGTAATTGATTTTCAGCCAACAGAAATCAGCTAAGAAAAGTTAGAGATGTATTATTACTTTTAAAAGTTGCAGAAATGAAACATATGTATGTACATAAGTTCGCCGATCTTTAGTCGAGGAAATGTTTTAGCAAAGAAAAAATCATATAATTGTTTCTACATTTTTGAAAGCAATATTACGTCAATGTATTATTACCTTTAGACTTACTTGACTTACTAAATGTTAGATAAGATATATTGTAGTGTCAAGGAATAAATAAAAAGAAAATAATAATAATAATTGATAGATCGCTTTTCTAATGATCAACAAAGTTGGTCACAGGAAACTATCTCTAAATAAAGATCAGCTAAAGAATGTAAGATCACTTCTTGAAGAAATAAAAGATCTCATAATTCATTGATCGCTTTCTTAATGATCAACATTAAATAACTATCTTTCAATATATAAAATCTTAAAAAAACACTGACTTTTAAATCTATCTACAACATTTGCGATCATTTCAGCTGCGAATGAGAAGTCACTGAATTTCTTTCGCCTGCAAAACATGATGAAATTCTGTGAAACGCGCTCCAGATAATAAACATGCTGAAACATGCACATTACTGGGTTTATGTATGCAAACACATACAAACTCGTACCACGATTAAAGCCTGAGAACGTAAAGCGTATCGAAGTTTCGGTAGTAGAATTTATGACGCGTTTTTCTAGCTTACCGATAAGTCAAAAGATTACATAGTGTTAGTGTACTTGTCCTCGTATATGACACGAGGTTGGTTTCCTATTCAATTCACACACATTGTTGTAGTTGTTGTTGTTGTTTGTTGGGACTGCGAAGCAACAGATAAAACTGAATGGAAACGAAAGGAGGCTACAGAAATTTTGCATGATTTTGCCAGCTGTGCAAGCTAACGAGTTTAAAATGCACTTTATGATAGGGGAATTGGGTTTTCCTCAAAAACAAATGGAAGCATAGCAGCATAATAGATTAAGTAAAGCGTAATGCACGACTGCTGTATACCCTGTAAAAGAAGTGAACTATATTGCAGTAATACGTTTCATTCTTGAGTAATAGCTGATGCAGCAATTTATAACCTGTACTCATAGACGTAGAAGACATATTCCGGTCTTAACTGATACAAATTTAGTTAAATAAATCACATACTTGATATTTTAATTTTTAAAACTTTTTAACTTTTTCGAAGAGTCATAAAATACTTTAAAACCAGGAAAAAAGTTTATTCTTTGCAAAATACAATGTTTGAATTTTGTATTTGTTCAAAGTAATTACTTGATTAACTGTATTTTGAATTTTAGAATAATTAACACTTGTTTAATTGATATAATCAATCATTTGACGACATCTTTGTGATTAGTTTTTGATCGTCAGTTAAAGGATATATCGTTTATTATGCATACTACAGCTCTCCCTTTCTCTAATCCCCTCCGTCCCCTTTTGTTACACTGTGAAGAGTTTTTACTGACTAATTTTTTTTGGGGCAATCGTTGGCATTTTTGTTTTTTTTATAAATAAATTGTTATTTTATGATTTCTTGTAGTTGTTATTGCTTTATATCTGCGCTATGAACAACTCTGCGGTTTTTTTTTTTGATAGTTTTATAAATGTATATATATGTATTTACTACATATAAACAACACATATGTATATGTATTTATATATAAATTTACTTATATTGTGCGCTGTTGTGCGGTGGAGAAAAGCGTGAGAAATTTTGGGCCGTGGTTTGTTGTTGTTTCTTTTTATGTTGCTATTTTACTTGTCGCTGTCGACGTTGTATCTGTTGTTGTTTTAGTTTTTGCCTTTGTTTTAGTTTCAGTTTCGTCGCTGTTGTTGTTGTCGATGTTGCTGTTGTTGTCGTTGTTGCTGTTGCTTATTATGCTGATAGCGTTTTTGGGTGGCTTTTGTTTGTTGCTTGCTGTGTGTGTATGTGTAAGTAATGCGAAAAATTTTAATTCGATAAGCGCCATTTATAACGGCCAGTGACATTTGTCTGCACCTACTGCCGTACACGCCCCCTCTGCCCTCTCGCTGTCCTCGCATAAAGCGGTAGTTAAAAACAAGTCGAGCATTCGGGACCCCGACCGTAATATACCCTGGGATATCAAGTTCAAGCTTCTAGCTCTTACCATCTCGGAGATCCTTGCGTTCATACGGATGGACAGACAAACAGACAGAAAGACGGACATCCAGACAGACTGACATAGCTATAATGACTCGGCTGTTGATGCTGATCAAGAATAAATACACTTTGTGTGATCTGCCAGACTTCCTTAGACGTGTTACATACTTTTAACAAACTTAATATACCCCCACAGAGTAAAAAAATATACCTGCAATAAATCAAATTAAAAACTTAAAAATGTTCGACTTGAATTACACTTGCAACTTATGTCTAGTTAGTAACAGTTTAACAGCGCTTAAAACAACTTGACTAATTAACAACTCATTTGTCTAGACAACACGTCGAAGCTCGTGTAAAACCAGTGAGCAGAGGTGGGCAGAGGGGGAAAGTAGGGGCAATTGCGAGGGTGATCTTCACGTTACACTTGCCTGCATCTGTAAGCGTCCGACTAAACGCCCGACCAAAATACCTCGACAGATTTGTACAGCGCGTTTTTCATTATGCGGTAAATCACACGCAATAAAAAAAAGTGAAGAAAATTGAAAAAAAAAAAAAAAACAACTAAAAGCGTTCACGCTCTGTTGATGAAGCGTTGAATCGCCAAGCGCGCTGTTAATTCATTTAAGCCAAACTGCGACCACGCCCACAAGCGGCAAACTAGCCAAATTGCAAAGCGGGGAAATAAAAACACAAAACCAACAGCAACTAGACAAGTTGACAGATTTGAAAAGTTGCCGCTTGTTTTTTGGGCTATGGAAATTAGCTGCAGCTGCCAGAAAATGAATCACGCGCCAAGTGGGCGGGAAATGGGGAAGGTAATGCAGGAACTGCCGTAAAATTGACAATGTTTGCATTAAACTGGCTAAAGACTTATGTAGATTAAGAAGTAGATGACAGCTTTTAATGGAATATATTCAAGCGAACGCTGTTGATTTTATTAAGACACAACTTATTGTATTATGAGAAATTAATTGTTATGATTTAAATAGAAAATATAGCTATTTATTTTGATTAAAACCAAAAAAAAATTAAACACATGTTTTTTGTATCCATTTCTTCATAATCTAAACAGATTTCTTTTACATAGTATTTACGAAATACAATTTAATTAGTTACAAATTTAATACAACTCAGTTTCAACTCGTCTCATTGAGTCATAAATACATATAATCAATTTATTATTGCTTATTTTGAAAGATTGTTCTATAAAAATAATGATAATGATGCCAAGATATACACTTACATATTTCAGTATACTTAATATTCGGAGTGTTTGTTCTTTCGAGGAATCGTGAAAACAAAATCGAACCGCACCTTAACAATGCGAATAAACATTTTTTAGTGGTCGACTTTTTTATTGTTGCTGTTGTGTTGTTGTTATTATTATTGCTGTTATATGCGCTGCACTAATTGAGGTCAATTAGTTTACACACACACGAAGAGACCGAGGGACAGAGACAGAAAACACGCAGCTGGCGACACAAAATGTTGCACAAAATTAAGACAATCAAAATAAAAAATGTATGGCAACAAGTTGCTCTTGTTGTTGCAGTTGTTGTTACTGTGTCGCATGTTGCTTTGTGGTTTGTTCGCATAAATTTCGCAATATTATGCATACGCCGCGTATGACTCAAACTTAAGTTAACGCTGTATGTGTGTGTGTATGTGTTTGTGTCTGTCTGTTTATACTTCAGGGAAAGATTTATGCCCATCGATCATTTAAATGCTGAATTTATGTATACGAATACGCGATAATTTCGCAGTTGCATTTGCTGATTTCGGATTCCGAGCGACGTTCACAGTAAACGTTCATTGAAAAAGAAAAAAGGGTGACCAGTATTTCAGCAGAGGGGCGAGCAATTGAAGTGGGAGGGGCAATGCAGAAAGTGTCATAGCCAAAGTGTATTTTATGTATGTATATTGTATACGAGTATCTTTTTTTCTACTTCGTTATTGTTGTTGGCACATTGCGAAGACAAAGCTATTTATTTATTGTGCTGGGCAATCAAAACTTATTGTCGCCGTCTGTTGTCGTCCTCCTTCTTCCCTTCCCTTCCCCCCTCCCTGTCTGCTCCCTCTCGCACTCCCCAAGGCAGGAAATCGCCACACGCCCAATTAGCAAACATTGGGGCGCTTTGGTGTGCGGCGCGTTTGTTTAATTTGTGTGTGCCATTTTTACAATGAAAAATAAGCATATTCAGAGTTTTGTTCATACTCTCTCTCCCTCTCTCTTTCCTTCTTTTCTCTTGTTGCTTTTTCGCTTTTTGCTCGTAGCAAATTGCACAAGTTAAGTTCTTTTTTAAATATATTTTGGCGCCCCTTTATCTGCAATTCTGGACAGTTCAAGTGCACTGAACTTTATTCATTGTGGTTGTTTTTGCTGTCGTTGTTGTTGTTCTGCTTTTTATGCTTGCTACGCTGTCGCCAAGAGCTCGTCATTTGGCTTTGACATGCCGCCGCGCGCCCTTAAAGTCAACACTCAATTTGCGAATAGAATATGTAACCAGAGATCTATTCCTCTTTCACTCATTTGTGCTCTATGTCTCTCTCTCACACTCTCCAGATGGAGACATTGCATTAAAGGCATTTTAAGTAGCTAGAAAATGGATCACTAAACGAGATAGAAAGAAAAAATAAGGGAAATTAAGGTAAATACTAGTTAAGAGATTTAATTTTAGAATTACATATGGGCATATCCCAAAAATCGTATACCAAGCAAAAAAAATTAAAGTTGCTCGAACAATATTTTTTTTTGGTTTCAGTAATAGTATATATATTGAATTTTAGAGAAATGAATCGAAAATTTGTTTTCGTGGGTATATTATATGAAATATCGGACTATATCCAGACTGACTTTGAAAATTCCGGTTTTTCATTAAAAATAGGGTTTTTTTAATATTTGCAAAAAACATATAAAAATCAAACTTACAAGCTTGATTTTTTTTGGAATCATATCTTATTGAAATGAACTTTTATATAAAAATACAAAACTTTTGGATATTTTTCAGAAAAATATTAAAATAAGTGATGTAATGTTACGCATTTTTTATGTAACGTCCGCAACGGAAAATAGGGTTTTTTTTGTGTAACTGGTAAAGTTTTAATTTTTTTTTTCTCAAACTTTCTTTGCAACCATTTTTTATAATGTACTTTCAAAAGAAAAAAAAATTATTTTTTTTTAAGCGGTTTTTCGAAAAAAATTTTTTTGCTATTTTTGTAACGTCCGCAACAGAAACCAATAGGTAAACATTAAAAAAAAAATTTGTAGACTAAAATTAAATTATCAGTTCCAAATTGAATATGCTAATGCATTATAGATCTCCTAATTATTGTACACAATTTTTTTTTGGATCGGAACACTATATATTATATATCTGCCATGTTACTGATCTAGCCGATTTGCACTAAAGTTGCAATTTTTAACGTATTGAACTGAAACTCGGTTTGTTCACACATTTTTAGTTTATAAAACAACTTGCCAAAATTTACTAGATTTGGACTAATTATTTATATAGCTGCCATATAACCGATCTGGTCGGTATATATCAACCTGTGTGGGTTTCTTGTACCAAGCCACTAATAGGTTAATTTTGACAAAACACTGCAAAATTGAAGAAAACCCACAACTTTGTCAATAATTCAAATCTTACGACAAAAATTCCCAAGTTTATTTGTATGAATCCTTGGGATCATAAACTTTCCATTCTGGAAAACCACAACTGCTACTGGATGGGTTGTGTAGAAAAACACATCACATTACATTCATAAATATCAACAGTGCGAAATGCATGCCGTTCCCTACCAAAAATACATTGATCAGGTGGAATGGAATGAAAAAATCATTGATTTATAATCACAACTACCAAAATTTTGTTAGAAAGAACTACTATATAAGCGTTATTTAGTTTGATTTTGCTTAGAAGTATTATAATGGTTGACGCTATGATTGAGAAATATTTAACAAAACACATTCAAAATTTAGGTATTTGCAAGTACAATCAATTGGTATAATAATAAGTGTGTCAGGAAAAAAATGTTCATGCTCAAGGTTCCGTTGCGGACGTTACATGCATCGAAAGTCATTTTTCTGGTTGGCAAGCATTTTCATCATTTTCAGGGAATTTTTCGTCTAAATCAAAAAAAAAATACTTAACATAAAAGATGGAGAAATATTTAAAGATAAGAAAATATAGAATATCTCATAAAAATGTTCCATTTGTTTTGTAGAAAAAATGATTATATTTTACTTATTTTCTGTTTTTGAAAGGTGGAAAAAATGTAACGTCCGCTATGTAACGTCCGCAACGGCCCGTTTTTTAAATAAAAAACGAACGGAGTCACTTTTGGCCAAAATGAAAACTGTTTTTTAATCTTTAAATATTTCTCCAACTTTTATGTTAAATCTTTTTTTTTTTGATTTAGAAGAAAAATTCGCTAAAAATTATGAAAATGCTTGCCAACCTCCAAAATGACTTCCGTTTTATGTAACGTCCGCAACGGAACTTTGAGCATGAATAATTTTTTTTGTGAGACACTTATGACATATGTTATTATACCAATTGATAGTACTCGCGAATACCTACATTTTGAATGTGTTTTGTTAAATATTTCTCAATCATAGCGCCAACAGTCTCAAAAATAACGCCAAAATTTGCGTACGAATGTAACGTCCGCAACGCTGGATTAGCCCATATATAAAAATTTTATAAAATATTTAAAATGTAGTCCAGCAGTTTCTTATATTCGTTGACAATCATTTATGACAATTCAATTAAATTGGCATCTAATCAAATTGATAAAAAAAAAACACACTTTGAACTCTTTTTAAGGCCAATTTAAAAGTAATAACAATTATTATCAATTATAATTGAATTAAATCATTGAAAAATAAATTCCGTGCACTATAATATTGATAATTCATATAAATCTTAATATATGCACAATATATATATATATATATATATATAAATATATATATTTTTTTAAATATATATATTTTTTTAAATAAATAAAAAGCTAAAATGCTAAATAAATGCCAAAATAAACACTTTTTAATGTTTATTTCAACATAATAATAATAAAAATAAAAATAATAATTATTGAACTTTAAATACCATGCAATTTAATATAAGTACACACACATAGTATATCTAAATATTTTGAAAATATATACGTATTAATTATATTTTATTTCATTAAAAATAAATTAAAAGCATTCACATTGTGATAATTTGTACACATTTTGGCTACTACATGTTGATTGCTTTCAAATGAGAGTATTAAGTATTTATTAGTAATTAACAATGAATTAATATCAATATCTTTTTCTCTATTTACAGAAACGAGCTCCTCCCTGGCCGTCTCCTGCACCACATTGGGCTGCAAAAATGGCGGCACATGCATCACACAGACCAATGGCAAATCCTACTGCTCGTAAGTAAATCCCATCAAAAGTCCCACCAAATACATATGTAAACTAGTCCATATGGGAATGTGATTAGGAAACCAGTTTGTAGAGCGGAAGGAAGCGTTCATTAATTGGGCCCCAGCTTACAACATTTTGTCTCTCATCAGCTTGTTTTAAACTCTGGGGGCCTGTCAATTTATGCAAATTGATTCAACTTGCCGCCATCGTCGCACAGCACAGAGCATAGATACATAAATGTGAGGGGAGTTAGTGGAAGTGGTGGGGGTGGTTGTGGGCAAATATTTGCCATAAACTTGAATTGATTTACTCAATTATTAGCATAAGTTTTGGCCGCCGAAAATGACAGCAAGAAATTTGCATATGTCAATCAATGCCCAGTGGCAGTATCATTTCCAAGGACAAACTGCAAATACGAATATAATATTTCTATATTGAGAAACTGACAAAGAAAAGGTCTGCCATCAATGTGCATTGACAATGGCATTTCGGTTAGCTTGAAATTTGTCTAGACAGATGATGAAAGAGGACAGACAAGCAGAAAAAAAATCAGCAAGAGGAAGGATTGAAACGGAGCTCAAATTCAATTTCCCTTAAGTCGAGGAACAATAGTGCCCGCACAATTCTTTCAAGTCTCGTCTTGGTTTCTCTTCCCTTTGAAGATTCCCTTTTGCGGTAGAGGAACAAACGAACGAATCTTATTATTGACTGATGGCGAATGATGATGAACGTCTTTGGTTCGTGCCTTTGCCCGAGTTTTCTGATTTTTCTGATATTTTTTTTCGTTGGTCAGATTTTCCCGTGCTGCTTTCCTCTTTTGGTTCGTTTTGTTGTCTATTTTGGTAGTTTGTCGTTTTTTATTGCATTTTCGTTTGTTTTTAGTTTGTTTGGTCTTGGTTTCTTTGTAATAAATCAAATGCGAATGCGGTTCAAACAAATGGCACGTACGCAACGCATAACTTGAACTGAGTTATGATATGGATGCGACGAGCATACGCGTAGAATACTATACTCATACTCGTACTTTTGCTTTATTTTTGACAGACTCTGTCAAAATTTTACGAGTCTGTCGGCCCGGCAATTCGAACGTGGCATAATTAAAAGTTTGGGGCGTGCATTTGTTGCTTCAAAAGCGGGGCAAGATCGTTAGAAGATCGCATTGCATTGGCAAACAGCTACAAATTTTTTTTTGTGGTATCTCTATCCCACTCTACTAACTCTCTCGCTTTACTTAAACTATTGCAGCAGCTTGGAGCCGTGATCAATGATCTGGGCATCAGTGTGATCTACAGCACGATCGAGGACGCTTTCATTCAGTGCATAATGTAACGATGAAAGCTTTTGTGATCAAAATGATCTTTAGCCCAGACATTGATGCTCTTGCTCTCTGACATATAAGAAAACTTGAAGATCATTTAGAATTTCTGGGATTTTTTCATTACATTTTAAGCCTACATACAAGGTCTGTCCCCTCTTTTTTTATTCGAAGCGATCGTGAGTGATATACGGTAGATTCAACTACCAATCAACGGTAGCCAGCTTATACACACACACACACAGCTCATGAGTTTAGTTGCTATCACTATCTTTAGCAGGCAATTACATAAAAGCGCTTTAGCTTTTAGCCTAAAAATGCGACCGCTTTTTTTTGCTGTGATTGCTGTTGTGGCTGTTGCTTTTACGACATTTTCTTTGGCTAACTGCAGCGATCGTTTTGCTGATGATCGAGCCATGTGGCAGTAGTACACTGAGAAAAAATGCACTGTATAGTTAACTATTTGTGTATTAACTTTAGAAACTTCATAATTTATATTTAAATCAACTTTAAACACGTGGACTTACTTAAAAATGTCAAATTTAATACGATCAATGTAAAAATCACTTAAAATTCAAATTGCCATATTTAGTTTAAAGTTAGTCAAAGTTAGAGAAAAGTTATTTAGAAAGTGATGACTATACTATACTTTATAGAATCATTTCCCAACTACCTGAAAACCGTTAACACCCACACTGATGATTTGGATGATTTTTGTAAGGCAGCGTTTCATGCATGAATATGAATAGCATTTATTTTGAAACTTTAAATACTTAAATTTACTATGAATAGTATTTGAACTAAATATAATTTTTACTTTATATAATAATAACATTAAAAATTTAATGCGATTTATTTGTACTTATATGAATCGTTAGTTAAATAAACGTTAATAATAATATGTCCATATTCAAACCGAGATTTAAGTGTAAACACGTTAAATCAACCAAAAACTTCTATGGTGCGAAAATAGTTGTATGCTAAAAATAGTTGAATCAGAGTGTAAATAATGAGACTTACAGGTTTTTTCTCTGTGTACATTTGCCTCGTCTCTTAGTCTATATTGCCCCCGTTGCCTCTGATCATCAACGGCACGATCAAGCCATAGAGGCCTGCTCCATTGCAGTCTTTACATATGTAAGTGATCTCCCTCTCTCTCTCTCTCTCTCGATATATATCTCTCTTTCTTTCTTTTACTGTCTGCTCGCTTTGCTCAATGTGCGATAACATCGCTTGAACTTTGTCAGCCAAAGACTCGGAAATAGTAACTGTAGCTGAAGCTGTGACTGAATCTAAGTCTGAGTCTGAGGTATTTGCTGATCGCGCGTAGCTTTTCAGCCGATCCTCACTGTGTTTTGTCTTGATTTCGAATTGGTGCATAGCTCAGCGATTATTTTGCAAATTTGAAAATTTCACGAGCTTTTTTTTTTTTTTGGCAAACTGTGTTTACCGATCAATTCGATACGATCAGCAGATCAACAAATCTCCTCCCTCGACGCTCCCCGACTGTTGAATGAGCTTGTTGTTTGTTTAATTGACTTGATTGCCAGAGTTGATGGTTTGTGCAGGACACGACGCGACGTCGTCGGCCGTTTATGTCAGCGTAAAAGCCTCGACTCCAGTCGCTTTGACTGGCTTGATCTGCTTTGATTGTCTGCCTGCCTGCACCTTCTTGTCCTCCCCCTTTCAATGGCCATGTCAAATGTCATGTTTGAGTCCATTTTTGGGCTACATGCATCGCCCACTGGCCACAATGTGTTGCCGCTTTGCAATTATGCACTTAAACGGGCCCAGAACAATGAGTTTGATTTACAATCACACTTGGGGATCAATAAAAGTCGCGATGCTCCTAACTGTTAAGTTGTGGTAAAAGCTCGCTTTGCCATAAATTGTTTCTTCTTTTTATTTTTATTATTTGGCTCTTTTTATTGTGTTGTTTCTCTTTAACCAACAAAAAAAAGCGTTTTTTACTTGCGGTTTATGACATGTTAATGAGCAGCTGAAACGCCACAGCATCGTCTCCCACCACAAAACAAAAAAAGTTTAGAAAAAATTGACATTGCCAGCAGATGCGGCACATTGAAAACTTTTCTTTGAAGTGCGAGCGATCAACAATCTACAGATACTCCCAAAAAAATATAAATAAAAACAAAACAAAACTCGAACTCGAAACTGCGTGATGATGAGTTGATGTTCATGCTGATGATGAGTCATCTAACTGGCGGGCGGCCAAACGAGTCACAGATCGCCATACCGCCAATTCTCTGTACAAATATTTGGCAACAATATTTATGATTTTCGAAATGCGAGAGCACGTTCGTGTAAGCCTCAAAATAAAAAATCTGGGTGGGCATGGCACAAACAGTCAATAATAATAGAATGCTGCAACGTTGCATTTTTTTTGTTATTTATTTTTTCTTGTATTGTCAATTAACGCTTGCGAAAGAATTGGGCAGGATCGTATTTCGATAGTTACTTCCCTAAAATATTTATGTTGGCTGCATTGTTTATGAAACTTTAATACTGCATCTGAAATATTTATCGTATATATTTAACAATTTAAATATTAAATTTCGGTATCAAAGCTAGACTATTTATTGGGTTATTTCATTCAAGACGATAACTGTGAGAAATTCTGAAAACTTGATAACGAATTTTTTATAAAACCATCTTTAGTGGTTAAGTATTTAATTTGTTTTGTGCGGTAAGTTATTTGATTTCAGTTAAATAATTTAAGATCTATAGAAATCTTGATTATTAAACATTTATATCAGAAATGCAACAAAGATTAATAATTTGTTGAACTGTAAAAATTGTTTCTTTAAGATTTTCTCAAGAAAAAAAGTAAAAAACAAATGTCACTAATATATAATTAATTTAACTAACTATTTTTCTGTAATACTTTTGTAAATGCATTTAACTGTGACTTGCTGTGCTCAACAAGTGACGATAAACAGTGATAGTTCACTGCAAAGTCACAGAATTGCTGACCCGAATCAAAAGACAAGGCGAAAAGAATTTTGTTCGTTCATTTTCGTTGTTGTTTTTAAGCCCTTGGCAAGTTCGTTGCCTAAGTCTTTTGTTTGTGTAATGTCTGTGTGTGTTTGTGGATGTCAGTTCATTGTTTCACACACAGTCAGAAGACATGTATGTGTGTGTATGTTGTTTAATGCCCATGTTGTATATTTCCATTTAATTTCATTTCCCCACACGGCCAGCAAGAAGAAGACGAAGAAGAAGAAGACAGCAACAGAGCCAGAAGACAACTTTGGTTTTTATTTCAACTCTCGGCTCACACGCTTTGCACTTGAAATGTTCTTTTTGGCTTTCCTTCTGCCTTTTGTATTCAGTGTTCAGTGTTCAGTATTCAGTTTAGCTCTTTCATTTCTTACCTTACCTGAGCTATGGGCCGGCGTCTTAGTCTTAGCCTTGCTAGCTGCTTACCTGCTACTGACAACAAAAACAACAAAAACGAAAAAAGTGAAAAATTTCAAGCTCTCCGTGCAATTACTTTAATTAACTCATCATTAAGCACGACAGCAGCAAACAGTCGGGTGCCCAACACATGGGTGTGTCTATGCATGTGTCTGTATGTGTACATATATCTAATACAGGGCTGGGCCACAAGGAAATGACAATGAAAATGCCCAACAACAACAACAAAAAAAGAAAAAAGAAACACACATCACGTCAAAAGCAAATGCCGCGCTAATCTCTTAAGCGTCTCAGCCAAGAGCAACAGCAACAGCTTTTTATGGTCCAGTTACAGTTAGCAGACAGTGTCAGCGTCAGCGTTGATGACACATTTAGTGAGCGTCAGCTGGCGGCCATTTTGTGTGCTATGCTCTGGCGCATCCTTCGATTTTATCTCGCCCCAGGGCAGAGGCTGAGCTTGAGCTTCAGATTCAGCTACAGCTTCAGTTTCCAAGTCTCTTGAAGATCCCAATCCGCAGTCAAACTTGTTTGCAACCTGCTTTGATTGCTTTTCTGTGTTGCTGCTGTTGCTGCTGATTTGTTGTAGCAACAACAGCAGCATCTACACTCCCCTCGTTCTTCCCTCCCCTCTCTTCCTGGCCCGCCCCCCTTCGGAGCTCAGCTGCCCATTCCCAACTGCGATCGGTCCCCGCCTGAGCGTAGCGAATGTTTATTGTGCATTCCGTTTGCATTTTACATTCTTGCCTTATACAGCAACAGCAATGGCCATAAATTGTTGCTACACACACACAAACACACACAGAAAGCTGAACCTGAATCCCTATCGCAAACCCTTCTGCTCTTCATTTTGCGCGCCCTTTTTTGCGGCCAAGGCGTTGGCGTACAAAATTCCTTTAGCCAAGTTTTTGCCTTTCCTTCTTGATTTTTTTGTTTCTTTATATTATTTCATCTTGAAGTCGCCTGATTTCATTTCATTTTATTCCGTTTCGTCTTGTTGCGTTGCGTCTCTCGTCAAAATTAAAACGTTTTATTGAAACTCAATTAAGTTGGGCATTCTCACGACTCACGCGACGAGGACGACGAGAGCTGCAACTGCAACAACAACAAAAACAACGACAGCGACAACAACTGCCACACCAAAATTTTAATTATGACTCTCAGTCTGAGTCTGAATCGGAATCTGTATCTTTATCTGAGTTAAAGTCGAAGTTGAAGTCGCAGTCGCAAGTCTGAAAGAGGCGGCGCCTTACATTACATAAATCTAGCATTGTTTTGGGCCATGTCATAACTCCCTTCATCATATGAGACGATGATGACAGCTGCCATCTTTCCCATGCCAATGTTATATTACACTCCATGCTTGCGGTCGGTCCCGTGGTTTATTGCACTTCTTTGGCATTTTAATGAGACGACAATATATTATTCTGCCAATTAGTGTTGTTAACAAAAGACAAAACATATTGATTTGCATAAAATGTAGTACAATATAGTATATGCATATATTATGTAAGAATCGAGTGATTTATTTTGCAAGAATTGGGTTTTTTTTAATTACTTTAAATGTAGAAGCGTTGTATGCAAATTTAAATGAGAATTTGTTGACAAAAGGATGAGTTCACAGAGGTTATCGTAACATATTTTAAAAAATTTTGATTTATTTTCATAATATAATATGTATATAGCTGATAGATGTAGAAATGCTGTGTGCAAGGTATCTGTTGACGAATAAATAAGTTCACATAAATCAAATGGTATAAGTATATATTATTTTAATTAAGTGTAATCACTTTTGTGATAGCAACAAATAATGTAGGAACCCTTCTTATCACGTTGCACGTGGAGCAAATAAATAATTAATGAGTTTACATAGGCATACAATAATAAATGCATACTGATAATTGTCTTTTGATATTTGAAATTTATTGTGTATTTAATTAACAAGATATCGATCGATAACACTCATAACACAAAGTCGCTGGCAACAATGTTGCGCAACATGTCAAGTGTTGACAACTGATCGCTGAATGAATCCGACGAATGGATGGAAAGATGGACAGATGGATGGATGAATGCATTGTAAATAAAGGTCGTTTCTGCTGCTGCATATTTACCTGTAAAGCATTTGACGAGCCGGTGTCCCAGTCTGAATCGATGGGATACACAGAGTAAAATATGCATTTTTTACCTGAGCAGACAAAAGCAAACGAAACGAAATGAAAACGCACAGCTGAAAATGCGGCATGACATGTAACTCATACGTTAGATGGATGAATAGATGGATGGATTGTTGGCTAGCTAGCTGCTTGGATAGACAGCTAAAAGCGGAAAGAAATTTGGTGTAAAATTTGTTGTTGAGCCGTGGGGTCACGCATTTGTCGGTCGTCGACGAAAAAAAAAAACGGGTCTGAGCTCAGACCGAAACTGAAGCTGAAGTTGAAGCTGAGCTCTCGGTTCAGCTGCTAAACAAATACCAAGTACAAAAATACATAAATGCCTGCGGTGAAATGTAGAGGCAGTTAGCCAGCTAGCTAGCTAGAAAGATAGATAGAGACAGATATATATATATATATATAGAGAGATAGAGATAGAGAGACTTAGACTGACAAGCGTGTTACGAAGGGAGGTGCCTCAAAATGGCACATTGACATAGTACGACAACAACAACAAAAGCAGCAACAACAGCAACAAAGTCGTCGACAACTCTGTTTTCTGTTTTACCGTCGTCTGTCCGCATGTTGCACCTGCCCAGGGTTAGGTACAATGTCCGCTTGCACCCGTCGACGTCCCTGGCATTGTTGGCTTTTCACGTGAAAGACATGCACAACAACAACAACAACAAAAGCAGCGGCAGCAATAGCAACAACAACATCCATGCTGGTAATGTGAGAAGTGTGCGCTGTTTACCAAAAAAAAAAAACCAAAAGAAAACTAAAACGAAAAAAAGCATCTTAGAACTATTGCTGAACTTCATTTTAGAGTCGTGGCTTTGATTAACCCATGTGCATGACATTCATTTGCATGCGATCGCACGTCCTTAAGGGTTAAGCTGCAGATCAGTTAAAATATTCAAACATGAATCAGCTTCAAGCCTTAACAAATCGGGATAAAATCTATTACAGTTTTTAGGTTATTTTCATACCCTGCGTCCAGTGAAATCGAGTATAATGGATCTATGCAAATTAATTTAACAGTCATATAGACGGATCTCCGACCTTACAAAGCATGAATGTATATTCTGGATCAACAGCAAAACACTTCTTCGTCTTTGGCAAAAAAAAAAACTTTCGATTATGAAACCCGAAGTAATTTTCATGCGGAATCTCTTTGTAGACCGCGCAATTTAGGTTTGTCAAAAGAAAAATGTGTGTAACATTCAAACGGCAACGGTCTCCTTTTAATATTTTGAAATGGTGGACATAATAGAACTTTAAATAAAAGTAGCTATAATTTCCGCTATTTCATTTTTAAAGCTTTGAAACCGGAAGAAAAATATCTGAACTGGCAACATTGTTTTAGCTTAGCTTCTTGATCATAAAAAATAATTACAAGCTCAGCCCTTGATTAATGCAATGGCGTTTTGAAACAGACTATACATACATATTTGTTGCCTAACAACAGAGTCCTATTCATGCGATTTTGATAAGCTCGCGTATGTGATCTTTCATTTAAACTCAAAATCGATAACCTATTGGCATCTTATTTAGCAACATTATTAAGCTGATTAACATTGCAAGTGATCTTTGGTCATGTATTTGGAGAATGAATGAGATTGCTTTGTTACGCGCGCAGATGATATTTCTGACAGATCAAGAGTTCGACAAATGCAGCACACACACACACACTCATATACACACACAAAGTACGCACTTGTCACAGCATCAACAACAACTCATCACTAGTGGCGATCATTATCAATTCCCCGTGGCAAACTCAGAGTATTTTGCCAAATAAAAGAAAATTATGCTTTAATTGGGCGCTTTTGTCAACGATCCTCGCAACGAACAACAAAAGCAAGGCAAGTCGATTCGATTCGAGCCGAGCCTTTAATTGCAACCAGGCGCTTCAGACATTGACAGCGATGTTAACTGGGCGATAAGCATTTTTTTTTTTGGCACAGTTGAGAGTTCCCCCAGGCTCTCGCTTCTCTCGTCTCGCCTCTCTTGTCTCGCTTCTCTTGTCTCTCTTCTCTCACATGCACATGCATTGTCGTCGATCTTGATATGTGCTAGCTAAGCAGAAAGCATTTGCCAGCTGTGGCGAGACCAGACTAAGACTTGGGGCCAGCGTGTGAATTGCATTGCTCTGCAGAAATTAGATATCCAGAGAGCATTACGAGTACAACCGACAGTTGACTAGGCGTTGTGCTTTTTTATGCCACAAAACAGCAGCATGGAAGCCATAGGCTATTATAGTAGAGGTTGACTAGACTTTGGCCGAGACCCGAGACGGACGACCAAAAAAAGATGACTGATCATCGGGTGAAGACATTAAATCATTCGCTTACCAGGCCAGATACCAATGCACATTTGATAGCCCCAAGTCGATGCTGCTGCGGTTACGCTCGTGAGAAGTGGGAAAGAAGCCAAGTTGGACACAAATTGAAACCGAATTGAAGCCAAGTTGAAGCATTATAAAGTTATGATTATTATGAACATTTCTCTCTCTAGTCGACCGCAAATTGAAATCGGCGGCGACAGACAGACAGACTGGTAGACAGTTGAACTATTGGACAGATAGATGGGTGAATAGACAGATCAAAAACATTATTTTCTCACACAAGGCGATGCCGGATAATTTGTTATTTGTTTGCATACAGAAAGCTAAAGAACGTCATGAAAATCGTGAGATATATGGACTTTGTTTGCCTATTAAACTACAGTCTAATTCAATAGAACTCCAGTACACAAGGGGAATAAAATGCTGCAGAAAGAACTATTTAAAAAAAAAATAAGAAAAGTAGAAATTATATGAACTAAACAATAAAATTAATGAAAATATATAAAGTTTAATTAATTTAAGTGGGGAATATTTATGCAGTTATTTAATTAATCCAATATTTATTGCAAGGATTGCAAGGAAAATCCAGAAAAAACCCAAAATTCATCCTCCAATTACCACATTATATAAACGGCTGAAGGTGAATTTATAAAAAATGAATATAGAACATATTCTTTTTCTCAATAATTTCTCACATTGTGGTGAAATAAATAAGGACCTTGCCGCCTTGTTCTAAGTTTCCTTCTGACAAACATTGAACGTGACTCACGCGACACTTACGCTGTTCTCACGCGATCATCTCTAAGGCTTAAACACACCCTGTCCAAGCTGCCGCTGGATACTTTGGTTTATTTGCCAATGCGAGTCACGTTTTCATTTATTTTTTTTGTCTCTCCTTTTCTGTTTATTTTTTTATATTCTTTTTTTTTCAATTTTTCTCTCTCGCGTTTCATTTGAAAACACAACACGAAACAAGCTGGCAACTCTCAGCTTCAACGTCAGCTTCAACTGCAGCTCCCAACTCGGCTCAGTTCAGTTCAACTGGCTCGCGTATAATTTATATTACATTAATTTTTCAGCTGCACTGTGGTGCAGTGTTGGAATAAAAGGAAAAACACGCCTGACACCTCATTTGAATGGGGAGTCCGTTGTCTTATCATCAACATCGCCAACTAGCCACTTGGTTTGTTTTTAGTTTGTTTTCGGTTTTGTCTTTGGACCCGACGGACCCTCCTTTATTTCCCCTCCGCTTCCCTCTTTTAACAGCAGCAGCCAAACATCGATTTCTCAGGCGAACAACAACAACAGCGAACAACATGTTGCTAACTGTTTTGCCTACCGCCATTTAATTTTCCCAATGGCTTCGATTACGATCAACAATCGGCACAGCAGCATACACAAACACACACATACACTCATAGTTGAAAAGTGAGGTTAGGCAGGGCATTTAGTGAGGTTATGTGTGATACAAATTAATGCTAAATCTAAAGCATTTTCACACACTTGTAACGGTAAGTGGGAACGCTAAAGACGAAGCCAAAGAAAAGCCGTTTCGATCCAGTCTCCCTCTTTTCCTCTTTCTATTCAGCTAGCCATTGGCCAAAGAAGTCGCGCCTTAATGATTATTCATTGCTTCTGCTGCTTTTTCTTCTTCGTGCTCGTTGCTGTTGTCGTTGTTGTTGCTGGGATGCTGTTGCTGTTGCAATGCGTGTAATTTTCTCATTGCTGGCTTTGACTTTGGCTTCGATGAAAATTTAATATGCAATCAAGATCGCGCACAAATTACCGTACATAAAAATTGTTTTCTCAAGGGAAAACAACAATGTGCAAGTTGTCGTTCGACTTTAACTCCAAGTCGGGAGTCATCATCAGCAACAGCAACAACCAACAGCAGCATCAACATCAACATCAACATCATCATCAGCAACAACGTCATCGTCATCGGCAATCGAGGTGCAACGACGTTGCATTCGATGACTGCAATTACTTTGCTAATTTCTAGTTGTTGCAGTGTTATGTTTTGTCTATTGTTGTATTTGTTGTTGTTATTTGGTAGCAAAGCATAGAAATACATGTTCAATGCTTATTGCTTTTTAATGAGTCGCAAAACGCATTAATTGATCGTGTGGAGTGCGTGCAGCAATCAGCTTTTGTTTGACTTACCAATGTCAATCATATAAATAACTTTTCTCTACTAGAGCCGCTTACTTTTAATCTATTAATGATTTTTATAGCAAACAGCTTTAAATTTAGTTAACTCTTGAGTTCATTAGATAATATTTTAATTTTAAAAATTACACAATGGAAAAATTTAACGACTTCGATTCTAAAACATTTAGTTGATTTTGATGCCAAAATGAAGTTGATTTTAGCTGTCAATTTATTAATATACTTTATTAATAGATATTTCTTAGATTCGATAACTTGTGCTCAACATTATCTAGATAATATCGATATGGAACATTTGCATCTCAGTTTATTCAAGAAATAATTTGTATAATCTTTATCCCACTTTCTGCTCTACTCGCTATACAATCGATCGTATTTTTATAAAGTCCACTTTAAATTTTTCCAAGTGTAAAGTAACGCAATTTGCATCTGAAAAGTGTGAAATTCATTTGGTGGCTGTCCGAAGCGGAAATGAGGCAAGTTTGTCAGTTTGTCAGTCGCTTTAACACGTTACCGCTTATCGATAGACACAAATCTGCCGCCGATTGCAGTAACTGCAGTGAGTCCATAAACTAGATACGACTATGCGTTTATTATCTGCAAACGCGATCGGCAATCACACAAAATGTATCTCATAGTTATGTATCTCATATGCATCTCTCTAACCAGATATTTTTGTATATTTTTTGCAGTTGCGATACACGTTACGTTGGCGACTACTGTGAACATCGGAATCCCTGCCTGACGGGCCATGGACGCTGCCAGAATGGCGGCACCTGTCAGGTGGCCTTTCGGAATGGCCGACCGGGCATCTCGTGCCAGTGTCCACTCGGCTTTGAGGAGTCGCTCTGCGAGATTGCCGTGGCCAATGCCTGTGATCAGGCGCGCTGCTTTAACGGCGGCACTTGCCAACTGAAAACGCTCCAGGAATACAGCTGCATCTGTGCCAATGGCTATACGGGTAAGTTAACGAACACAGACACACATTCATTGCTTTGACCGGCTTTTAATCAAATTTCCCAATCAAATATCTATTTGCTTCTCTTTCGGCAGGCGATCATTGCCAGACACAGAATCTGTGCGCCAGTTCCCCATGTCGTAACGGTGGCACCTGTTCCGCTTCGGCTGGCAGTAGCAGCTTCAGTTGCAACTGCCCGCCTGGCTTCACCGGTCACACCTGTTCTGAGGATATCGAAGAATGCCAATCGAATCCCTGCCAATACGGCGGCACCTGTGTCAACACGCATGGCTCTTATCAGTAAGTATTTAAATAAACAAATTACTTTTACAACACATATTTGGACCATCAACAGTAGATGATTAATCCCAATTAAATCGAAAGGAAATGAGCCAACGAATGCATAGCAAATATCATTCACATAGATTGATGGAAGACAGTTATATTTTGTCAGTGTCATTTGAAGGGAGTACTGTTTATTCAAGAAATATTTCAACATACGATTATAACTTTAATTTATCTATTATCTTCAATTCAGCTTTTAAAGCAGAATGTTCTGCTTATTTTTTAAGTATTTAGATATAAAAATGGAAATGACAAGCATGGATGGAAAAAGAATGGAATACAGATATTTTCCACATTTGATTAATCTAGTTTAAGAAAATAACAGACTGTTTAAGCATCATTTTCATTTGAAGAGATTAAAAAAAGTTCCTATCTTTCAACATATCAGAGACTTTTTAAAATAAGATGAATAGAATTCCTCACTCTTTCTAGCCAAAATCATTTGAGATTACTCATCACTTTCAGCTAGTGTCATTAAATTAAGAGCGTATTTAGTTCATATTTCACCACATGACAAGTGCAAATTTGGTCGCTTGTTCGACAAAAGATCAGACACATTCCGATTGACGACTTGAGGTATAAATCGATTGCCGATGCGGACAAAAAGGGGAGAAGACACAGAGAGATATTGAAGAAAACAAATCGTTAGATTTGCATATTTATCTAATTTATCGAAAAACTGTTTGCGGCTGTGCGCCAAATTAATGACAATTTAAAACTAATAATTTATAAAATCGAATTCGGTTTCCATTGTTGTGGCGAATGAATCGTTTTGGGCCAAATACACACAGATACTACTCATGTCGTATTAGCATAGGAAATCGATTAAGATTGTTTATGGATTTTGTTTATTTTATTTTTATTTTTATTTTTTTTTGCCAACACTGGTCAACAAATTGGCAATTGACCAAGTTACCAACAGGCAGACGACGCAACGTTTCCACTCTAATTAAAATATACAAAACCAAAATAAAAATTTAAAAAAAACCAGTCGAAAAGTCTACAGTCGAAATCGACTGTGAGAGACCCTTTACTTATTCTTCAAAAATGAAATAACAGTAACAAACTTAGAGACTTATATGTAAACCTAAATAAATTTGACGCTGCTCAGATTAGCTTCCGATAATCGTTTATGTAATGCATACATACTTTATTAAATATAATACATTGGCATTTATGGTAGAATTTGTTTATAAAAATAAAATATTGTTTTATTTTATTTTATTACTGTAATTATAAATTTAAAAAATAATAAAAAACAGAAAAAAAATGTGCCTCTTGTAGGTCTCGAACTCCAGATTATTGCGCCAATGAAGCCATTGTCGTTTATTTAACAATTTGTAAAAGCAAAAAAAATGTGTCGCTGGCAGGGAACGAACCCGAGACCCCACGGCAAGAATGCGACACTCTTACCACTGCACCAATGAGGCCATATATAAAATTTTGCCAATTGCTAGTTTTCTACAGAAGTGTAATTAATAATTCAATGCCTTAAGTTGCTGCCTGCACATTTCCTGCCATTATACATTCGATAATTTGTTTACTTCAAATCTCCGGTGTTTATTGTCCGATCGTGATAAAATTTTCAGGATACATTAGGACGCTGATGCTTGTCCTGTGGGCCAAAATTCAAGGCTCCAGTTTTAAAATTGACCATTAAATGGAATTTTAGGTTTTTTTTGAATATCTTCCGAGATTACTATCCGATCGCGATGCAATTTTCAGGATACATTAGGACCCTAATACCCGTCCTGTGTGCCAAAATTCAGGACTCTAGCTTTAATATTTTTTGTTTAATGGGCTTTCAAAAATTTTGTTCTCGATTCATGGAGGCGGAAGGGGGCGTGGCAAAATTCTAAAACAAACTTGACCTTTTCGGGGGTCACAGGAGTATTGTCACCAAATTTGGTGACCCTAGCTCTTATAGTCTCTGAGATCTAGGCGTTCATACAGCAGGACAGACGGACAGACGGACAGACGGACAGACGGACAGACGGACATGGCTATATCGACTCGGCTGGTGATGCTGATCAAGAATATATATACTTTATGGGGTCTGCCGGACTTCCTTCGACCTGTTACGCACATTTTGACAAACTTAATAGACCCTTTTAAACTTTTTTTTAAAAAGTAAAGGGTCTAAAAAAACGATACTATTGAAATAAATCACACAACTGATCATTCAATAGAGAGACCTCTCCTACTTCCCCTTTTCCTACATTTAACTGAAATTTCCGGCGCTTTGTTTCTTCACTGAACTGGTCCGGCTTAGCTTGGTCAAGTAAATTAAATTATTTCGTTGGCATCATTTGCATTTTTAATTTGAAACACACAAATTACCAGAGATGTATGCGGCGATGTGGAGGGGGATGGAGATATATAGTATTTAACTCTTTTGTTAAGCTTAAACGGCAACTTCTAACAAAATAATAATACCCAAAAAGTCGAGTTGAAAAGTGCGATGTGAACATGTGTTTTACTGAGTTGTTGCTCTCGTTTTTCGCCATTTGTATCGTTTGACATCGAACACCGATCAATAATTAGCATACAGTTCGATATTGTGTGATCACTAATTGATAATTTGTTGAATTGTTAATGTTTCTCTCTTTGTTCACATAAATTGCAATACCTGAATACTGAAAGTAAAACTCGCATCTCTATCAATAAATTGTGATTACTAATTGATAATTTGTTGCATTGCATACAAGTGACTTCCTCTTCTTCTTTGCCATCAATCTCATTATTTGCAATTAGATATTGTGTTCGAAACTGAGTGTACTCGTAAAGTTGACAATTTAATGCCTTATATTCCGAATCAGTATCGATTCTAATTTTGTTCTTTTGTCAATGGGGACACATACTTAGGTTGGCTCTAATGGCTGCCACTGTTGGCGGCATTCGATAAATTCGCATTAATTTCCCATTCGATATTTGATTTGATTGTGTTTATGCGTAAATAAAACGTTATTTAAATTTTTGGCAAATAAAATCGTTAATTTAGTGGACTGGACAGCGATACAAGGTATTAGATACGATAGACAACGATAGATAAATACTACACCCGATACCCAAGCTTAGTCATGCTGAAGGCGTATGAATATGAATGACTGGCTGAGTGAATGCATATGAATAGCCGACCCGAATTACATGCATAAACATTTGGTCATAAGCTATAGCAGATAATAGCTTCTAAAGCTGTCAGTTGGCAATGTTTATGGCTGCAAACAAAATGAATCGTTGAATGAATATATTCCGATTACTTCTTCGCTTTCAATGAATACTAGTATAATTCGATTCCTTTTTTCGCATATTTCGCATTTAATGCCATACCATTTGACGGCAAATCTGCAAGACAGTTGACTAAGTCAATTCAGTATTGGTATGAGTGTTTTGTCAAGTGAGTGTATTCATGAATAATAAGTGAGTATATGCATGAAAGTGAGTGTATGCATTTTGTAAGCTGATCAGTAGATTTTTAGTCAAGTGAGTGTATTTATGAATAATTGTGAATAAAAAAGTGAGTGTATTCATGAATACTCGTTGAAATACACGCTTAGCATGTAGCATGTAAAGTTTCCCCTTTCAACAACTGATTAAATAGTGAATATACTCATGAATAAATTAATACTTATGAATACATAGTCTCGCTGTTTGGCCGAATCTTAACGATTATCAAACACGCGACGAGTGCATTCACTATGTGAACCTAATGATCCACCGATCAGCCCTTTACCTTTGCGTCGGGTCTCCCGGAAGATCGCAGATCTTCTTCTTCTCTCTGTCTCCGCCAAAGACGCTTGCCCCTTTGGCCATTTGCCCGCTGAGTTTCACATGTCAATCAAAAATCAATTTTGAATTTCGTTCGTTAGTTTGCCCAAAGCGAAGGTGAAGCAATTTTCGATGTGTAATTTGGTCAGCAGCACAAAGATTACAGCAAGGTGGGAAGCAGGGAAGTAAGGAGGGAAGGTGATCGTTTGGGAGGTAGTTCGGTTCATTGGCCAGTTACAGGTCCCTAAAGACTATTGCGGCACTCGAGGCCTGTTGCCTATTTAAGCGTTTTTTTTGTTGTGCCATTTAATTGTTTAATTTAATTAAATGCGTTTAATGGTCTTAATTAGCGGCTGTCTACAGACAGCGAGAGGGATAAGGGGAGAAGAACGAGTGGAAAGAGGGGAGGGAGCTAAATAGCAGCTGCCTTTTATGGCCAAAGTGCAGACACACACAGTGGGGCCAAGTCAAAGCAAAGGCAAAGTAAACCAGTTTTCAATTCTCAAGAATTTCCTGCAGTTGCCAACAAATTAAGTTTTCATATAATAAACATAAACAATTAGAAGAATTATGTCCAAAAAATCAATGTACACTGGCCAAAGAAGAGACAGAAACAGATAGAGAAAGAGAGAAATAATAATAATAAAAAATAAATAAAAACTAGCTACCAACATTGTTGTGGCCCTCTGTGTGTACCCAGCCCCAAAGAACCGGTTAATGTCTTCAACTCTGAGCAATTGTAACAGACAACACAAAATAGATGGAAAAAGAGGGACAGCAAGAGATAGAGCGAGGGAAAGAGAGACAGAGAGGGAGAGAGACTTAGTTCCCCTAAGTAAAGATCAGGCTATGACTAGACCCAAAAGATCGAGCAGAGACCAGCAGCTGTGTTGGATGAGCGCATGCCACATTCATCCATCACTAGGCACATTTTGTTCAAACGGAAGTTGCACGTTGCACGTTGAACGTTAGACGTTGCAATTAACTAGCGGAGGTCTTATTCGTGTGATGTTGCTGCTGCCGCTGCTGCTGCTGCTGTTGTTGCCACCAAATTACCGTTTGTCCATCAGCCAAACATTTCTAATACAATTCTCCACAATTCTTTGCAGATGCATGTGCCCCGCTGGATACACTGGCAAGGATTGCGATACCAAATACAAGCCCTGCTCCCCCTCGCCCTGCCAAAATGGTGGCACATGTCGCGCCAATGGGCTCACATACGATTGCAAATGTGCACGTGGTAAGTTTTCAGTTCATTTCAATTGCAGTTAGCTTTAAGTGATGTCGATCACATCAATTGTTTAGTATTCTTTAAGTAACTAGTATTGTATCGATCGATATCGATAAGATTGAGAGCTTAATGATGTAATAAGGCAATGCTTTATTTTCTTATAGTCAATTTAGAATTAATTTATTAATCGAAGATGTCGAAGTTATCTCTTAAAACTAGTTAATTTTCCAAATAATTGCCTAGATTGAATGGAAAAGAAAGAGAGTAGCCAAGAAAGGATTTGCTCTATGTTTTTAAAAATCTACTAATTTGGTTTATTACTAAAAAGTTTCCTACTTACCATAATAAGAACTTGTCGGCAGATAAATGCTATGATTTAAGCTATACGTTCCATTTTACAGTATACTATTAAGCCCAGCAAAACAATCGATAAATTTGCGTTGTTATCGAAGTCAGGGTTAGCGATTGACTGTTGTCAAATTGCATGTTTTATTCAAGGGTTTCTCAACTGTTATACACCTATATTAGATTTCAAAAAGTGTTGTAATTCCACGTTTTATTCTGGACAGTTATACATATCAAATCATTCCAATTTGAGGTATCACAGCAATCAATACATTAGCAATGTTTTCGAAGTAAGTGTCAACGATTTAAGTGCTGTAAAATTGTATATATCGTTCTCAACTGTTATACATAAATATGTTCCATTTCAAAGCATTCAAATTTGAAGAGAGCACACAACATGCGATTAAAGTGTTGTAAAATTGCATGTTTCATTATCATGCTTCTCAACTGTTATACATTCATTGAGGTTTAGGGGTTATAACAACAGGCGATAAATTAGCCATGTTATCGAAGTCAGTGTCAATGGTTAAAGTGACATATGCCACTGCTATCCCCTTACCCCCTTCTCCCCACACTTCATGTCAATTGTCGCCCATTCAATTTGAACATGTAAATTGCCTGCATTTACATATTTATGACTGTGTGTGTTTGCAATTTAATTCGCTCAATTGAAGAGGAGACTCGCATTGCATTGCATTGCGGTGTGGTGCAACGCGAATGGACAGAGGGTTATAGTTAGTAAATTGCAATGAACAGGCGGACGACAGACATTCGGTCTGTCGGTCAGTCTGAGCACAGTTTGAGAGCGATTGGGGGAAAGTGGATAGGGGGCATTTTGTTGCTTATTTTAATTGCGCCCAATCAAAAATTCTAATGAGTCGAGCGTGTGAAAGTGTGACCATAAGAGTCGGCCATTTTCTGCGGAAAAGCAAAACTGCTGCAGCTGAAGGAATTTTCACAGACAATAGAAATAGTTTAATGCAATGGCGGCAATGTTATAACGCCTTTTGTGTGCTCTGCCAGTGTTGGGCAACTGCAGAAATTACAGATATAACAAAAGCAACTGCCACAGCAACAATAAACGAGTCGAAACTAACAACACGACACGAAGCGCCCTGTGGACATCACGATGGGAGTGCGGGAGATGCCAATGGGAATTTTCATGTTGTTGTTGTTGTTTCGGTTGCTGCGGCCGTTGTTGTTGGAAAGAGGGGCGGAGTTGCACTCATTATGCAAAACGGGCGGCACAAACCGCAGTTGCAGTCGCTGTCGCAGTCGCCATAACAAAAGCTGCAGCATTGCAACTTGTTTCCCAGCTGAAGACCTTCCCCCCTTCACCTTGCCCCCTTTTGGCCACTTTCCTCCCTCTTTGCCTGACTGACTTCAATCAGGACAAGTCGATTCAGTCAAAGGCATCAAAATCGAGCGCGCGGGCTTAATTTGCTGTGCTGCCCAAGCAAATTACAAATAAATCAGCCACGGACCATGATGTACGATCGACGTAGCACGTTGCAAGTTGCAAGTTGCACGTTGCACGTTGGGATGCTTAAGCGCAGTTACGCCCTAAGGAGGTCATGCACAATCCAAAAGAAAAAAGACTGAGAAAGAGACAGCGACAGCGCCAACAAAAGAGAAGGAGAGTGAAATAGGCTTGAATCAGTGTTGCCAGAATAATAATTTAGTTCGAAATAGTAGCTAGAAATAGCTTTAAAAATAAAACGACTAATTATTATTGACGCAAAATACGCTAAAGGGGCGAATGGGTTTTTTTTTCAGCCTCTAGAAGTTTTAAAAAGAATTTACTTGTAGCACAATCTTCTTTTCTGAAAATGTCTAGCACTTTATTTTCAACAGAGAATTTTTTTAAAATCTTAAATATATTAAAGTTATTTAGCAATCTATATATAAAAGTAGTCAATAAATTTGTTTTAAATTAGTCATATTTCTTTAAAATTTCTATGTAGCTTTTCCAATTAAAAAGAATAGCTAATTCTAGCTATAAAATAACTCAAATTGGCAACACTGGCTTGAATGCTGGCACAAAATGGGATGCGTGGCTTTTGGGGTAAAAGTTGCAACTGATGAATGATGCATATTGCATTTAGCCAGTGGAGAGTTGGAAGATCGGGAGACGGGGAAGTTGGCTAGCAAACGAGTTTGCCTTCGCGTGGGCAGCAATTCAAAGTTGGGCCAAAGCTTGCTTGGCTCGTGGCGAGTCATGACTCAGAAGAACGAATGTTCGATAACAGTCATTGCATTAATCGATAACCGTAGCTGCAGTTTTTCAATTGTTGCCGAAATTTTAAACTTGATGGGAAAGGAATTTGTTTAATTTCGTTTCGATTCGTTTGTGAATTGCTTAGCAACATTACTTGGCAACATTGTTGCTAGGCTTCTTCATCATTTGTCGTTCGTTGCATTTATGTACATATGTTGCTTTTGTCACAGGTCGTCGATTGACCCAACGGACCAACAACTCATGCAAATTGTTGCAAGTCAATTGACTTAAATGGGCACACACACACATACACACACGTAGGGAAAAGAAAATAAGAAAATTGCATAGTAGGCTGGCCTGCATAATTTTAACAGGCAGTGTCTTGTTTTTTTTCTCTATTCGTATGCAACGTTTAATTAAATCTTGCTTTGGGTGGTTTGAGAGTCACTGGAGCAACTGTTGGCTAGAGTTCAAAGTGCCACTAAGTGACTGGGTAACGTTAACGAATGTGGCATGCAACGTATGTAGTATGTACATATGTATGTGTATATAGATGAAACATGTGTGCAACAGATCAAAAGATGTCAGTGTTGTTGTTGTTGTTGTTGTTGCCCTGCCTTGGTTTATTTTTAAAAGTATGCATTGAAAATGCCACTCTCCAGTCTACAGGCAACAAGTTGCAGTCCCCCAACCAAACACACACACAAATACATAATCATAATACATAATAATAAAAAAAATGCCCACAAAAAAACTGTGCACAGCAACAACAACAAAATCGATCAGCCCCAACAACAATGACAATAACTGGGCTGGCACAACAAGCTATAGTTGTGTATGTGTGTGTCTGTGTGTGTGTGTTGTTTTGTATGTGTTTTTGGGCCCTTCTTTTAAGACCAAAACGAAGCAAAACCCGACCAAGTCAGGCAAAGCCATTAAAATAAGCTGTGGGCGAGCAAAGAGCGCAAAAGGGAGGGACAGACAGCGAGGGGGTTTGTCGAGGGGATTGGGGAGGGGGATCGACATAAAGTGCGATTTAATTCCTCGAATGAAGCACAAAGTAAAGCGCAATGAACAAAGTCGAAGTCCGAACATAAAAGTAGAAAACTCGATCGAGCCGAGCCGAGCCAAACCGAAGCGAGCCGAACGCTGAGGCGTGCCGACAACTGAACGAACCGAATGGGCCTTAACGAAGTCGCAGTTGGCAGCAGTGCTGCCAACATTTGAGAAGCAAAAACAAGCTATTTTTAGTGGGTAAAAGTCGAAAAATCATATCTGAAGGAAGCTCATGTTTATAAACATCTATTCTTATTCAATACTAAACACCATCCCCTCGAAGTGGAGCCAAGACTATTTTTAAATAATTATAATTATCATAATAAATCAATAATAAATGTGTAGATTATCATTTTCGAACACATTTTCTGAGTCACAACAAACGGCTGCCATCAAATATCCACAAAACTGTTCAATAAATTAATATAAAAAGTACTTTTCAATTAAATAGAAATTTGATCAATTTAAAATTCAATAAAAGCTTGAAATGATAAGATAAAGAAAACTTTAATATTTTAGTCTTATCTAGCTGTTTTTCTGGCGATCTTATTTTAAGTGTTGATACAGCTTTTTAGGCTCTAAAGAGTTGGCAACACTGGTCCGCAGCATAAGCAACATTTATTGTTGCTCTTGTGCTTCGACTCTCTCTCTCTCTCTCTCTCTCTGCGAATGGGGAGGGGGAAAACGAGCGCGCTCGTGGACGACGCTCGTTGCGCTCGTTTGCTTGGCGCGCATTCAGATAGCTGCCTGGCCAGATATGAGACCGTGGGAAAGAACAACCAAAGACGTGTTGTGCACACACACAGACACACAGACGTACATGCATACTTATACATATGCGCATGCGAGCGTCTGTTTTATTTCTTCTTCTTTACATTTTGTTTGCTCATTCGCTTCGCATGCGCAGCGGCGCGACGGCTTTATTGTTGTTGTTTGTTGTCTGTATGTATTTATGTATGTTGATATGTTTGTATGTGTGTGTGTGTGTTTGTATGTTAGTTGCCGCAGGCGCAACCTTTTGAGAGAGCAAGAGAGCGCCGGCTGTTGTTCTTGGTTTACCTGTCAGTGCGCGCGCTCTCTCTCTCTTCTCCTTTTCTCCCTCTCTTTCTCTCTTGGTCACCTCCCTCATGCTGTGTTCCCTGCTCACTAACTCCATCTGGCTGCCAAAACATGTGCAACACAGCTGCACACACACACATACAAACATGCATGCTTATGTGTGCATGTATTTATGTAGACATATTTTAAGCGTTGTCTGCGCTTTGTGCGCCTTCTTCGCATTGCCTGGCAACCACTTTTTGTACCAGCCCTGTTGTTGTTGTTGTTGTTGCTATTATTGTTGTTGTAAACGTTTTCGTTTATTGAAGCATTTTATGATGCTGTGTTGTTGTCCATAAATCTGTTTATGCACTTCATTGCGCACACACACACACACACATGTTCGCACTCCCACATCCCCACAACAGTGTGACCCTTTTAATTGAACATTATTCACATTTTGCTAGTATTTTGTATTATTGGTGTTCTTCAAAGAAATTGAGAATTTGACAACCATTTGCAAAGTTTTCACAAAACTTTCCCTAAGTAATCTTTCACTGATCATTTTAAGTTGCGACTAAAATAAAAACTTAATTTCGCGCCAAATCTATCTTTACTTACAAACAAACATATTTAAGACGTCAATCTTCTATTGAATTTGTTTAGTTTTCAAATAACTTTCTTATCCGTTCTCTAGTTTATTCAGTTTATGAATTTTGTTCTTTTTCTGCATCTTCAGAATAAACATCTAAAAGAAAAAAAATTACAGATAACATAGAGATAGCCAAATCAAAAATCACACATTTAGTTATGTTTTTAAAACAAAACTTCATTATATTTTAATCCCATTTATCTCTTGTTTCTTTATCTTTATGATGGCATATACAATTTCTTCCGAGATTCGATTCGATAAGCATTTAAGCATTCTACATATCTTCATTTAACTATCGTTCAGAATGCAGATGTACTTTAAGTCTGTTATATGAAGCTCTCCTTGCAGAGGATATTACAATTATGTTATGAAAAGTGTATTGCCATAGAGTCTGTATGAGTATGTATATATGATATATGATATCTAGTTTCTCGGTTTTTGTAATGATCAGTCGAAAATCTACCATTAGTATGAAAACTTTGTTGTTTTTAAAGAATTCTCAAGCAAACTCACATAACGATCAAATTTGGTTAACATCAGATAACTCAATAATATAGCTGTGATTGGAACGATCAATCGGGGATTAAAAACATATGTATCAAGTGCCAATGACAAACTTTCTTTACTTTGTATTGATTTCCTATGTAGTCTGGCTAAGAATTTTTTATTATGAATTAACATCGTAGCCGGACTGCTCACATTTTCCATCAGAACTCGATGATATTTGAACGAGTTGTTTTAGAAATTTGGTTGTAGCTTGTTATTTAGGTTGAAATTCCATTAGATGCTTACATGATTTTTGAATAACATTATAATGTACTTTTACTCGAACTCTACAGCTCTAAACTTTCTTAACGCGTCATGTGATTATTCTAATAAATAATATTAAGTCATTAATAATTTACGGTTAAATGTGAGCTAAATTTAACAGACTTGCCAGATTATATGAAGCAAAGAGCTTTAAAGGAATTTAATGTCGTTAAATTGCGACACAGTGTTAAAGAAGAAACGTGACATTAAAGGTTTTTCCGTTTGAAAATTAATTTTTCTGTAATAATTAATCAGGCTAGATAAACAGAATAGATTTATATGATCTGTAATATCTTATTAAGTTAGTTATTTCAATTTATACTTGATCCAAATATTATAATTAAATAGTATATGATCTGAGTTTGGGCAGAATTGTTTAATTAATGGTTATTCAGTTTCAAAAGTATTTTCTTATAGTTAATTCCTCAAGATAAATAAACATTTGCAGATAAACCATTAAGAATCTTATATTTATTTAGTTATTTTAATTTCTGACTGATCACAACTAATCTTAACTTTTTTGATCTATTTGCAGGTTTCGAGGGCAAGAACTGCGACCAGAACATCGACGATTGTCCGGGAAATCTTTGCCAGAATGGCGGCACCTGTGTGGACGGCATCAATGATTATCGCTGCAACTGTCCGCCCAATTTTACGGGACGCTACTGTGACGTGGATGTCGATGAATGTGCGCTGCGTCCGTCTGTCTGTCAGAACGGAGCGACATGCACAAACACTCACGGAACGTACAGTTGCATCTGTGTTAACGGCTGGGCGGGAAGCGACTGTAGCGAGAACATTGACGATTGCGTGCAGGCGGCTTGTTTCTACGGTGCCACATGTATCGACGGAGTGGGAAGCTTCTATTGTCGCTGCACGGCGGGAAAGACGGGACTGTTGTGTCACCTGGACGATGCATGCACCTCGAATCCCTGCCACAGTGATGCCATCTGCGATACGAGTCCGATAAATGGATCTTACGCCTGTTCCTGTGCAACGGGCTACAAGGGAGTCGATTGTTCCGAGGATATTGATGAGTGCGATCAAGGATCGCCGTGTGAACACAACGGAATTTGTGTGAATACGCCGGGTTCGTTCATGTGCAACTGTTCGCAGGGATTCACGGGACCACGTTGCGAGACGAACATCAACGAATGCGAATCGCATCCATGTCAGAACGAGGGCAGCTGTCTGGACGATCCTGGGACCTTTCGTTGTGTCTGCATGCCGGGATTTACGGGTACGCAGTGTGAGATTGACATTGACGAGTGCCAGTCGAATCCGTGCTTGAATGACGGCACCTGTCACGACAAGATCAATGGATTTAAGTGCAGTTGTGCACTGGGATTCACCGGAGCCCGTTGTCAGATCAACATCGATGATTGCCAGTCACAACCGTGCAGAAATACGGGCATTTGTCACGACTCCATCGCAGGCTACAGCTGCGAGTGTCCGCCGGGGTATACGGGCGCCAGCTGTGAGATTAACATCAATGATTGCGACTCGAGTCCGTGTCATCGCGGCAAGTGTATTGATGGCGACAATAGCTTCAAGTGTCTCTGTGATCCCGGATTTACGGGTTATCTCTGTCAGAAACAGATCAACGAATGCGAATCAAACCCGTGTCAATTCGGCGGACACTGTGTGGACCGTGTGGGCAGTTACATCTGCCAATGTCAGCCCGGCACAAGTGGCAAGAACTGTGAGATCAATGTGAACGAATGTCACAGCAATCCGTGCAACAATGGGGCAAGCTGCATCGACGGCATCAACAGCTACACGTGCAGTTGTGTGCCCGGATTTACGGGCCAACATTGCGAGCTGAATGTGAACGAGTGTGCGAGCAATCCGTGTGCCAACAACGGCGTCTGCATGGACATGGTCAATGGCTATAAGTGTGAGTGTCCACGTGGCTTTTACGATGCACGTTGTCTCAGCGATGTCGACGAGTGTGCGTCGAGTCCGTGTGTCAACGATGGACGCTGTGAGGATGGCATCAATGAGTTCATCTGCCACTGTCCGCCCGGATATTCGGGCAAGCGCTGTGAGGTAGACATCGATGAGTGTGCAAGCAATCCATGTCAGCACGGCGGCAGTTGTTTCGACAAACTGAACGCATTCAGTTGCCAATGCATGCCCGGCTATACGGGTCACAAGTGCGAGACGAACATCGACGATTGTCTGAGCAATCCGTGTGCCAATGGCGGCACCTGTATCGACAAGGTTAATGGCTACAAGTGTGTCTGCAAAGTGCCATATACGGGTGTCAATTGCGAGAGTCAGCTAGATCCGTGTGCCACTAATCGTTGCCGCAACGAGGCGAAGTGTACGCCGAGTCCGAACTTCCTTGACTTTTCGTGCACCTGTAAATTGGGCTATACGGGTCGTTATTGTGACGAGGATATCGATGAGTGCGCCTTCAGTTCGCCGTGTCGCAACGGAGCGAGTTGTCTCAACGTGCCCGGCTCGTATCGTTGTCTGTGCACCAAGGGATATGAGGGCAGAGATTGTGCGATTAACACGGATGATTGTGCCTCGTTTCCCTGCCAGAATGGCGGCACATGTCTGGACGGCATTGGCGACTATTCGTGTCTCTGTGTGGATGGATTCGATGGCAAGCACTGTGAGACGGACATCAATGAGTGCCTGAGCATGCCGTGTCAGAATGGCGCCACGTGTCGTCAGTATGTGAACAGTTATACGTGCACTTGTCCGCTTGGTTTTAGCGGCATGAATTGCCAGACGAATGATGAGGATTGTACGGAGAGTTCGTGTCTCAATGGTGGCAGTTGTGTGGACGGCATCAATGGTTACAATTGCAGTTGCCTGGCCGGTTACAGCGGTGCGAATTGTCAGTATAAGGTGAACAAGTGCGATTCGGCGCCGTGTCTCAATGGTGGCACGTGTCATGAGCAGCGGGATGAGTATACTTGCCACTGTCCCAGCGGATTTACGGGCAAACAGTGCTCCGACTATGTGGACTGGTGTGCTCAATCGCCGTGTGAGAATGGAGCAAGTTGCAGTCAGTTGAAGCATCAGTTCAATTGCAAATGTGCGGCGGGCTGGACGGGAAAATTGTGCGATGTGCAGACGATCAGTTGCCAGGATGCGGCACAACGCAAGGGAATAAGTGTGAAGCAATTGTGCAACAATGGCACCTGCAAGAATCACGGCAACAGTCATGTCTGCTATTGCAGTCAGGGATATGCGGGAAGCTATTGCCAGCAGGACATTGACGAGTGCGCCTCGCAACCGTGTCAGAATGGTGGCACGTGTCGTGATCTCGTTGGCGCCTACGAATGCAGTTGCCAAAAGGGTTTCCAGGGACAGAACTGTGAGCTCAACATCGATGATTGTGCGCCAAATCCGTGTCAGAATGGCGGCACTTGTCACGATCTCGTGCAGGGTTTCAGTTGCAGTTGTCCGCCCGGCACACTGGGCATCATTTGTGAACTGAATCACGATGATTGTGAGCCTGGTGCATGCCACAACAATGGCAGTTGCATAGATCGTGTTGGCGGTTTTGAGTGTTCGTGTCCGCCGGGATTTGTGGGCGCCCGTTGTGAGGGAGATATTAACGAGTGTCTGAGTAATCCGTGCTCCAATGCCGGCACACTTGATTGCGTGCAACTCGTGAACAATTATCACTGCAATTGTCGTCCCGGACATATGGGACGCCACTGTGAGCATAAGGTTAACTTCTGTGCACAGTCGCCGTGTCAGAATGGCGGAGTTTGCAGCACGAAACAGAGCGGTCATCATTGTGTCTGCGCAGATGGATATTACGGGAAGAACTGTGAGTTTAGTGGCCAGGATTGTGACTCGAATCCGTGTCGTGCCGGCACTTGTATTATCGACGATGCCGGCGGATATCGCTGCGAATGCGGACGTGGAACGGCGGGTGAACACTGTGAACTGGACACACTGGATGAATGTCAGCCGAATCCGTGTCTGCAAGGCGCCGCCTGTGATAATCTCTTGGGTGACTACGACTGCGTTTGTCCCAGCAAATGGACGGGCAAACGTTGTGAGATCTATGATGCAAGTTATGCCGGCTGGTCTGTTGGCAACACGGCTGGCAACAATGCGGGCGCAACGAACGGCAATGCGGTTGGCAACAATCCCGGCAATGTTGGCAAATACGATGCGGATCTGGAGCAACAGCGAGCGATGTGCGAGAAACGCGGCTGTGCCGAGAAACAAAGCAATGGTGTCTGCAACTCGGAGTGCAACACCTATGCGTGCAATTTTGATGGCAACGATTGTTCGCTGGGCATTAATCCGTGGGCCAATTGCACGGCGCCGCAATGTTGGCGCGTCTTTATGGACGGCCAGTGCAATGAAGAGTGCAACAATGCGGCATGCCTCTACGACGGACGCGACTGTGAGCAGAAATTGAAGCGATGTGCGGCAATTTACGATGCGTATTGTCAGAAGCATTACGGCGATGGTTATTGCGATTATGGCTGCAACAATGCCGAGTGCAGTTGGGATGGTCTCGACTGTGAAAAGTCCGAGCAATCACCGCAATTGGCCGAGGGCGCAATGTCGGTTGTAATGTTGATGGATGTGCGTCAGTTTCGGGCACAGCAAGCGCAATTTTTACGTGAAATGAGTCACGTATTGCGCACCACGGTGCGAGTTAAAAAAGATCCCGAGGGCAACGACATGATCTTCAGCTGGAAGGGAGCTTCTCGTATGCCCGATATTGAGGATACGGAATTTGGACGCAAACATAAAATCCTCTACACTCAACGTGATGGCCAGACGGGCATACAAATCTATCTGGAAATTGATAATCGCAAGTGTACAGAGTGCTTTAATCGTGCCACAGAGGCAGCTGAATTCTTGGCCGCATCGGCAGCCAAACATACGTTCGCCAATCGTTATCCCATCTACAGTGTACGCGGCGTACAGAGTCCCGTGGATGGTGATGACTTCGAGTCGCCGGCAAATGTTAAATATGTGATTACGGGCATTATACTGGTCATCATTGTCTTGGCCTTCTTCGGCATGGTGCTCAGCACACAACGGAAGCGTGCCCATGGCGTTACATGGTTCCCCGAGGGTTTCCGGGCACCTGCCGCCGCCGTAATGTCGCGTCGTCGTCGTGATCCTCATGGCCAGGAGATGCGTAATCTCAATAAGCAGGTGGGACTCGCCCAGGCACAACAGCAGGCACATCAATTGCCCGGCGGAGGCGGTCACTGGTCGGACGATGAGTCGGATATGCCGCAACCGAAGCGACAACGCGGCGATCAACTCAATAGTGGACTTGGTGGAGGAAGTGTCGCCGGTTTGGCCAGCGTTGGTTATGCCAGCGATCATACAATGGTCAGTGAATACGAGGAGGCAGATCAACGTGTCTGGTCGCAGGCACATTTGGATGTGGCAGATGTACGTGCCATAATGACGCCGCCAGCGCATCAGGATGGTGGCAAACATGATGTGGATGCACGTGGTCCATGCGGTCTGACGCCCCTGATGATTGCAGCGGTGCGAGGCGGCGGTCTGGACAGCGGCGAAGATGTTGAAAGCAATGAGGATAGTACGGCACAAGTTATTTCGGATCTATTGGCACAGGGGGCAGAACTCAATGCCACCATGGACAAAACGGGCGAGACGTCGCTACATTTGGCGGCACGTTACGCGCGTGCCGATGCAGCCAAGAGATTACTTGATGCTGGCGCAGATGCCAATTGTCAGGATAATACGGGAAGAACGCCATTGCATGCGGCCGTTGCTGCCGATGCGATGGGAGTTTTTCAGATATTGCTAAGGAATCGAGCAACGAATTTGAATGCACGCATGCATGATGGCACCACACCTCTAATACTCGCCGCCCGTCTCGCCATCGAGGGCATGGTCGAGGATCTGATTACGGCCGATGCGGACATTAATGCCGCCGACAATTCCGGCAAGACAGCGTTGCATTGGGCCGCCGCTGTGAATAATACCGAGGCGGTAAACATACTATTGATGCATCACGCCAATCGAGATGCCCAGGACGATAAGGATGAGACGCCGCTGTTTCTGGCTGCCCGTGAGGGAAGCTACGAGGCGTGCAAGGCGCTGCTCGACAATTTCGCCAATCGCGAGATTACCGATCACATGGATCGTCTGCCAAGGGACGTGGCCAGCGAACGACTGCATCACGATATTGTCCGACTGCTGGACGAACATGTGCCGCGTTCTCCGCAAATGATCAGCATGACGCCGCAGGCAATGATCGGTTCACCACCGCCTGGCCAACAGCCGCAACTCATTACACAGCCGACGGTCATTGGTGCCGGCGGCGGCGGTGCAGCGGGCAAACAGAGCAGCCAAGCGGCCAAACAGAAGGCCGCCAAGAAGGCTAAACTTATTGAGAGCAACAGTCCGGATAATGGCTTGGATTCCGCAACGGGCGGCAACATGGGCAGCCTCAGACGCAAGGCGAGCTCAAAAAAGGCCAACAACAACAACAGCCAGAACAGTAACAACAACAATAACAACAACAGTAGTGCGGCCTCAAAAAAGGCCATGAACGGCTTAAATGCCGGACAACTGCTCGGATCCGCGACGGGGCCAACGGTGAACAATTGTGCGGATTTGGACTCGCCGCCGCCGTCGACAGTGCAGGTCGGAAATGGGAACGGAAACGGGAATGGGAATCTGGTGAATCTGCCGAGTCCCTACGACACCAGTTCCATGTACTCGAACGCCATGGCAGCGCCGCCGAACAACAACGGGACGAAACAGCCGCCGAGCTATGAGGATTGCATTAAGGTGAGTGATTGGCTGTATAACAGTTGTTTGCTGTTGATGTTAAGGCTTATAAAGGTTGATAGTATATCGTGTTGAGATGTTGATGTTAAGGCTTATAAAGGTTGATAGTATATCTTGTTGAGAGTAAAAAAAAAAACTGTAATACTTGACAAACTGTTTTACTGTTACTGCAAGCTGTTACTTTTGTTATACTGTGGAAACAGTAAATCTGACAAAGCTTAATTCCATTATAGCTGTAAAACTATTGTACTTGACCAACTGTAATACGAATAAACTTTTATGACAATTATATTTGGCAAACTGTAACCCTGTTATACTTGACATACTGTAATACTGTTATATTTGTTAGATTGTTGTTTTAAATTTTAAAACTATTATATTTGACAAACTGTAATACTATTATATTTGACAAACTGTAATACTATTGTACTTGACAAACTGTAATAGTTTTATCATTGACGTATTGCAATACATTTCTGACTGATATACTGTTATACTTGATTATCTATTACCCGATAAGAGAACAATAGTTACTGTCATACTGTTTTACCTTCGTGTGGAATCGATTGACTAACAATATTTTCCCAATTTGCAGAATGCACAATCGCTGCAATCACTGCCAGCCAACAGTCTGGACATGATCAAGCTGGACACCTACGGCTACTCGATGGGCTCGCCATTTCAGCAGGAAATGCTGAGCGGACAGGCGATGGGATTGAGCGGGGGTCGCAGCACAAATACCCTGTGCGGCCTTGGAGGCGGGTTGCCCAACGGCGGCCACGAGCAGGGACTGAGTCCGCCCTATTCGAACCAATCGCCACCGCATTCGGTGCAGAGCAGCTTGGCGCTATCACCGCACGCCTATCTGGGTAAGACAAACATATATTATATCCGAACTGTTTCGGTTTTCACTTTCAGTCTTTTCCGAAAATTTTATAAAATTGCTTAATGGCATACAAGAGATTTTGCACTATCAGATATTATATATATATCTGATTATACAATTAAATGAAATAATAAATGTAAACTTTTTGTTTTAAGTAATTAAATCAATTTATACTAATGTGAACTGTTTTATTCTTACAGGCTCTCCATCGCCGGCAAAATCGCGACCCAGTTTGCCGACATCGCCGACGCACATACAAGCGATGCGGCATGCCACCCAGCAGAAGCAGTTTGGCAGCAATCTCAACAGTCTACTCGGCGGCGGCAACGGTTCCCTTGGGCCACAAAGCTCTCCCGTCAGCCTGGGCATCATTTCCCCCACGGGCAGCGACATGGGCATCATGCTGGCGCCTCAGTCCTCCAACAATGCTAAAGGCAGTGCAATAATGCAGACGTTGTCCCCGCAGCTGCAGCAACAGCAGCAGCAACAGCAGCAGCAACAACAGCAGCAACAGCAGCAGCAACAGCAGCAACAACAGCAGCAGCAGCAACAACAGCAGCAACAAGCAATTGGAGGCCTTGAGTTCGGTTCAGCCGGTTTGGACTTGAATGGATTTTGTGGATCTCCGGGTAAGTTTAATAAATGCATATTTATATATATATATCAACTAACTGATATCCTTTTCCGCTTGCTTGCAGAATCATTTCACTCGGGTCAAATGAATCCGCCTTCGATACAAAGTTCAATGTCGGGTTCCTCGCCATCGACGAACATGTTGTCGCCATCGTCACAGCACAATCAGGCCTTCTATCAGTACCTAACGCCGCCCAGCCAACATTCGGGCGGACATACGCCACAGCATCTGGTGCAGACGCTGGACAGTTATCCGACGCCATCGCCGGAATCACCTGGACATTGGTCATCGTCGTCGCCGCGCAGCAATTCAGATTGGTCCGAGGGCGTTCAGTCGCCGGCGGCCAATAATCTGTACATCTCGGGTGGACATCAGGCCAACAAGGGATCAGAGGCCATTTATATTTGACATAAGAGCACCTAGGCGATGTTAACTGTAGACAGAGAGACAGACAGACAGAATAATGGATGAGCACTCAAAGAGCGCCCATTAGCCAGCCAGAGAAGGGGCTGGCAAAGTTTTAATGACTTTTAATCAATCCAGCAACAACAAGACAAAATCCCCAATCCAAAAACAAACCCAATCCAATCATACACTTCCCTTGCTCCCAACACATGCCCAACTTCTTTTTTTTTTGCCTAGAACTTAAGCTTTAATTTAAAACAAAACAAACGTAATAATTGTAGTAATTTAATGATTAATCTTAATGTTTGTTGTACAGAGCGCGTTAAAATCTTATATCGAAAAAAGATATATCGTATATAAACATATATAGAGTTTTAAGTAGTTAGTGAACAGTTTCGCCCCAAAATACACACAATAACAATAACAATTTGTGCGCGCAAAAAGTTTTAAACAATTTAAAAAAAAAACACGAGAAAAGAAACGAAAGGAAAAGAATATTTTATAGATTTTCTTTAACGTTTCACAGCTTCCAGTAAAACATAAACAAACGCAGATAAAAAACAATTATAATTAGCGCAAATTATTTTTATTATTATTATTATTATTATTATATATTGTAATTGTATTTTGTAATTGTCGGCCAACGTTTTTCTCTAGCGCCCTAAATAAGCTTAATTAAATTCAATTAATTAACAATACAATTAGAGCATCGACTACGTTCTACAGTGTACTATTAAGTTTTAAAAAACAAAAAGAAGAGACGAATTCATTAAACTAATTGCATAATCTATTATTATACAGTGTTTAGCTGTTAGTTTCGCAACTAAAGTGCTTATATAAAGAAAATTGTTAGCTATACTATATATATATATATACGATTACCGCAACTAAAACATTCTGCAAAAAGTATATCTTTTTTTTATCACATTTAACTTTACATTTTTTATGTAATTCTACATATAAATCTATTAAGTTAAGCATAAATTGTAAAAAGATTCTCATAATTGTTTGAATTAAGTTGAAAACAAAAAAAAAACAAAAAGACATCAAATTATATCATTTTCCGAGCAGAAACAAACAATTTTTTTTAGTTAGACATTAAAATACAAGTTTAAGTTAAGTTTTTTAACTGAAAGCGATAAATATATATTTTATGTATTTTCAAAAAATATGCAACAAATTTTTGTAATCGCGATTTTGTCATCTTGAAAATTTGGTTTTATTTTATTTCATTATTATTATTTTTCTTATTCTTTTTTTTGTAGTTTTGCTGCGCTCCTTTCTTAATTTTAAGTGTAAATTGTACAATTTTTTGTTGCCCTAACTTAAAACAGCGAACGAAACATGCAAATGCAAATTTTTTTGACATAATAAATATAAAATAATTATTTTAAAATCAAATCACAACTTGTTTATTATTAATGATTCGGGTATTCGACGTGATCTCGTTTTCTTGCAGGATTACCAATATTTCTTTCCTGCAAAAGTAATTAGGAATTTAAATAAATTTTATATCGATATATTTCTAATCATAATCGTAATTCTTAATCACAAATCAAATCCAACAATTAAAAAAAATTTTATTACTTGATAATGGGAGAATCCCTCGATAGAACCGCCTCAGATAAATGTAACTTTATGGTCTAGGGCAATTCCCAATCCACTGATTCTTGGAGCACCATAAATTGAAGGCTCTAATCGTGGGAAACCAGTTGATAGTCCAATTGCTGCAACTGATAAGATATCAAAGCAAATCCAATCGAACCGATTCCCATAAAAGGTTTCTCCGACTATCAATCAGACATCATTTGCAATCATTAGTCTTCGGAGAATCATCGTCATGTTCAAGTCTCTTCTGGTTGCCTTTTTGGCCCTTTCTCTGGCCTCAGCTGCTCCTCATATCCAACACTTGGATGGTCGCATTGTGGGCGGGGCAGATGCCATTGAGGGACAGTTTCCTCACCAGGTGTCGTTACGTCAGCTGAGCTCCCACATCTGTGGCGGCAGCATCATCGCTCCCCAGGTAATCCTGACAGCTGCCCACTGCGTCACCAGCCAAGGAGCTGACGGCACATTGAAGGTGTAAGTAATCAGAGGTGATCCTCGAGTGATAATCAGCAGTTGATCCATCAATTTCACTTGCAGAACCTCGGCCAACCAGCTGAGCATTCGCGCTGGTTCCGTGGATCGCCTGAACGGCGGAGTCGTCATCAAGGTATCCGAAGTGATTGTGCACGAGGATTATGGCAGCTTCTTGAACGATGTGGCATTGTTGTGGCTGAAGGAGTCGCTCAGCTACTCGGCAGTGATAAGGCCCATTCCTCTGGCCAGCTCTGACACCGCTGTGGACAGTCAGGTGGTCATCTCGGGTTGGGGTCGTCTCTCTACAAATGGTTCCTCTCCCCGCCTGTTGCAGTGGAACACGCTCCGTTCGCTGTCGAAGCAGAGCTGCATCAGCGCCACCTTTATGTTCACCAACAGCCTTATCTGCTTGGCCCACGAGGTGGGCAACGGCGCCTGCAACGGCGACTCTGGTGGTCCGGCTGTCCAGAATGGAGAACTCGTCGGCATTGCGGGCTTCGTCATGAATGGTTGTGGCAGCAACAAGCCCGACGGATACGCCAAGGTCTTTTATCACCGCGACTGGATCGTCAAACACGCCAATTTGTAGGGTAATCCAACCAGCGATAACCGAAACCGTTTAGTAACCGATTCACGTGTAACGATAACTTACGTTCAATAAAAAATTTTTACTTGCAAGAATAAATTTATTAAACTCATTAAATTTGATTCTTCAACAAAAACGTTTAATTGCCAAAGTAAAAAAATATCAGGGATTAATATTGAATTAAATATTGGTTCCGGTTTCGATTTCGAACCTCTGAACCTTGCTGTTAAAAAACTCGACTAATATAGTTTCGCTGTCCTCAATTCAATTAATTCTTTTGTCGTCAAAAACATATTGTGAAAACAACAAAAATAAAATGATATTAGTTTGGTTTGGTGCGCGTCATTATTCATCTGTGTGGTCTAACGATGTCCTGATGGAACACAATACTTTTCCTATGAACCAATTCTGGTCGCTTCTGGTCAATTGCAATCCTCAAACGGTCTAATTGTTGACAATTAAATCAGTCTTCTCCACAATTTTATCAAATGCAAAATGTACCCTCAACATTTTGCAATCGTTTTCGTAGAAAAATGGATCTGCCGAATGATTTTGAAATATTTTAAAAAAGAAAACGTTTTTCACATAAAGAAAAAAATGTCTAGTTGATTTATCAAATATAACTGGTTGTACAAAACGGGTGCTTTTCAAAATCGAAGATAAATATATGAGCTATGTGTAGTTTTGTAAAAAATACAAAAAGTCAGTTGTTTTGCTTTCCGGCCCCACAATTGTGTAGTCTAGTTGTTTCAGTAAAATTAAAAGAATGAGTTTTAAAAAACGAGAACATAGTAACGGGAGAATCGTACACATTGTAAGTGCTAAAAAGGTCAAAGTAAGACGGATTTTCAAAATAGTTTTTCCAATTAAAATTAGTTCTTGATTAGCCCTATAATTGGTGCTAAGGTCGATTTTGAGGAACTATTCGTATTATAGATTTTTACAAAAAATCAAGGCATTCGCACGGGACAAAAATAGAAGTGGTTTTTGTGGCGATCAATTTAATCTCAGATTTCAGCGAAAGTTTGGGCAATATATTCACGCAAATTTCTGATAAATGTTATGCATTGATGTCTCTTTAAAATGGTTATAGTTTTGCTCAAATATGAGCAAATATGCGGTCGCACGGGACATGTCGCACGGGACACCGAAATATGCGATTATGCAAAGCCGAAATTATCGTAACTTGCAATCGCATACTTTCTTATACATTATTTGTTGACTCTTTGTACCTTTCCAAAGATTTGGAGTACCATAAGACAATGCATAATAACTTATTCTGAGAATTTGTATCAAAACAAAATGTACACTAGAAATGCCCAAATGAGAAAAGTTTCACTTGTTTGACGTTGTATCCCAATATTTCGAAATGGGTTATGAATAGAGACGAAATTTTGTTACATTAGTCAAATTTCATTGTTTTCCTATTAAAATATCGACCATACACCCTATTTTTATAATGAAACAAGTTGTTTTTAAGCACTTTGAATGTTTTGGTCTCGGTGGACCTTTTGGTGGAAATGCCCATATGCAAAACGGATCCCAACAAGTTCAGCTATGCTTGTGCAGAATATATTTATGCGAAACCACGAAATTTTACGAATTATTTTACTTTATAGTTAGTGCGTACAGTTAATATTTCAATGATTCTTCTAAAAATCTTGATAAAGCTGGAAGCCGAATCTCACCATATATTGTCCGAATCGAAATGACAATTTGAAGCAGATAATCTGAGAAAATAGGCGAGATATCTGAAAAAACCACAACGATTTTCATACTAAACCTTAATTTAAGATCGATCGTTCCTATGACAGCTATATACTATCGTATAGTAATTCGATCTTAACCAAATTTTGTCAGTATATAAAAGACAATACCAGATTCATAAATCAATAAATCACAAAGATTTTCATACTATGCCTTAATGTCGGAAATAAAAACAGTAAGATTTTGGACCGATTATTCCTATGACAGCTAAATGATAAAGTATCCGATCCGGACGGTCCTGCAGCAAATAGCAAAGACCTGTTTGCATAGAATATTATAGGCTCTGATATACCTCCTTTAAGGCGTTACTGATTTCCGGATAATATTATAGTATCCTCAGCAAGGGTATACAAATTGTTGTGTATGGAGAATAGTGATCTTTTAGTTGTATAACTATCACAATCTGCTGAATAAATAAAAGAGCATTAAAATTAATTGTTTTGGCTCCCCATTCGCTCAAAGTCTGTTTGCTTTGAGATTAAATAAATGATTACAATTCGTTTTAACTGCTCACAGTTGTTGTCGTCCCATTTAATAGTTAATATACTACAAGCTGTTACAGTTAATTCTTTGATTTAACATTCTCGTTAACGTTAAGCGTAATTTGTTGCTGTTCTATAGATTAATTCCTCTCCCCTCACCTCATCGTGAACCTGGAATGCCAAGGAAAAAAAAAACAAAAAAAAGGACCACTAACTAACAATAAACTAAGGGCGAATTTAACTAATTATCCTTTTTGGTTTCCACTTCGGATGTCGTCTCAGTTGTTGTTGTGCTTGTTGTAGCTGCTGCTGCTGCTGCTGCCTCATCTCCTTCTGCTGCCGCCTCCTGCACCTGCTTCTTGCCACCAGGTACAAATGGGCAGACGCCGCCTTTGCACTCGAAGGGAAACTCCGGCTCCGTCTTGATCACATTTCCCTGTGCGTCCTTCTTCTCCCACGGATTCCAATAACGCAGCATTATTGGCTGCACGAACTTGTGCCAAATGTAGAGCAGCAATGGGATTATGAAGCACGGCACGCATACCATCTTGCTGGGGCTGCTTCCGAAGTTGTTTCAAGTATTATTTCAACGTTTAACAAATGCTATTTAATTGCAAACTCACCTTTATAACAATTATCTGCTGTTTTTTCTTATGGCTTAGCTGAACAGTGTGACCAGACTCGTTGACGCGGTAAAACGCCAATTTGTCGACAACAATCGATAACTTATGTTATCAGCTGCAGCTGAAAATATTCTGTACGTTTTTTCAAGTCTACAAATCGAAATGTATTCAAATCAATAATTTATGTATGTATATAAATAGCAAAGCCATCTGAATTCAATCCTTAAAAATGTTCATGTAAATAAAAATTATATGGTAAACTGATATTAATTTAGTTTACTTAACCTTAAAAGTATTCCTTCATTCAAACTTTAAAAACGTTCATGTTAATGAAGTTTTATAAGGTGAGCTGATATTTATAATTTAGTTTACTTAACTTTTAAAGTATTTCTTAACAAAACTAATAAATATGTTTTCAGATTTATTTTATTTGTTATGTTTGCAATGTGAGTCTTTTATACAGACATGTTTATTTATTATTTATTTATTTATCAACAAAAATAGTGGGACGTTGAGGGAAAACTCCAAATGAGTATGGTATGATATAGTTTGATCAAGGATTGTTTATAGTTTGTAACAGTGACATCTTTTTAGGTTTATACAATTCGCATCGGCAGTAGAGGTAATGGAAAAGCATAAGAAATGTTTCCTTACTGATATGTTTTTTTTACCATAAATAACTAGCTAATTAAGTGAACGGTACACAGAAGATTTTTAAAATATGAAAAAAATAACGAGATAAAATTAAAACCAGTAGGAAATGCTACTGTCGAACTCGACTATGAGATACCCTTACTTATTCTATAAAAAGGAAATAATACTAGTGACAAACTTAAATACTTATACATATATAAGCCTTGAGGTCTTAAGTAATTCCCTAAAATGGGCAAATACCCTACAGTGCGTTGTAACGTCACTATGATCTTCTTCTTCCTTTGACCCGACACTGAATGTCTTCTTGACATAACACAGGGATTACAAATGACTTATAATTATGCATAAATGATGCTTAAAGGTGAATATTGGTATAATTATCGCTGTCTCAAAGTTACTTTAAGTGAATGATTTTTTGATTTAAAAAAAAAAATCATTATTTGCAGTCCCTGCTTATAAATGCTTTCTAAATTTTGTCGACATATTCTTTGGCTCGAAAAGTATGATTTTTAAAAAGTACAAAGTCAAAACGAGCCATTATGTGATCTTGTTGCCGGTTTATCTATTTTATAGTCAGACTTAGCTATATTTGAATTGGAGAGACTATCAACTTTACAGAAACGTTATTAGCTAGAAATATAGCTTAATAAAATTATTCGAAAACTTTTCTAAATTGCTTGGTAATTTAAAAATGTTTAAGAAAATCACAATCTATTTTATCAATTGTTAGGGATAAAGAGAAATGTAAAGCAAAGATTTTAAAATTTCATTCGCACTCTTAGCGAATTTTGAGATAAAAAATAAAAGGTGTTAGCCATATCTAGCTACTATTTTTTGATTCAATTAGCTGAAATTCTGGCAACACTGGCTGTGACCATGGTCACATTGTTATCGATTGTTCTTTGCTTGCGATATTTAAATACCATGCGATTTACGTGTTATCGATAAATGCCTTGCCTTGTTTTTGTTTACATTGCGCTGTGAATGTTGTTTTTATTATTCATTTCGATTGCGTGCAGTTTCTACTTAATATTAAATCAGCCGATGAGGGGACAACGATAGGGAACACCTTCCTTGCAGCAGTATTCCCGTCCGGCCTGCAAATTCGTGTTTACCCATTGATTATGACAGTTCTTAATGAAGAGAAAAGCGCGTTCCTTGTGACAATTGTGTCCCAAAGTGGCGCAGACAATATTTGCCGAGTTGGGTAAATGCTGGACGATCTGCAACAGAGAAAACAAGATGGTTAAATAGTGTGGTTGATCATTTTAAGCAGCTGCCACTCACCGCCTCCAGGCACTTGGTCTGACACTGTTTGCGGCCGATGGCATTGCAGGCAAACATGCGATCCATTTCGTTGTGGATCAGCGGCGTCTCCGGCATACCCTTCTGTATTTGCGAGGAGAGAAAGACGCCACAGGTGCAGGGCACCGGTTGATTCGGCGATGCAACCGGCGTCGGTGGCGTAGGCAATGTGTTGTCCAGACTGGACTCCGTTGTACTCGTTGTGCTGCTGCTGCTGCTGCTGGACTCCAAGCTGACCGTGGCAGATGTGGCAGTTGTGGTCGTCGTGCTGCTGCTACTGCTGCTGCCCGTCTCGCTGGCAACTGTTGTTGTTCTGGGCGTGCTATTGATAATAAACTCCACAGGTGCTGGCCAATCCGCTTCTGTTGTCGCCGGACTGCTAGTCGTGCGTAGCTTTAATCTCTTCTCCCTCATGTAGCTCGTCTTGCCGTAGAGTGGCTTCTTGTAGGCAATTTTGCTGGCATCCACCAACTGCTCCCAGGCAACTGCAGCCAGCAGCAGCAGCAGCATTGCCATCAGTCTCGTACTCCTGTTGCAATCTAAGGATTGCCGATAAGTTTACTGTACTGCACTGCCAAAAGACTGCACTCACCCATATCTGTGTTATTCTTGATGCTCGTTCGACTTCTGATTGCCATTCGCTTGAATTTGCCGCATTTTATGCAACATTTGCGACAACGTCAGCAGTTTTTTGTTGCGGCCAATGCTCTGGCCTCAGACTGAGCTGCAATTCCATGAAGTTCAAGTTGAAACGACATTGCGTTCTCATATTTGGGTCAGGGAATTCTAAAGCTGCCACTTTCGGCTTACGTTGCAGATTCTTCCCAGAAGAGTTTCATTCATGCGACAAATTTGTCACCCTTCATCTTCCCCTGTCTTAATTATTTATTTAGCATCGACTAAAAGCAGTCGACAAGAAATTATTGTAGTATTTTTAAAAAACAATCAGAAAATATGACTTTAAATTAACAATTAAAATTGTAATTAAATTTTATTTAAAATTAAAACTTAAAAAAAGACAAGCAAGTTGTTATGGTCTGGGAGTAGTGAAATATATGAATTAAAATGTTTCAACATTTTTTGCAAAGATTGGGGAAAAGCTCAAAATGACCCAATCAGATCAATAAGAATTCGTACTACAATTAGTATTAGCATAAGTATAAATATTAGTATTAATCAGGTACCGTGATCATTATAAGTTATATTAAAAAAATTACTTGGTAATAATTATATTTAAATTTTTTACGTTGTTCTTCAAAGATAATCATTAGTTTTAAGTAATTCAATAAAACTTAGACCATAATAATTATTTTCGATAAAAAAATAACACTCAAAAATAATGATTATTATTAATGATTTTTATTTACGGCTTCTTTGTTGGATTTTTTAGCTACCACCCATGCTAAAATTATCTTTTAAAAATATACGTTTTTTTTATTTTGGGTTACTTTTAATTGTTATTTAATTTTAACAATATATTTTAAACGTATTTTCCCTGGTATTGAGTTAATAATACAGAAAATAAATTTTGAAATAAAATGACCGAAAAAGCGATTCTTCTGGAAAGTCACAATCCCAAAATGTTAATCATAAAACATAAATAAAACAAGCGAAACAGTCGGGACCCCGACCGTAATATACCCTGTGGGTCTACAGGAACCCGCTCAAATTCACTCCAGATGAAATTCTCTAGTAATTCGTTTTTTGTTAATTTGTGGGCGAAGGGCGAGTGGCATCGTGATAAAATTTTCTGGACAAATCCACCTCTAGATACTCATCATGTGTGCTAAATCTCAAGTCTCTAGCTACAAAACTGCTTTTGTTATGATGTTTTTGAGCTAGAAAACTGCTTGCTTTATGAGCTTTTACTTAATTTGTGGGCGACAGGGGCGTGGCATCGCAATACAATTTTCTGGACACATGGACCACAAAATATTCATCATGTGTCCCAAATCTGAATTCTCTAACTGTAATATTCCTCTTGTTATAAGCTTTTCCGTTTTATGGGCGAGGGGGGCGTGGCATCGTGATAAAATTGTCTGCACACATCGACTCCAAGATACTCATCATGTATGGTAAATGTGAAGTTTTTAGCTGTAATATTGCTCCTGCTATGAGGGTTTTGAGCTACAAAACTGCTTGCTTTATGAGCTTTTCATTAATTTGAGGGCGAAGGGGGCGTGGCAACGCGATTACATTTTCTGGACACATTGACCCTAAGATTCTTATTATATGTGCCAAATCTCAAGTCTCTTACTGTAATATTGCTCTTGTTATAAGCCTTTCCGTTTTGTAGGCAAGGGGGACGTGGCATCGTGATAAAATTTTCTGGACACATTGACCACAAAATATTTATCATATGTGCCAAATCTCAAGTCTCTAGCTACAAAACTGCCCTTGTTATGAGGTTTCTGAGCTACAAAACTGCTTGCTTTTTAAGCTTTTACTTAATTTGTGGGCAAAGAGGGCGTGGCATCCAAAAAAAAAAGATTAACTTAATCTGCCTGCAAAAATTTCCAGTGGTAGGACACCAAGTTCAAGCTTCTAGCTCTTACCATCTCTGAGATCCTTTCGTTCATACGGACGGACCGACAGACCGACGGACATGGCTATATCGACTCGGCTATTGATGCTGATCAAGAATATATATACTTTATTGGGTCGGCCATGCTTCCTTCCGCCCGTTACATATTTTTAACAAACTTAATATACCCCCACAGGGTATAATAATAAAGCATAATTTTAGTTAACATAATATTTTTATTGCAATTCGCATTGTGTTAAATATGGATCAATATTAATAAATATTGAGCAAAAGGACAATAACGTGTCCTTCAATTACTGAGTAATTTCAAACTTAATCTACTTAATATTAACAGTACAATTTCTGCATTCCCCGTTGACGATGACATTTCCATCGGCCACCGGATCAGCTACTGGTTCGGCTGTAGATAGAAAATATTTAATTGTAGTTATTGTTAAATGTTATAGGACTTATTTGCCACTTACCAGTGGCAAAAGCCAAGAGACCGAAGACAAAGATGGTGACAAAAGAAAATAACTTCATGATTGTTGATAGTTAAACAAAGACTTGTCTTGAACTGGTGCTGACTTTCCAGTCAGCTTCTTATATAGTCACCTCCATGCAAATAGAAATACCCCCAGCATCTTTCCCGTTTATTTGGGATTTCCATGGGTTCAAAGTAAAACCAATTAGACAACATGGGCATTGTCAAATTTACTATTGATTTTATAAAAACCTTGCTTATCGCAGTAGTCAATTCCCATGAGCAAGATTGTAAATACTTTTAAAAATTTTTATATTATCCACAACCTTGAACTCTATAAGCGAAATAAGTAGTCCAAGATTTTAATTTGTTTTTTAATATCTATGGGAGAATCAGGACAAATTAGTAAAGCAAATTGATGTCTAAACTAGAGTTATGTAAAGCAGGAGCGATAAATTATGTATATCGTGAATGGGATATATGTAATCTTTAGCAGATAAAGCAGACAGACTATATTTCTTTTTGTCATAACCAGGGATTCAAACCGAAAGGAATAAAGGTTTCCGTTACGGTTTCGGTTATGGTCGGGTTTTGGTTTTCGGTTAACGGTTACGAAAATTTTTTTCATATCGGTTTCGTAACGGTTCACCGTTATTTCTAAGTTTCGGTTTCAAAATACCGGTATCATTTCGGTTCATAAAAAAAAGTATTTTTTATACATTTTTAACTTTAATATTCATATTCATTCATTCATTTTATTTTATACGGAAATTTATTATACAGCAATACATTTTCAACAGATTTCAACTTAAAATTAATGAGCTCAATATTTAAAAATTAGGTCAATATTAAAAATATATAACAATTAATTTAATGTTTTATTGTTCAATTTGTTCCTTAAGATATTCATCATAAATTTGACTCCAGAAAAGAGGCGTTCGACGCTAACTTGAGTGGGTGGGACCGCAAGGACAACTTTTAATAATCATATAAGTCAGGAAACTTTTTTTCATTTTCAGACCACCAGACGCTTATGTTTAAGTAACAAATTTAGCGAGTTTGAGGTATTTTTAAGGATTTTTTTGCAAGCTAGAACCGAAACAATCCGTTATATATGAATCGGTTTCGAAACGGTTATTTTGGTTTGACGAATTTCGGTTTTTCGGTTACGGTATAGAAAAAATATATCGTTTCGGTTACGGTTTCAGTTACGGTTTCCAATCTTAATCGGTTAATACCGGTTAACGGTTACGGTTTCGGTTACGGTTTGAATCCCTGGTCATAACTGAATGACTGACTTACTTTATACGGATCGAAGAACAAACAGACATATTGACTCGGCTACTGATGCTGATCAAGAATATATACACTTTATGGATTAATTACTAAATTCGTTTAATAGAATGAAATACCAAACAGAATAATTTTAGTATGAACATCATATTTTTATTGAAATTCGCATTGGGACCATAATTATTGAACAAACGGACTAGAACATTTCCTTGAATTAGTTACTCGTTTCAAAATTAATCTATTTTATATCAGCTTGACAATTTTCGCAGCCACCGTTGACGATAAAATTTCCATCGGCCATCGGATCAGCTACTGGTTCGGCTGTTGATAAAACATATTTAATTGTAGTTATTGTTAAATGTTATAGGACTTATTTGCCACTTACCACTGGCCAAAGCCAAGAGACCGAAGACAAAGATGGTGACAAAAGAAAATAACTTCATGATTGTTGATAGTTAAACAAAGACTTGTCTTGAACTGGTGTTGACTTTCCAGTCATAATCCTATATATAGTCATCTGATCCGTCATCTGATCCTATGCGAATGGAAATATCCCAATAACAAATCGCTGAAGTTTTGCTGGGAATTCCGACTCAAGACTCCAGGAATTTTAATTAATACTTAAATCAATACGATAAAATGGGCATTGCCAAATGTATATTGATTGGGAATTCCTTCATTTATTTATTTATTTTTAATTTTGTTTTGTTTTAATTGAATGGAGACGGAAAATACGGATACTGGGCATCAGCATTCGAGCACACTCGACTGTAGCCAATGGTACCCTACAAATTTTAATAAGTACAGATGCAATAATGAATATATATATATATATATATATATATATATATAATTTAAAAATCTGAAATTTCCCACATATGACATGTATGTTGCGGTACCTAGGGGACTGAAGCAAGGTATTTTGTAGTCGAGCACTTTCGACTACAGCTTTCTTGTTACAAATTAAAACCGAAGTTGCATTTGAAACACTTGTTTAGCTGTTTATGCAACACTTTTACTAGGGATGCTCTGCGTTATCGAACACCACGTACTTTACGATTTCTTACCAATACTTTATTCAGTGTTGGTGAAATCATTTCAAATAAACTGTGCATTTGTTGTCATTGCTCGAACTACTCAGAAGTTTTCTTCGGTAAAGCATAGTATCCAGTAGCTCGAAAAAGTTTGAGCGCTCAAAATGCTTGATTTTTTTAATGCCTGCCAGGCGGCCATGACTTGAAAACTATTTTTACTAGTCGAAAGATGAAAAAGTTTCCTATTCCAACGTGTCAGAATAAAACACCAGCTGTTTATGAACAGTGTTGTAAAACGACAGTCACTTTTTGAGTGCCCAAAGTTTCGATGTACTGGATACCGACTATCAAAACAGCCTCTCAAAAAATTTTTGAGCCTACTTTGCAACCCTTTTTAGACCCATTACTTTAAAAAAGTAAATAGGGTCTATTAAGTTTGTCAAAAAAAAAAATGTGCGTAACAGGTCGAAGGAAGTCCGGCAGACCCCATAAAGTATATATATTCTTGATCACTATCACCAGCCGAGTCGATATAGCCATGTCCGTCTGTCCGTCTGTCCTGCTGTCCGTCTGTCGTGATGTATGAGCGCCTAGATCTCAGAGACTATAAGAGCTAGGGTCACCAAATTTGGTGACAATACTCCTGTGACCCCCGAAAAGGTCAAGTTTGTTTTAGAATTTTGCCACGCCCCCTCCCGCCCCCAAAAATCGGAAAAACCCGAATAACTCGAGTAATTTAAAAGATACAAGTTCCAAAATCGGCATACATAAAATTTACTTTCCTTCCGATGCGTACTGAAAATTTCATCAAAATCGGACAATAAACACAGGAGATTTGAAGCAAACAAATTATCGAATATACAATGACAGGAAATGTGCAGGCATCAACTTAAAGCATTGAATTATTAATTGCACTTCTGTAGAAAACTAGTAATTGGCAAACTTGTGAATATGGCCTCGTTGGTGCAGTGGTTAGAATGTCGAATTCTTGCAGTGGGATCTAGGGTTCGATCCCTGGCAGTGACACATTTTTTTTCTGTTTTTAAAAATTGTTAAATTATCGACAATGGCTTCATTGGCGCAATGGTCTGGAGTTCGAGACCTACAAGAGGCACACTTTTTTCTTTTTATTCTGTTTATTTTTATTATATTTTAAATTTATAATTACAGTAATAAAATAAAATAAAACAACATTTTATTTTTATAAACAAATTCTACCATAAATGCCAATGTATTATATTTAATCAAGTATGTATGCATTGCATACATGTATATTTACATAACATTTGTGTAGGATTATGAATAGAGCATAAGTACTGTGTACCCTTTTCGTTACGCAACAGCATCGTCTATTGCACCATTTAAGTATTTTAGAGTTACTATCGTATTTTGCCTTGCAACATATTCGTTTGAGTTTATTATGAAAGAAGAAGATCAGCGACTCACATTGAGAGTCAGTAAGTCAGTCGACGCTGAGAGCTGCGAGCAGCAAGTTGCACAGAGAAAAAACATTATTAAATCGTGAAGAATATCTATTGTTCAACCCAAGAAGTGGGCTAAATTATTAAACATTAACCATAAATTGTTAAGAAAACATTAATTATTGAAGTAACCCAAAATAAACATTATAATTTGTCATTCCTACATTTGTATGTTAAGATTAACATTTGTATGTTAACGATTCAAGTTTAACATAAACGATTATATTCAATTAATCGGAAGCTATTCTGAGCAGCGTCAAAGTTTTTTAGGTTTATATATAAGTCTCTAAGTTTGTTACTGTTATTTAATTTTTGAAGAATATGTAAAGGGTCTCTCATAGTCGATTTCGACTGTAGCCTTTCCGACTGGTTTTTATATGGCGTTGATACCTTTTAAACAGAATTTCGAGCTACTGGATACTATGCTTAAGATAAAACAATCATCTTCTGTTGCCAATCATCAATTTGCCACAATTTCTTTTTAGACCCTATACTTTAAAACAAGCCGATCAGTCGAGCGTGCGCGACAGTCGGAAACCCAGTGCAGGTCGTCAAAGAACGGTATTTTTATTATAATTAAATATTGACTTTGCTTGCAACGAGACTAGGTAGCTTGCGATATTCTGGCAACACTGCGACTGTTGATTTCGAAATTGTTTATGTGTGGCACCACAGCGGCCGAAAGGCAAATCAAATTAACACATGCGCTCTCGCTTGCGCAAATGGCATTTTCATATGCACTCTTGCTCTGGCCAACAACTATGAAATAATGGATTTAAAACAAATTCCTTAATATCTCCTTTATTTATGGGTCGATCGGTATGAAACTTGCAGCAAATTGCTTAGCGTGAATTATACTTTAACTATATATTATGTGAGGCCGAGTTATCTTAAAATTTAAGGCTGTTTTAGTTGTCTACGATTTGCGTGGGCGTTGAGTGAGATATAGAAAATAGAAAATAAAGTTGATCTGCGTTTAGTATTCAGGAACCTACATACATACCAAATTTGAAGTGTCTAGCTCTTATAGTTGCTGAGATCCACGCGTTCGTACAGACGGACGGACTGACGGTCGGACAGACAGACGGACAGGTGTCATTCGGTTCAGCTATTGATACTGATTCAGAATACATCTACTTTATATGGTCGGAGATTCTTCCATCTGCCTGTTACATACATTCACACACATTCATTATACCCGTTTTTGCCCATTTGTAATGGGCACAGGGTATAAAAAGTATAAGGGTCTATTAAGTTTGCCAAAACAAAATGTGCGTAACAGGTCGAATGAAGTCTGGCACACCCCATAAAATATATATATTCTTGATCAGCATCAACAGCCGAGTCTGTTTCTGTACAACAACTTGTACAGCGTCTGTCCTGCTGTATGAACACCTAGATCTCAGAGACTATAAGAGCTAGAGTAACCAAATTTGGTGACAATACTCCTGAGGTCTCGAAAAGGTCAAGTTTGTTTTACAATTTTGCCACGCCCCTTCCGCCCCCAAAAATCGGAAAATCGCGAATAACAAGAGTATTTTGAAAGATACAAATTCCAAATTCGACGTACATAAAGTTTACTTTACAATCGAAGTCGACTATGAGAGGCCCTTTACTTATTTTTCAAAAAGGAAATAAGAGTGACACTAATAGTACGCCATAGCGCGTTGTAACGTCAAAATGCTCTTCTTCTTCTTTTGGCACGACACTGAGTTATATTGAGATTTGAATAACTTCCGAGTTTATAATCCGATCGCGAAATTTTCAGATTACATTGGGACCCCGATGTTTCTCCTGTGTGCCAAAATTCAAGGCTTCAGTTTTAAAATTTACCATTATATGGGATTTTAAGTTTTTTTTGAATTATTTCCCAGAATATTATTCGATCGCGATGAAATTTTCAGAATACATTGGGACCCTGGTGCTTGTCAAAATTTTAACATAAACTTGATCTGCTTAGCCCATAGACGAACCACCATACCAAATTTGGTGGCTCTAACTCTTATAGTCTCTGAGATCTAGGCGCTCATACAGACAGACGGACAGACGGACGGACGGACATACGGACATTTGTAGAATTTCAATGTATGTAATATATTGAATTTCAATTGATGTAATATATTAAAAATTGATAAAAATTAATTAATTATTAATTAATTAAAATGGTGAAAAATTAAAAAAATCGCACAACAGAATATCTTGGCACTCGAACCCCCGACCTCTCGCACGTAAGCCTAACACTTCAACCACTAAACCAACGAGCCTGCCATCAGGCGCGTGCTAAATTGCAAATTTGTTTGAAGAGCTTTCAAAAAAGTTCTAGAACAATAGTTTTTAGATTATTGCAAGTAACACACTCAACCAGTTTCATTTCGATATCTCAAAGATTGGTCCAAACAAGCCAACACACAAACTTTTCATCTCAGCTCGATGACGTCATCAAAATTTTTATTATCTTTGGCATGAATAGTCCGACTTGGGTGAATGAACTACCGTTCGACGCGGATTCAGTTCTACCAACTATCTGCATCTAAAAATTGGGGCTTTATGCCAAAACCGAAGCTTCACATTCAAACGTGCAAAGTTTGACAAAGATATGCAAACGGCTATATCTTACAAAATATCTGACTGATCGGAGAAAGTAGTATATTTATATATTAAAACCAAAGGAATTACCTTTCGCATGATATATAACACATTGCGGTCATCGGACATCGGACATCGGTATTGCGTGTATATATAGCTAGTGGCCTGCAGCCCAGCAAACTTCACTACGTGTGAGCTTTTGGGGTCTGCTTTCGTCACTAGCGCGGACTGCCATCCGCAGTGATCCTTTTATGGAATAAGTAATGGGTCTCTCATAGTCGACTCCGGCTGGTTGAATCTTGATTTAATGCAAATGAATTTACTTGCTGTCCTAATGCCATAACATTTTATTTTATTTAATGACTTATCAGCAAATCTTCGTATTGTATATCTTTTGAAGTATATTTCAAATTGTATGCTACATTGAGTTTATTTGAAAATTTTGTATAGGTAGTATAATTATTGAGCATTGAGTTAGGTTAGGTTAGGTTAAGTTCATCGGACCGCTCAACAGAATGTTGAGATCACCCAGCGGCCATTCGGCCCATTGTGATGTCCGTTACCTGTAGGAGTAGAAAAGGATTGTTGGAGGGTTAAAGGGAGTGGGAAAGGGAGTTTGGGTTGTCCTGGTTCCGAAAACCCTAATTGGTCCCGTTTGACAGGATTCGCCTTTGGAACCAACCAGTGGAGTCCAGGAAGAGTACCAGATCCTCCAGTCGCAGTTTTGCAAGACTGCCCAGTTCCTCGAAAAAGGGTTCCCCGAGAAAACGGGTTCTCCTTCTAAGAAGTGCAGGGCAGTCACACAGAAGGTGTTGGATGCTCTTCTCTTCCTCTTCATTTCCGCAGCTACGACAGAAGTCTTGTGATGGTACACCATACCTTAAAGCCATTCGGCCAATGGGACAGTGACCCTTCAAGACTCCTATCAACACCCTTATCCTGTTCTTGCTAAAGTGTAGGAGTTCAGATGATCGTTTTGGGTTGCGGTCGCCGTTCTTGCTAGTTCGGAGAGGACGTACTGAAGAGGTCTTTGTACATCAGTCACCGCACTACCTGCCGGTAGCGCCGATCTTTGCCTTGCACATTCGTCAGCCCTCTCGTTTCCTAGTACACCGGAGTGCCCAGGTACCCAGACAAGTCTGATTGAATGGTGGCAGCGGTTCAGCGCTGTGACTGTGTTTCGAATGAGTTTGCTCTTGGTGGTGTTTGAGGACAGAGCCTTAAGGGCTCCCTGACTGTCGACGTAAATAGATATGTTCCTCGAAGGTTCCTCCAAGGTGGATATCAGTTTGGTCGACTGCCAGACAGCGTAGATCTCCGCCTGGAAAACACTGCACCAATCCGGAAGATGGTATGAAAGATTCGCAGCAGGGTATGCGGAGTACACGCCTGCTCCAGTGCCTTCATCCGTTTTCGAAACGTCCGTGTAGATTGACAGCTCGTTCCCACATAGCGGGGTTTCTTGCTGCCAATCGGTCCGTGATGGGAACACAGTGTTGAACCTGTCTTCCCACTTGTTTTCAGGAACGCAATAGTCCTCCTTGTGTGGCCCAGCATAGCCTTCTATTAAGCGTAGAATGGCGCTGTGACCTACCGTACTTGGCTTGAGGAGGTTCAGAGCTCTAAGCCTGACCGCACTCCTGGCTGCCGCGTACTTCAGGAAGACGTCTATTGGTTCCAGGTCTAATATGACGTCTAGTGCTGCTTGGGGAGTGGAACGTATACATCCCGTTACACCCAAGCAAGCTAGTCTTTGCACTTTTTGGAGATTATTTAGGTGAGATTTGGTGCATGCCGTTTCCCACCATACCAGTGCTCCATAAGTAAGTATGGGTCTGACAACAGCCGTATAAAACCAGTGGATAATATACGGTTGTAGCCCCCATCTTCCCAAAAGTCTTCTTACACACAAAGAAGGCTTGCAGTGCCTTTTTCATCCTCTCCTCCGAGTTTCTCTTCCAAGAGAGTTTCGAGTCGAGAATTACTCCTAGGTACTTTGCCTCCTTTGCCAGTCTAAGCTGTATCCCTCCTAGTGTAGGAAGTCTAAAGCTCGGTATCTTGTACTTTCTTGTAAACAGAACCAGCTCGGTCTTTTATGGGTTTGCCCCAAGACCATTCTGCTCTGCCCACCTTAGAGTAAAGCCGAGTGAATTTTCCATCAGTTCACTGATTGTTGGCAAGAACTTGCCAGTCACCAGTAAAGTCAGGTCGTCAGCGTAGGCTGTTACTCTGCATCCTCTATTCGTTGAGAGTCGTTGAGAACGAGATTCCACAATAGAGGAGATATAACTCCTCCTTGAGGCGTTCCCCTCGTGGCCAACTTTCTAATTTTTGAAGTGCAAAGTACAATTACATGTACAAAGTACAGTACAATTTCTGCATTCCCCGTTGACGATGACATTTCCATCGGCCACCGGATCAGCTACTGGTTCGGCTGTAGATAGAAAATATTTAATTGTAGTTATTGATAAATGTTATAGGACTTATTTGCCACTTACCAGTGGCAAAAGCCAAGAGACCGAAGACAAAGATGGTGACAAAAGAAAATAACTTCATGATTGTTGATAGGTAAACAACTCACTCTGCAGCTGAGCATATTGCTGAGCCACTGATTGATCATCGGGTGTGAGCCAATTTTGGCAAGTGCTGCCGTTATCGACTCGATCCTGACATTGTTGAAGGCTCCTTCTATATCGAGGAATGCCATCAGCGCAAACTCCTTTCTATGCAATGTGTTTTCAATATTGCTGATTACCTCATGTAGTGCTGTCTCAACGGATCTACCTTTGAGATAGGCATGTTGAGAGCTGCTAAATACACTTGGAGTCAGCTTCGTTCTTAGATATAGATCCAGAAGTCGTTCTAGCGTTTTTAATAAAAACGATGATAGACTAATTGGTCTATAGTCCTTCGCTGAGCAGTGGTTTATCTTTCCTGCTTTGGGAATGAATGCCACTCTCACTTCTCTCCAGATACGTGGGATGTATCCTATAGAGAGGCATCCTCTGAAGATTCTCAATAACCATGGCAAGAGGTCATGACACGCAGCTTGCAACATAGCCGGTCTAACGCCATCCGGTCCTGCAGATTTGTAGGATTGAAATGACTTGATAGCCCAGATTATCTTCTCTTCATTGATAATTTCCTCTATAACGCCATCCGGTCCTGCAGATTTGTAGGATTGAAATGACTTGATAGCCCAGATTATCTTCTCTTCATTGATAATTTCCTCTATAACGGCTCCACTTTCCACGTACACCCCCTCCTCAGGCACTTCACTGATAGTGGAGGCGGTGATCCCGCCCCCGTCATCCGCTTCCAAGCAACCCGGGAAGTGGATGTTCATGAGAAGTTCCAAAGACTCATGACTGTTTCTCGCGAAATTGCCGTCCAGGTCGCATAGGAGACCTGGTTTAGCGGGGTCCTTAGCCAGTAGCCTTCGAAGTCTGGAGCATTGAGTTAAAAATGCAGAAAATAAATCTTGAAATAAATTAATGGCCCTCCCCTCATTAAAAAACTTTCGATGCACTTGTAACCGGGAATCCTTCTATGGCCGAAATGTCATTCTTCCTATTATTTAAGTCACAATCCCAAAATGTTAATCATAAATCATAAATAAAATAAAAAAGTATAATTTTAGTTAACATATTTTTATTGCAATTCGCATTGTGTTAAATATGGATCAATATTAATAAATATTGAGCAAAAGGACAATAACGTGTCCTTCAATTACTGAGTAATTTCAAACTTAATCTACTTAATATTAACAGTACAATTTCTGCATTCCCCGTTGACGATGACATTTCCATCGGCCACCGGATCAGCTACTGGTTCGGCTGTAGATAGAAAATATTTAATTGTAGTTATTGTTAAATGTTATAGGACTTATTTGCCACTTACCAGTGGCAAAAGCCAAGAGACCGAAGACAAAGATGGTGACAAAAGAAAATAACTTCATGATTGTTGATAGTTAAACAAAGACTTGTCTTGAACTGGTGCTGACTTTCCAGTCAGCTTCTTATATAGTCACTTCCATGCAAATAGAAATACCCCCAGCATCTTTCCCGTTTATTTGGGATTTCCATGGGTTCAAAGTAAAACCAATTAGACAACATGGGCATTGTCAAATTTACTATTGATTTTTTAAAAACCTTGCTTATCGCAGAAGTCAATTCCCATTATCCACAACCTTGAACTCTATAAGCGAAATAAGTAGTCCAAGATTTTAATTTGTTTTTTAATATCTATGGGAGAATTGCGACAGATTAGTAAAGCAAATCGATGTCTAAACTAGAATTAGCTAAAACAGGAGCGATAAATTATGTATATCGTGAATGGGATATATGTAATCTTTAGCAGATAAAGCAGACAGACTATATTTCTTTTTGTCATAACCAGGGATTCAAACCGAAAGGAATAAAGGTTTCCGTTACGATTTCGGTTATGGTCGGGTTTTGGTTTTCGGTTAACGGTTACGAAAATTTTTTTCATATCGGTTTCGTAGCGGTTCACCGTTAATCCTAAGTTTCGGTTTCAAAATACCGGTATCATTTCGGTTCATAAAAAAAAAGTATTTTTTATACATTTTTAACTTTAATATTCATATTCATTCAATCATTTTATTTTATACGGAAATTTATTATACAGCAATACATTTTCAACAGATTTCAACTTAAAATTAATGAGCTCAATATTGAAAAATTAGGTCAATATTAAAAATAAATAACAATTAATTTAATGTTCATCATAAATTTGACTCCAGAAAAGAGGCGTTCGACGCTAACTTGAGTGGGTGGGACCGCAAGGACAACTTTTAATAATCATATAAGTCAGGAAACTTTTTTTTTATTTTCAGACCACCAGACGCTTATGTTTAGGAAACAAATTTAGCGAGTTTGAGGAATTTTTGAGGATTTTTTTGCAAGCTAGAACCGAAAAAAACCGTTATATATGAATCGGTTTCGAAACAGTTATTTCGGTTTGACGAATTTCGGTTTTTCGGTTACGGTATAGAAAAATATATCGTTTCGGTTACGGTTTCAGTTACGGTTCCCAGTTTTAATCGGTTAATACCGGTTAACGGTTACGGTTTCGGTTACGGTTTGAATCCCTGGTCATAACTGAATGACTGACTGACTTTATACGGATCGACGAACAATCAGACATATTGACTCGGCTACTGATGCTGATCAAGAATATATACACTTTATGGATTAATTACTAAATACTAATAGAATGAAATTCCAAACAGAATAATTTTAGTATGAACATCATATTTTTATTGAAATTCGCATTGGGACAATAATTATTGAACAAACGGACTAGAACATTTCCTTCAATTAGTTACTCGTTTCAAAATTAATCTACTTTATATCAGCTTGGCAATTTTCGCAGCCACCGTTGACGATAAAATTTCCATCGGCCACCGGATCAGCTACTGGTTCGGCTGTTGATAAAACATATGTAATTGTAGTTATTGTTAAATGTTGTAGGGTTTATTTTGCCACTTACCACTGGCCAAAGCCAAGAGACCGAAGACAAAGATGGTGACAAAAGAAAATAACTTCATGATTGTTGATAGTTAAACAAAGACTTGTCTTGAACTGGTGTTGACTTTCCAGTCATAATCCTATATATAGTCATCTGATCCGTCATCTGATCCTATGCGAATGGAAATATCCCAATAACAAATCGCTGCAGTTTTGCTGGGAATTCCGACTCAAGACTCCAGGAATTTTAATTAATACTTAAATCAATACGATAAAATGGGCATTGCCAAATGTATATTGATTGGGAATTCCTAGTTTTATTTATTTATTTTTAATTTTGTTTTGTTTTAATTGAATGGAGACGGAAAATACGGATACTGGGCATCAGCATTCGAGCACACTCGACTAAAGCCAATTGTACCCTACAAATTTTAATAAGTACAGATGCAATAACGAATATATAGGTTAGGTTAGGTTAGGTTTTTCGGACCGCTCAACAGAATGCTGAGATCACCCGGCGGCCATTCGGCCCATTGTGATGCCCGTTACCTATAGGATTAGTAAAGGATTGTTGGAGGGTTAAAGGGAGTGGGAAAGGGAGTTTGGGTTATCCTGTTTCCGGAAACCCTAGTTGGTCCCGTTTGGCGGGATTCGCCTTTGGAACCAACCAGTGGAGTCCAGGAAGAGTACCAGATCCTCCAGTCGCAGTTTTGCAAGACTGCCCAGTTCCTCGAAAAAGGGTTCCCCGAGAAAACGGGTTCTCCTTCTAAGAAGTGCAGGGCAGTCACACAGAAGGTGTTGGATGCTCTCCTCTTCCTCTTCATTCCCGCAGCTACGACAAAAGTCTTGTGATGGTACACCATACCTTAAAGCCATTCGGCCAATGGGACAGTGACCCTTCAAGACTCCTATCAACACCCTTATCCTGTTCTTGCTAAAGTGTAGGAGTTCAGATGATCGTTTTGGGTTGCGGTCGCCGTTCTTGCTAGTTCGGAGAGGACGTACTGAAGAGGTCTTTGTACATCAGTCACCGCACTACCTGCCGGTAGCGCCGATCTTTGCCTTGCACATTCGTCAGCCCTCTCGTTTCCTAGTACACCGGAGTGCCCAGGTACCCAGACAAGTCTGATTGAATGGTGGCAGCGGTTCAGCGCTGTGACTGTGTTTCGAATGAGTTTGCTCTTGGTGGTGTTTGAGGACAGAGCCTTAAGGGCTCCCTGACTGTCGACGTAAATAGATATGTTCCTCGAAGGTTCCTCCAAGGTGGATATCAGTTTGGTCGACTGCCAGACAGCGTAGATCTCCGCCTGGAAAACACTGCACCAATCCGGAAGATGGTATGAAAGATTCGCAGCAGGGTATGCGGAGTACACGCCTGCTCCAGTGCCTTCATCCGTTTTCGAAACGTCCGTGTAGATTGACAGCTCGTTCCCACATAGCGGGGTTTCTTGCTGCCAATCGGTCCGTGATGGGAACACAGTGTTGAACCTGTCTTCCCACTTGTTTTCAGGAACGCAATAGTCCTCCTTGTGTGGCCCAGCATAGCCTTCTATTAAGCGTAGAATGGCGCTGTGACCTACCGTACTTGGCTTGAGGAGGTTCAGAGCTCTAAGCCTGACCGCACTCCTGGCTGCCGCGTACTTCAGGAAGACGTCTATTGGTTCCAGGTCTAATATGACGTCTAGTGCTGCTTGGGGAGTGGAACGTATACATCCCGTTACACCCAAGCAAGCTAGTCTTTGCACTTTTTGGAGATTATTTAGGTGAGATTTGGTGCATGCCGTTTCCCACCATACCAGTGCTCCATAAGTAAGTATGGGTCTGACAACAGCCGTATAAAACCAGTGGATAATATACGGTTGTAGCCCCCATCTTCCCAAAAGTCTTCTTACACACAAAGAAGGCTTGCAGTGCCATTTTCATCCTCTCCTCCGAGTTTCTCTTCCAAGAGAGTTTCGAGTCGAGAATTACTCCTAGGTACTTTGCCTCCTTTGCCAGTCTAAGCTGTATCCCTCCTAGTGTAGGAAGTCTAAAGCTCGGTATCTTGTACTTTCTTGTAAACAGAACCAGCTCGGTCTTTTATGGGTTTGCCCCAAGACCATTCTGCTCTGCCCACCTTAGAGTAAAGCCGAGTGAATTTTCCATCAGTTCACTGATTGTTGGCAAGAACTTGCCAGTCACCAGTAAAGTCAGGTCGTCAGCGTAGGCTGTTACTCTGCATCCTCTATTCGTTGAGAGTCGTTGAGAACGAGATTCCACAATAGAGGAGATATAACTCCTCCTTGAGGCGTTCCGCTCGTGGCCAACTTTCTAATTTTTGAAGTGCAAAGTTGGGAGTTGATCACTCTGCAGCTGAACATATTGCTGAGCCACTGATTGATCATCGGGTGTGAGCCAATTTTGGCAAGTGCTGCCGTTATCGACTCGATCCTGACATTGTTGAAGGCTCCTTCTATATCGAGGAATGCCATCAGCGCAAACTCCTTTCTATGCAATGTGTTTTCAATATTGCTGACTACCTCATGTAGTGCTGTCTTAACGGATCTACCTTTGAGATAGGCATGTTGAGAGCTGCTAAATACACTTGGAGTCAGCTTCGTTCTTAGATATAGATCCAGAAGTCGTTCTAGCGTTTTTCATAAAAACGATGATAGACTAATTGGTCTATAGTCCTTCGCTGAGCAGTGGTTTATCTTTCCTGCTTTGGGAATGAATGCCACTCTCACTTCTCTCCAGATACGTGGGCTGTATCCTATAGAGAGGCATCCTCTGAAGATTCTCAATAACCATGGCAAGAGGTCATGACACGCAGCTTGCAACATAGCCGGTCTAACGCCATCCGGTCCTTCAGATTTGTAGGATTGAAATGACTTGATAGCCCAGATTATCTTCTCTTCATTGATAATTTCCTCTATAACGGCTCCACTTTCCACGTACACCCCCTCCTCAGGCACTTCACTGATAGTGGAGGCGGTGATCCCGCCCCCGTCATCCGCTTCCAAGCAACCCGGGAAGTGGATGTTCATGAGAAGTTCCAAAGACTCATGACTGTTTCTCGCGAAATTGCCGTCCAGGTCGCATAGGAGACCTGGTTTAGCGGGGTCCTTAGCCAGTAGCCTTCGAAGTGTGGAGCATTGAGTTAAAAATGCAGAAAATAAATCTTGAAATAAATTAATAACCCTCCCCTCATTAAAAAACTTTCGATGCACTTGTAACCGGGAATCCTTCTATGGCCGAAATGTCATTCATGTCATTCATTTGTCATGCAAATAGAAATACCCCCAGCATCTTTCCCGTTTATTTGGGATTTCCATGGGTTCAAAGTAAAACCAATTAGACAACATGGGCATTGTCAAATTTACTATCGATTTTATAAAAACCTTGCTTATCGCAGTAGTCAATTCCCATGAGCAAGATTGTAAATACTTGTAAACATTTTTATATTATCCACAACCTTGAACTCTATTAGCGAATTAAGTAGTCCAAGATTTTAATGTGTTTTTAATATCTATGGGAGAATCACGACAAATTAGTAAAGCAAATTGATGTCTAAATTAGAATTATGTAAAACAGGAGCGATAAATTATGTATAGCGTGAAAGGAATATATGTAATCTTTAGCAGAGAAAGCAGACAGACTCTATTTCTTTTTGTCATAACTGAATGACTGACTGACTTTATACGGATCGACGAACAATCAGACATATTGACTCGGCTACTGATGCTGATCAAGAATATATACACTTTAATGTTTAATTACTAAATTTGTTAAATTGAATGAAATACCAAACAGAATAATTTTAGTATGAACATTATATTTTTATTGAAATTCGCATTGGGACTATAATTATTGAACAAACGGACTAGAACATTTCCTTCAATTAGTTACTCGTTTCAAAATTAATCTATCTTATAACAGTATAGAATCTTCTGCCGTCCCCGTTGACGATAATATTTCCATCGGCCACCGTATCAGCTACTGGTTCGGCTGTTGATAAAACATATGTAATTGTAGTTATTGTTAAATGTTGTAGGGTTTATTTTGCCACTTACCACTGGCCAAAGCCAAGAGACCGAAGACAAAGATGGTGACAAAAGAAAATAACTTCATGATTGTTGATAGTTAAACAAAGACTTGTCTTGAACTGGTGTTGACTTTCCAGTCATAATCCTATATATAGTCATCTGATCCGTCATCTGATCCTATGCGAATGGAAATATCCCAATAACAAATCGCTGCAGTTTTGCTGGGAATTCCGACTCAAGACTCCAGGAATTTTAATTAATACTTAAATCAATACGATAAAATGGGCATTGCCAAATGTATATTGATTGGGAATTCCTAGTTTTATTTATTTATTTTTAATTTTGTTTTGTTTTAATTGAATGGAGACGGAAAATACGGATACTGGGCATCAGCATTCGAGCACACTCGACTAAAGCCAATTGTACCCTACAAATTTTAATAAGTACAGATGCAATAACGAATATATAGGTTAGGTTAGGTTAGGTTTTTCGGACCGCTCAACAGAATGCTGAGATCACCCGGCGGCCATTCGGCCCATTGTGATGCCCGTTACCTGTAGGATTAGTAAAGGATTGTTGGAGGGTTAAAGGGAGTGGGAAAGGGAGTTTGGGTTATCCTGTTTCCGGAAACCCTAGTTGGTCCCGTTTGGCGGGATTCGCCTTTGGAACCAACCAGTGGAGTCCAGGAAGAGTACCAGATCCTCCAGTCGCAGTTTTGCAAGACTGCCCAGTTCCTCGAAAAAGGGTTCCCCGAGAAAACGGGTTCTCCTTCTAAGAAGTGCAGGGCAGTCACACAGAAGGTGTTGGATGCTCTTCTCTTCCTCTTCATTTCCGCAGCTACGACAGAAGTCTTGTGATGGTACACCATACCTTAAAGCCATTCGGCCAATGGGACAGTGACCCGTCAAGACTCCTATCAACACCCTTATCCTGTTCTTGCTAAAGTGTAAGAGTTCAGATGATCGCTTTGGGTTGCGGTCTGGCCAGAGTGCTTTGGATATGTTGCATCCCTGAGCCATTTTCCACTGCTCCTCTGCCGCAGTCCTCGCCGTTCTTGCTAGTTCGGAGAGAACGTGCTGAAGAGGTCTTTGTACATCAGTCACCGCACTATCTGCCGGTAGCGCTGATCCTTGCCTTGCACATTCGTCAGCCCTCTCGTTTCCTAGTACACCGGAGTGCCCAGGTACCCAGACAAGTCTGATTGAATGGTGGCAGCGGTTCAGCGCTGTGACTGTGTTTCGAATGAGTTTGCTCTTGGTGGTATTTGAGGACAGAGCCTTAAGGGCTCCCTGACTGTCGACGTAAATAGATATGTTCCTCGAAGGTTCCTCCAAGGTGGATATCAGTTTGGTCGACTGCCAGACAGCGTAGATCTCCGCCTGGAAAACACTGCACCAATCCGGAAGATGGTATGAAAGATTCGCAGCAGGGTATGCGGAGTACACGCCTGCTCCAGTGCCTTCATCCGTTTTCGAAACGTCCGTGTAGATTGACAGCTCGTTCCCACATAGCGGGGTTTCTTGCTGCCAATCGGTCCGTGATGGGAACACAGTGTTGAACCTGTCTTCCCACTTGTTTTCAGGAACGCAATAGTCCTCCTTGTGTGGCCCAGCATAGCCTTCTATTAAGCGTAGAATGGCGCTGTGACCTACCGTACTTGGCTTGAGGAGGTTCAGAGCTCTAAGCCTGACCGCACTCCTGGCTGCCGCGTACTTCAGGAAGACGTCTATTGGTTCCAGGTCTAATATGACGTCTAGTGCTGCTTGGGGAGTGGAACGTATACATCCCGTTACACCCAAGCAAGCTAGTCTTTGCACTTTTTGGAGATTATTTAGGTGAGATTTGGTGCATGCCGTTTCCCACCATACCAGTGCTCCATAAGTAAGTATGGGTCTGACAACAGCCGTATAAAACCAGTGGATAATATACGGTTGTAGCCCCCATCTTCCCAAAAGTCTTCTTACACACAAAGAAGGCTTGCAGTGCCTTTTTCATCCTCTCCTCCGAGTTTCTCTTCCAAGAGAGTTTCGAGTCGAGAATTACTCCTAGGTACTTTGCCTCCTTTGCCAGTCTAAGCTGTATCCCTCCTAGTGTAGGAAGTCTAAAGCTCGGTATCTTGTACTTTCTTGTAAACAGAACCAGCTCGGTCTTTTATGGGTTTGCCCCAAGACCATTCTGCTCTGCCCACCTTAGAGTAAAGCCGAGTGAATTTTCCATCAGTTCACTGATTGTTGGCAAGAACTTGCCAGTCACCAGTAAAGTCAGGTCGTCAGCGTAGGCTGTTACTCTGCATCCTCTATTCGTTGAGAGTCGTTGAGAACGAGATTCCACAATAGAGGAGATATAACTCCTCCTTGAGGCGTTCCCCTCGTGGCCAACTTTCTAATTTTTGAAGTGCAAAGTTGGGAGTTGATCACTCTGCAGCTGAACATATTGCTGAGCCACTGATTGATCATCGGGTGTGAGCCAATTTTGGCAAGTGCTGCCGTTATCGACTCGATCCTGACATTGTTGAAGGCTCCTTCTATATCGAGGAATGCCATCAGCGCAAACTCCTTTCTATGCAATGTGTTTTCAATATTGCTGACTACCTCATGTAGTGCTGTCTCAACGGATCTACCTTTGAGATAGGCATGTTGAGAGCTGCTAAATACACTTGGAGTCAGCTTCGTTCTTAGATATAGATCCAGAAGTCGTTCTAGCGTTTTTCATAAAAACGATGATAGACTAATTGGTCTATAGTCCTTCGCTGAGCAGTGGTTTATCTTTCCTGCTTTGGGAATGAATGCCACTCTCACTTCTCTCCAGATACGTGGGATGTATCCTATAGAGAGGCATCCTCTGAAGATTCTCAATAACCATGGCAAGAGGTCATGACACGCAGCTTGCAACATAGCCGGTCTAACGCCATCCGGTCCTGCAGATTTGTAGGATTGAAATGACTTGATAGCCCAGATTATCTTCTCTTCATTGATAATTTCCTCTATAACGCCATCCGGTCCTGCAGATTTGTAGGATTGAAATGACTTGATAGCCCAGATTATCTTCTCTTCATTGATAATTTCCTCTATAACGGCTCTACTTTCCACGTACACCCCCTCCTCAGGCTCTTCACTGATAGTGGAGGCGGTGATCCCGCCCCCGTCATCCGCTTCCAAGCAACCCGGGAAGTGGATGTTCATGAGAAGTTCCAAAGACTCATGACTGTTTCTCGCGAAATTGCCGTCCAGGTCGCATAGGAGACCTGGTTTAGTGGGGTCCTTAGCCAGTAGCCTTCGAAGTCTGGAGCATTGAGTTAAAAATGCAGAAAATAAATCTTGAAATAAATTAATGGCCCTCCCCTCATTAAAAAACTTTCGATGCACTTGTAACCGGGAATCCTTCTATGGCCGAAATGTCATTCTTCCTATTATTTAAGTCACAATCCCAAAATGTTAATCATAAATCATAAATAAAATAAAAAAGTATAATTTTAGTTAACATATTTTTATTGCAATTCGCATTGTGTTAAATATGGATCAATATTAATAAATATTGAGCAAAAGGACAATAACGTGTCCTTCAATTACTGAGTAATTTCAAACTTAATCTACTTAATATTAACAGTACAATTTCTGCATCCCCCGTTGACGATGACATTTCCATCGGCCACCGGATCAGCTACTGGTTCGGCTGTAGATAGAAAATATTTAATTGTAGTTATTGTTAAATGTTATAGGACTTATTTGCCACTTACCAGTGGCAAAAGCCAAGAGACCGAAGACAAAGATGGTGACAAAAGAAAATAACTTCATGATTGTTGATAGTTAAACAAAGACTTGTCTTGAACTGGTGCTGACTTTCCAGTCAGCTTCTTATATAGTCACTTCCATGCAAATAGAAATACCCCCAGCATCTTTCCCGTTTATTTGGGATTTCCATGGGTTCAAAGTAAAACCAATTAGACAACATGGGCATTGTCAAATTTACTATCGATTTTATAAAAACCTTGCTTATCGCAGTAGTCAATTCCCATGAGCAAGATTGTAAATACTTGTAAACATTTTTATATTATCCACAACGTTGAACTCTATTAGCGAATTAAGTAGTCCAAGATTTTAATGTGTTTTTAATATCTATGGGAGAATCACGACAAATTAGTAAAGCAAATTGATGTCTAAATTAGAATTATGTAAAACAGGAGCGATAAATTATGTATAGCGTGAAAGGAATATATGTAATCTTTAGCAGAGAAAGCAGACAGACTCTATTTCTTTTTGTCATAACTGAATGACTGACTGACTTTATACGGATCGACGAACAATCAGACATATTGACTCGGCTACTGATGCTGATCAAGAATATATACACTTTAATGTTTAATTACTAAATTTGTTAAATTGAATGAAATACCAAACAGAATAATTTTAGTATGAACATTATATTTTTATTGAAATTCGCATTGGGACTATAATTATTGAACAAACGGACTAGAACATTTCCTTCAATTAGTTACTCGTTTCAAAATTAATCTATCTTATAACAGTATGGAATTTTCTGTCGTCCCCGTTGACGATAAAATTTCCATCGACCACCGGATCAGCTACTGGTTCGGCTGTTGATAAAAAATATTTAATTTTAGTTATTGTTAAATGTTGTAGGGTTTATTTTGCCACTTACCACTGGCCAAAGCCAAGAGACCGAAGACAAAGATGGTGACAAAAGAAAATAACTTCATGATTGTTGATAGTTAAACAAAGACTTGTCTTTTTTTGGGAATTCCAAATCAAGTTTTCAGGAATTCTAATTGATACTTAAATCAATACGATAAAATGGGCATTGCCAAATGTATATTGATTGGGAATTCCTTCATTTATTTATTTATTTTTAATTTTGTTTTATTTTAATTGAATGGAGACTGAAAATACGGATACTGGGCATCAGCATTCGAGCACACTCGACTGTAGAGATACCACACTCCCATAGAGATACCAAGTCCAAACGACCGTTTGATAACTGTTATTATTATTGAAAACTTGGTATTGTATGTATATTACTTGGGATGCGATTAATGATCATTGTTTCTATATGGCGTAAGTAAGAAAATACTTACTGAGTCCTCTGCCTTTCGTTTGCAATGTATCTATCGGTTACATTTTAAAGTTTAGGATCTACCTGTCACTTGATCAGCAGACACATGAACAAATTACCCAGTGTCGTCACAAACACCTTGCAAAACAATAAAGTGCACTTACATACTTGCCATTGTAAAAATCAGGTATATTGCCAAAATTAGCTGCCTGATGGGAATCTGACACTCGTCAATTACTGAATTGCAATATTTAATTAAATATATAATAAACCATTAATAAATAATTAAATTATCTAAAACAAGGATGCTGAACGTTAAGGAAATTAATTTTGTTTCTATACCAAACGTTGATTTGAGTGTTCAAGTTTTTTTATGTCTTGGTTTTTATCGAAATGTCAAAGACAATTGTAAGGGATATAATTGAAGCCAGATTGGAATCTGGTTAAAGGGGATTTCACCCGATAGTATTTTCAGATCGGACCGGGCTTCAAAAAAGAGGACTGTGCAGATATCTAGTATTTAGTAAGCTGACTGCGCTAATGTCCGATATAAAAATACCCAATGGTAAAAGGTTGATGCCCTTTATAAAGGCTTTTGTCGATATTACTGGTAACAAGTCTAATTATCCACTAGATAAAATAATACTCGAAGGACCGTACATGGGGCGGGCGTATGTGTACATAAATTATTGTTTAAATTGATCTTTACAAAGCGAAAATCGATTTAACAGCGTTATTAAATTAATAAATATAATACCAGTCAACTAAGCTTTTGTTAAAGAATTAAACTTAATAAGTTTAAAACATTTATTCTTGCAAGTAAAGAGTTGATATTGAGCGTGAAGTAACTGTTACATGTGAATCGGTTACTAAACGGTATCGGTTATCCCTGGTTGGTTACAAATTGGCGTGTTTGACGATCCAGTCGCGGTGATAGAAGACCTTGACGTATCCGTCGGGTTTGTTGCTGCCACAACCATTTATGACGAAGCCCGCAATGCCGACGAGTTCTCCATTCTGGACAGCCGGACCGCCAGAGTCGCCGTTGCAGGCGCCGTTGCCCACCTCGTGGGCCAAGCAGATCAGGCTGTTGGTGAACAAGAAGGTGGCGCTGATGCAGCTCTGCTGGGACAGCGAACGGAGCGTGTTCCACTGCAACAGGCGGGGAGAGGAACCATTTGTGGAGAGACGACCCCAACCCGAGATGACCACCTGGCTGTCCACAGCGGTGTCAGAGCTGGCCAGAGGAATGGGCCTTATCACTGACGAGTAGCTGAGCGACTCCTCCAGCCACAACAATGCCACATCGTTCAAGAAGCCGACATAATCCTCGTGCACAATCACATCGGATACCTTGATGACAACTCCGCCGTTCAGGCGATCCACGGAACCAGCGCGAATGCTCAGTTTATTGGCCGAGGTTCTGCAGGTGAAATTGATGGATCAACTGCTGATTATCACTCGAGGATCACCTCTGATTACTTACACCGTCAATGTGCCGTCATCTCCTTGGCTGGTGACGCAGTGGGCAGCTGTCAGGATTACCTGGGGAGCGATGATGCTGCCGCCACAGATGTGGGAGTTCAGCAGGCGCAATGACACCTGGTGAGGAAACTGTCCCTCAATGGCATCTGCGCCGCCCACAATGCGACCATCCAAGTGTTGGATATGAGGAGCAGCTAAGGCCAGAGAAATGGCCAAAAAGGCAACCAGAAGAGACTTCAACATGACGATGATTCTCCGAAGACTACAGATTGCAAATGTCTAATTGATAGTCGGAGAGACCATTTATGGGCATCGGTTCGATTGGATTTGCTTTGATATCTTATCAGTTGCTGCAATTGGACTACCAACTGCTTTCTCACTATTTGAGCCTTTAATTTATGGTGCTCCAAGAATCAGTGAATTGAAAAGTGCCCTCGACCATAAAGTAACATTTATCTGAGTCAATCCTATCGAGCGACTTTCCCATTATCAAGTAATAAAATCTCTTTTAGTTTTTATAAACTGTGGGGTATATTAAGTTTGTTAAAAGTATGTAACGGGCAGAAGGTAGCATGGCCGACCCCATAAAGTATATACATTCTTGATGAGCATTAATAGCCAAGTCGATATAGCCATGTCCGTCTGTCTGTCGGAACGAAAGGATCTCAGAGATGGTAAGAGCTAGAAGCTTGAACTTGGTCCCTCAGCACTGGAAAGTTTTGCAGGATGCCACGCCCCCTGCGCCCACAAGTCTAGAAAAAGCTCATAACAAAAGCAGTTTTGTAGCTAGAGACTTTAGATTTGGCACAAATGATGACTATCTTGGGGTCGCTGTGTCCAAAAAATTTGATCACGATGCCTCGCCCCCTTCGCCCACAAATTGAAAAAAAAAACGAATTAAAAGAAAATTTCAGCGGGGCCCTATAGAGCCACAGGGTATATTACTGTCGGGGTCTCGACTGTTTGGCTTGCTCGATTTTATTTGTGTTTAAATGATTAGTGCAGATTGCGGTTCAATTACATAAATTAGTTAATATAAATCTTTGATTTCGACTGATATATTTATAAGTGTTTTTAAGCCTATAAATAAAGACCTATACGCGAGGTAAAACTCTAGTGACGAAAGCATATTCCGGTCGCAGAAGTTTTGTTATCAAATATTGTGACTAATAATATAAAATATAATATATAAACAAATCGATCAGTCGGGGCGCGTGCTATAGTAGGGTACCCTGGGGTGCGGTCGAAGCCGGCTATGAGAGACGCTGTACTTATTTTTTTGAAGACTTAGCGTCAGTGTTCTCTTCTTCTTCCTTTGCCCCAACACTGTGTAAAATTGTTTTTAGACCCTTTGCTTTAAAAATGTAATAAGGGTCTATTAAGTATGTCGAAATGTGCGTAACAGGTCGAAGGAAGTCCGGCAGACCCCATAAAGTATATATTCTTGATCAGCATCAACAGCCGAGTCATGTCCGTCTGTCCGCCTGTCCGTATGAGCTCCTAGATCTCAGAGACTATAAGAGCTAGAGTCACCAAATTTGGTATGGTAGTTCGTCTGTGGGCTGCCAGACATCCTTCAACCAGTTACGCACATTGTGACAAACTTAGTAGACCCTAATAATTTTGTAAAATAAAATAAAATAAAAAAAATAAAATACTAAGTTTCAAACTGTTATTTGGCGCGCAAGTTAGCGATGCGCGCTGCCAACTTTCTCAAAGACAAGACTATCAATTATCAGGCTAGCGCGTTATCGATAAATATCGCTAGGAAAAAAATACCAAAATGAGCACTGCAAATTGTACTATCTGGCAGCACTCTTGATATATTTAAAATTAAATTTAAACAGTTGGTATTTTTATGCAATTCGAATCATTAAATAGATACAACATTTAAATAATTAATTAGATTTGGTTAAAATGATAATTATATGCATGTAGTTGTTTAATTAGTATGTAGTTGTTTTAATTAAAAGCGAAGAAAATATTAAGAATTAGATTGAATTCTTAGCAAAATGTCTTAATTTACCTTCGAACTTTTTGTGACAACTGACTACGTAACACTTGTATGAGTGTTGGCTGAATTTCACGGCCCAAAATAGCTAATAGGAATATAAAATAAAGTAACTAGAAATAATAAAGCAATTAAATGACATTTGAGCCCTGTATTTGTTATTTGAGGTTTTATATTAATATTTTAATTTATAGTTTTATAATTCCAAAAGTACAATGCATAGATATTGACTCAAAAGAAGTAGTATATTTTTAAAATTTAATTCTGAATTTAAGAAAAACTTTAATATGTAGATTCTGTCGTTCTTATCGACAAAATATCTTTTTTGCTACTCTAAAGCGATTTATTTTCATTTGAATTACTTATTATATTATTAATTTTCAAATAATAAACCATATACAAACTTTGAAATTATTTATCAATTTTTCAAGTACTTTTAAAAATTATATTAGCTATTTTTAGCTACTATTTTTGATTGCCCTTAAATTTCTGGCAACACTGCCACAGACACAAGTGAGTATGACGTCACAAATGTGTGTTCACAACAAACGCAAAGATGAGCAAGAACGCGAAATGGCAGAACAAAAGAGCAATTGGAGCGGAACAAGTTCACTTGGTCAGTTCAGTGAACTACTCTTTGTTGCCCACTCGCAGATAAATGCCGGCTGGTCGGCATATCTTCAATTTGCTGTTGTTATTTGTCGATTGACGCAATTTGTTGGTGATAACAGAGACTCATAAAACGCGCATGATTAGCTGGCAGTGGAAACAAGTTCAGTTCGAAGCACAACGATGCCGGAATACGTGCCTTTGACGGGATACGAACAGCTGACGGATGCACTTAAAGTGCAGGCGAATAAGAAGTGTCTCATTTACATATACTTCTTTGGCGAGAAGGACAACAATGGACGCAGCTGGTGTCCCGACTGCGTGGCAGGTGAGTGAGTGAAATCTCAAAAGAAAAACAATTAAAACTCAACTCATTTGTTGTCTCACAACAGTTGAACAAGTTGTGGATACGGCATTTCGCGAGAATGCACATCCGGATTCCCTGATTTATTCGGTGGACGTGGGCAATCGGGATGCATGGAAGGAATTGACTAACAACAAGTTCCGACAGCAGCCGTTCAATTTGTCTCAAATACCAACTCTGTTGCGCTGGAATGGCAGCGAACGTTTAGAAGGCGATCAGCTGCTCAAACGGTCGCTTCTCGAGCTTTTCTTTGATGAGGCGAAGCTGCAAAGCTCTATCGATAATACGGTGCCCTGCAAGTAACTGTAAGCACATTCCAACTGAGTGAAACAGAGAGATAGTTAGAGAGAGAGAGAGAGAGGTGTAAATGTTTACATGACTAGGAGAGCAAAATAAACAAGCGATTGAGTTTAACTCGAAACGCAACTCGACTCAATTTACACAAGACTCCACTCAATTTCGGGGGGCTCGTTTAATAGCGGCAGAATCAGCCAGCAAAGGCAGCGCCAGCGTCAGCAGCTGCCGTTCGGCGTTTTATTAGCACGCACGTCGTCGGGCAGGACGAATCGTATGGCGCGTCGTCAACAGCAATAGCAGCAGCAGCAGCAACGATAAACAGCATAAAAGCGCTGCGCCCGTTGCTCGGTTTTTGGTTACGGTTTCAGTTTCGGTTCCATTTCGTTTCGTTTTCGTACGCGCGAAGCGTTCGTGGGCATTGTTGCTTTTGTCCCTACGCGTGTACATGTGTGCGTGTGTGCGTGCGTTCGCTCAACAAACAAATAATAATGTGCATAAAAACAAGCAACAACCATTAAATATTAGCCAAATCAAATGTAGGTAAAACTCACACACACACACACCGTCGCATTGCTTGATGAGGGGGGGGGATGTGAGGGAGGGAGGTGGTAGGGGGTAGGGACTTGCGGTTAGTTTCGGCAGATTTACACAGATTAAACCATTCTTTAACGGTCGCCATCGACCCGCGGCGAGATTTCTCCTGCAACCGGACATTGCGAGTGCCGGCGGTGTAGCGAGGGGAGTAAGATAAGTTTTCTTGTTGTTTGGTGTTGACAGTAATGAAAGGCTTGCCGGCAATAACTGTTGCGCTTTCTTTGTCCCCACCCCACCGCTCTTGAACTTCCTATTTTTTTTTTGGTAGCTTCAATTCTTTTTTCTCATTCAATTAAATACAATTTCATTTATATTTTTGTTGTTATTGTTCGAGCTGCAAACAAATAATGTTCATCCATTTGACGGCGTGATGCTAATAAATATTTGCACGTTGTCAAAAATTAATAAAGAAGCAAACGAATAAATAAACATATTACATTAAATGAATTCAACAAACAAATAAGCTTAACGATCATGCGAAAATAATTATTATTATTATTATATTTGGTTCGGCAACAATGCGAAAATAATTCAAGATTTTTAAAGTAATGGAAACAATTTTGTTTTTTTTTTTGCTTTGAAGTGCAAATTTAAAGTTGTAATTGAAATTATTCAAATATAAAGGTGAAAATAATTAGTTAAAATATTAATTGAAAGAAATGAATATAAGTAAAATTTAACTATTAATAATTTAAATGAAAACAGGCATTCATTTAACAATAATAAAAAAATAAATAAAAATACATAAATATAAATTGTACAATTATTTAAAAGAAATGTAAATGGTCAAAAAATAAATATAAATAAATGAATAAATATTTGAGAATAGTTAATAAATACTGAGTAACAGAAAGTAAATGTCTGTAATTATGTTTTTACCTCGTCTAAAGTCAACAAGGCTGGAAAGATTTTGAAGATGGTTCGGTTCAGTGGCTCGAGTTATAGAGCCAGATTTCGGTTCGAGAACCGGTTAATACCAACAAATTTTATTTTTATACCCTGTGAACAATAAAAATAAGCAAAAAGGGGTATATTGAATTTTTTTCCGACCCTATAAAGTATATATATTCTTGAGCAGTATCAATAACTGACTCGATTGACACCTGTACGTCCGTCCGTCCGTCCGTCCGTCTGTCCGTCCGTCCGTCTGTCCGTCCGTCCGTCTGTCCGTCCGTCTGTCCGTCCGTCTGTCCGTCCGTCTGTCCGTCCATCTGTCCGTCCGTCGGTATGAACGCGTCGATCTCAGCAACTATGAGAGCTAGAGACTTTAAATTTGGAATGTAGGTTTCTGGATACCATACGCAAATCAAGTTTATTTCCAATTTTCGATATCTCACTTCTCGTCCACGCAAATTGAAGAAATCTTTCACAGCCTCAAATGCTCAGATAATATTAACCTTAACTGAACAGATTGTTGAAGTATAACAAGCGCTGAATAGTTTACTCTCTCTGCAAGTTTCATAGCGAATGACCCATAAATAAAGAAGATATTAGGAAATTTGTTTTAAATTCATTATTTCATAATTGTGGGTCAAAGCGAGAGTGAATATGAAAATGCCATTTGTGCGAGCGAGAGCGCTTATGATAATCTGATTTGCGCTGTCGGCCGATATACATTGTGTCGGTGAAGAAAAGCTGAATGCTACACCCAAAACTATACATTGTGTCGGTGAAGAAAAGCTGAATGCTACTGGCAAACGTATACATAAATAATATCGACGATTGCATTTAACAGATGTTTATTAAGATAATACAGCTTAACTTAAGAGTGTAACAAAATATAACAATTTGCTGCAAGTTTCATAGCGATTTAACCATAAATATTTGGAGATATTAAGAAGCTCGTTATGAAACAATTCTTCCATAATTGTTAGCCAGAGCGAGAGCACATATGATAACATTTTCCAGCACTATTGCTTATGAGTTGTCGAACACTGAAAACTCAAACTTATGGTTATAATATAATAATTAAATATGACCGATTGCCTATACACATGTTGGACAATATTACATTACTATCGTAGTAGTTATTTAAACAATAAACAATATCCATGCGGCTGTTGACGCAGTCCAGTGTTGCCAGACTATCGCAAGCTACCTATAATCGATGAGATATATTAAAGTATATCCCATTATAATCAGAATACTTTTCGGTTCGGTTCGGTTTAGAACGGGTTTACAGTCTTGAGAGTAAAGTAGGCTTTTTATTTTAAAATTGTGTAATAAAATAATGAGTTTTGAATATTAATTCTTATGTAGCACAAATTATTCTTATTTCTGCGAAAAATAATGCAGAAATTGAATTTAAAAATATGTTTAGGATCGTGTTTCAATCTTAGTAAAATACAAATATTTCTAAAACTTTTTTAAAATTCTTTTTCTTGGTTATAACTTTAAATGCGAAATGCAATTAATGCATAATTATTCTAAGTCTCTTATAACCAAACTTTGTGAATTCCGCTCGTTAAAATTATAAACATAATTTACAATGTGAAGATTTTTTCTTCAAAATAAAATCAAATTTAAATTCAGAATGGAATGTGCTTGTAACTAAAAGATTTGATTCTCATAGGTTACATTTTACTCATATTTGCATATATTTGTTGAATGTTCTATTCTGCATTTTAACTTAATTTAAAAGTGAAAAGTACATTACATTCATGTCTCAAATATGCGAATAAATTTCATGATTTTTTAATTGATTCTTTGGAAAATGTAAATTTTCAAATGCGTTTCATTTGTGTGTATGATGTTGCTGGAGTTTTTTTTTAATGGTTTTAAAATTAAACGCAATGTTCCAATATTTATATTCTTTACGTAAGTATTAAGGTCTATTTAGTAGATCCCATAAAGTATATATATTCTTAATCAGCATCAACAACCGAGTCGATATAGCCATGTTCGTCTGTCCGCCGGTCCGCCCGTCTGTATGAGCGCCTAGATCTCAGAGACTAAGAGCTAGAGACACCAATTTTGGTATGTTGGTCCGTCTATGGGCTAAGTAGAAATAGTTTGTGCTAAAATGTTGCCACGCTTCCCTCAAACCCCGAAAATCGAAAACGAAATTTTTAAAGTCCTATAAAATGAGAAATATTAAGGCTAGAGTCCTGAAATACAGGACGAGCATTAGGGTCCCAGTGTTTCCTGAAAATATCATTGCGATCGGATGATAAACTCGGAAGTTATTCAAAACACAATATGACATAGTGTCGGGCCAAAGGAAGAAGAAGATCACATTTGTCCATTTTAGGGAATTAATAAAAACATCAAAAATTAAACAAGATACTCGGATTAAGTATATTGCATTGTTAACAACTCAATTCGACGCGTAGGTTCCCAAAAACTGTTTTTTTTTTGGTAAAATTAACCCTTTAAATTTAAAGTAGCCTCCCGTGGTTTTCCCTGGGTACCAATTATATTTTATTAATCGGAAGCTAATAAGAACGGCGACAAATTTATTTAGGTTTATATATAAGTATCTAAATTAGTTGCTATTATTTCCTTTTTAAAGAATAAGTAATGGGTCTCTCATAGTCGACTTCGATTGAAGCCTTTCCGACTGGGGTTTCTTGGCACTATCATATGTAAATAATGAACAGTCGAGAGTTTTACAGTATAAGTAAAGGGTCGCTCATATCTCGACTTCCTATTATCGCTTCCGACTCATCGGCTGGTTTTAAATAATTATGCTTAAGCATGGAGCATTCAGCAAGTATTTCAGTTAGTAATCGCTTCTTCAGTAATCAATATCTGCTGAATGATATGATACCATCATATACAAATCAGCATACTACATGATAACTCTTTACCAAATTAGCCTACTAGGTATTTTTAAAATGTGTGGAAAATGTATATACGTCGTTTGCAAAAAGACAAGCAAATATCAGATATTAGTACGATAAGAACCTTGACTTTATAAGACATACCCATGCCAAAATTGATGGGTGATCCAAATTAACTGCTGAATGCTCCCAATGAAAATGTATTAGATTTCAAGGTTTATATGAAAATGTCTTTGAATTATGTTTTCTTTTGTAGGGAAAAAGTTTGCTCTCTGTAATAATTACCTGTCTTTTTCAAAAGTAAAACAACATCATTTTAATAAAAAAAACTTGCAAAAACTAATAATATTTTGTTTAGAAAAATCCAACTACTTATTTTGTGCTGTATTTTTGGTTAGAGACTCTAGATCATGCGATCAGAGCATTAATCGAATCACCTTGTTGCTTGATTTTGGTCCATAATTTGCACCCCTTTTACGCAGGCACACCCACACACACACCCACACACACACACACATACACTCAAGAGCAGACTGATGTGATTATAGTTGGACTTGCTGTCAACATCGCTTTCGCATTCCAATTTTTAGCCCCTGACATCTTTTTGGCTCATTTGATAATTATAATATCGAAAATATAAACCGAAATCTATTTCGTTTGCCATTTCTTTAGTGTTATTTCTTGTTGTTGTTGTTGTTGCTTATTTCATTTATTTATTAATTTTTTCTTTCGCCGTCGTTTGTCAATTAAAAACTAAAAATTCTTAATGAGCCACGTAACAGGCCGGACAGTCATTGCTTTTGGCCAGACCGATAAGGGGGCTGAGTCGAAGGAAAGGGACAAATAGAGAAGGAGAAGGGTGGGAGCTGAACGTGGGGAACGTCAGACTCTGTGAGGTCTGTTCAATACAGCGTCCAAAAGCAGCAGCGAAATGTCATTAAAGAGCTAATAAAAATTTGAAATACGAAGAATAAATTAAATTAAAGATTTTTAAAATACAGGTTGAAGAGAAAAAAAGACGCACACTTGTGCTTATACAGATGGAGGCTTACTTATCAAACACAACCATTAGTCTAGACTCCTCCCACCCCACCTAAGCACCTGCACTCCAATCAACACCCCCTTCTGCCAAAACCAAAAATAGATGCGCACATAGATATAGTATTAGATATATTGTAGATACATTAGATATTGGATTTGTGAGAGATCATTTGAAATTCTCCACTCCATGTTGTTGTTGTTTTAAATCGCTCAACGCGCCGTTGATTAGCATAGCTTTTGATACACACACACACACACACACACAGTTGCAGTGCGATTTATAGTGTCATCCAAAATCATAATTTATTAATAATTTCTATACACACACTCAGCAGGTGTGGGTGTCGCAGTGCGTGTGTGTATTTGTAGATTTGTATCTGTATCTGCAGCACGAGTATCTGCGAGCTTTATATGTATATACATACATATGTATATATATATTTTTATTTTATTTAATTGACGCATTTAGTTCAACAATAACAACAAGAACAACAACAACAACAGCAGACATAGCATATTAAGTGCATATATCATCGATATGTGTGCTTGTGTGTATCATAAATAAGAAAGCAAATCAAGAAAAAAAAAACAGTCAAAACTAATAGTTGAGCTTATTCCAAAATTAGCGAGCACATTGACAATTTGCTGGCGATCAACAGACGTTGAAGTTGGAGAGAGTGTGAGAGAAAGAGTGACCCCAAAGAAAATTGAAAGTATATAACTTTATGGCTAGAAGTAAATTTTACAGATAATTTCTTGTTTTTCTTAAAACGTTAGGTGGAAAAACTAGAAGTGACGGCATTAATTATACAGCTAGAATATTCATTAAAAGAGTTTATATATTTTACAAGGAAAATATTTTATAAAAGTAGAATATAAACTGGAATAAATATCAGACAGAAGGAAGCATTAGATAAAGTGAACGAGAAGTGTTATTGCCCTATAGTAAAAGATATAATTAAATACAGAAAAAGAATATTTTTTATATTTTTTTAAAATATTTATTTATTTATTTCTTTATATATTTATTTTTTTATTAATTTCTTTATTTATTTATTTATATATTTATTTATTTAAATATTTATTTACTTATTTATTTACTTATTTATTTCTTTATATATTTATTTATTTATTCATTTTATTTATTTATTTATTTATTCATTCATATATTTCTTTAAAATTAATTAATTTATTCATTAATTTATTTGTATATTTAATGTCAAATAAAAATAGCTGATATAAACAACGATTTAAAATATAATATAGAAGTACAAAAATGATACTTATTACGAAATTAGCAACTAAATTATATTAAATGTCAATTTAATCTTAGAACTGAAGCGATAAAAAGTTTAATCAGTTTATGTTGAGTTAAGTCATATTTTTAAATTGTTGATAGTTTGCGGCTATGCGGTTAGCGCTTAAATATTAGCGTCAAAATAGCTGAATTGGTAAACACTGTACACATGTCAATCAAAGTCGATCATAGTTTGATAGTTCGATAACCGCACTATCGATAATATACATTGTCGCAACCCTTATCGGTCCTTTACTATTTAACGGTGTTCTTATCACAGCTGCAAAACTTGTATTTTATTTTCTGCTGGGCGGTTTGCTCTCTGATAAGCGTCCAACCAAACAAACCAAACACCGAAAGGCAACAACAACAACAACAAGTACAAGCCAAATAAACAAATGAAGTCGACGCTGACGTCGACGTCGACGACGACGTTTGCAGTGTCGCTAATGACGACACATGCGGTTGGCGTTGAATTATGGGCAGAGAAGTAATGGGGCGGTATTTAAAAATCGTTAACAACGTCAGCAGCGGCAGCGACAGCGACGTCGACTTCAAGCTCGTCCATGGCAGTTACAGTTCGCAGTTGAATTGCGACGGCGACGCAGTTTTGTCTCCATATTCTGCTGCGGTGCGGTACAAGAACACTACGGTGTGGTGCGGTGATTGGAGGTGGTTGGAGGTGGTGCGCTTGTTTGGTTCCGTTTCTGTCGACGTCAGCGTTATGATTGCTGTTGTTGTCGTTGATGTTATTGCTGTGACAACGCTGACAACAGCGTCGCAGTCGCAGTCGCAGTCGCCGTTGCTTCACTTTAATTGTAATTATAATAACAAACAACGACAAAAAGCATAAGCGCGACGAGCATCGATCAATTTTTGTTGACGATCGTTGAGTGCCGCTAAAAAAGCTAAAAAAAAAAATAGCAGCAGTCAACTATTGACAACAACAACAAGCCGGACAGTGGTGAACACGACCGTAACATACCCTGTGGCAGCACAGTTCTGTAATTCTCTTGTAAATTAATCAGAGCAAAAAGACAAAGTCTTGCGTACTAAAATCGTCACATTTCAAACTTGATATCTCACTAAGTATGAAACTACTGATTTCAAATATTCTCTCCGTCTTAAATCAACAATTAAGATTACTCAAATCCGTAAATTTAAGTATTTTAGTATTTTAAAACTTACAAGTAAGTTCAAAACGTAGTAAATTCATTCTTGACTTAAGTATGCATGTTAAAGTCTTTCAGAACGTGTTAAAGTAGCTTATGACTGACTACAGGTAAAGTTCTGGTAAATATTGTATTAATTTCTCAGTGCTCGACATAGCAGACAAGCTAGAACCACTTGGGAATTATTAGCAAGCAGAAGCTAAGCAAATTTAAGATTTAACACTCTTGATGTAAGATTTCACATACTTGTTCTGTGAGAATTCGCAGTGAAAACAAGTTTTAAGCTTGTAGATCTTATTGTACTGAAGTTATACTTGATTCGAGGCGCGTTTCGCTTATATCAAGATTATGTATACTTGTTTTAAGAATTTCTGCAATTATTTCTAGTAATTCATCGTGTTATTCAGTATAAATTTCTTTTTTACTAGAGGTATACTTGATTCGAGACTCGTTTTGCTTATATCACGATTATGTATAATTGGTTTAAGAATTTCTGCACTTATTTTCAGTAATTTTTCCAGGTATCTAGTATAAACTTTTTTTTTACTATACTTATACCTGATTATAGACTCGATTCGCTTATATCAACAATGTGTGTACTTGGTTTAAGAATTTCTGCACTTATTTTCAGTAATTCTTCCTGTTGTCCACTTTAAACTTTTCTAAAATCTTTTCGTTCATATTGACAGAGAGACAAACTGATCAAGTATATATATACTTTATGAGGCGTGCAAGCTTTCATTCTGCCTGTTACATACTTGTTAAAAATTTAATACACCTTTGCAGGGTATTTAAACAAAAACCACACACAAACATGTGTCAACACACATGTGTACGCAACACACAAACATACAAATGCACTCAATATCAGAGCGTGATCAACATCATCACGAACTATCAACAACACCAACAACAACATCTGCGGCAGCAGCAGATTGATCGCAATCGAGCGGCATCTGCGGCACAATAACATCAACAACAACAACAACAACAACAACAACAACAATAGCAGCAACCTAGACTGGGTAGCTTAGTTTTGATAGGAGCTTTGACAGCTGCAACTATGTGCATACTTATTTTATTTATTTATTTATTTATTTTTTTTAAATAATGAATGTTTATTATGTGTTTAGCATACTGTTGCTATTGTGCAACTTGTACTAGTGTAGATAATGCATACTTGAACAGTTAGTCAAGTAATTGTGTTAACAAATTAAAAAAGGCATACAGTCGTGTCTGTGTATAGTGAACACCTTATACAGTGAACACCTCGATAGAGTGAACACACAAATTTTTACATAGAGTACTCGAAATAGTTAGCAAACGAAAACCTCTAAATAGTGAAAAAATATTTTGAAAGAAATGTCAAGCAAAAAGCCACAAAAAACAACTAGAAGGAATCAGAAGGAGGGTATTCCCCTAATTTTTAGCAAACAATTTAATCTTGATATAGTGAAAAACCTCAATACTGTGAACAGGTCTTGCAATAATTATTAGTTCATTATATCCAGACACGACTGTATATTTAATATTATTTAAAAAAAATAAAACATTTTCTTTGCCAATTATTTTTACTTTATTGTACTATAGGTGCTTATGGTTTTTAAAACAAGTCAACAAAAAGAAATCATAAATATACTAATTTTAAAATATAACAAAAATTAAATGCGTGAATTTTTAATTTTGTTTACAATACTCATTATTACTTGACTAACTGTGTATGACAAAAAGTAATTTTATATATTTTTTTAGTAATAGGGTTTAAGAGATAACCAGCAATAATTTTATATGTCCATTTATTAGATAGACTTGCAATTAAAAAATATATATAAATATTTGCATAAAAGAATGTATAATACAGTAGACGTTCGCAAATTATAACCACTTTGTTTTTAAGGTAATTCCAATTTTTTATTCGAATATACATAAATAAAAAAGTAGAGAAAGCTTACTTAAAAACAAAATACATTAATTTCTATTTTAACTTTATTTTATTAAATACAAATAAGTAAACGAATCTAAACAATCCAAAACAATCCAGTACAATACATGTAACTTGTATTTCTTAACTATAGAACGTTTAGAGCGTTTTATGTTTTACAAACTTCATCTCTAATTTCTAGAAGATTAGAATTTTTAGAGAATTTTTTATTTAAGTTGTGAATTTCTACTGTATAGTCAAAAATCTCTACAGTGAGCTTCTGTACCAAAAAAATTTTCCATTTATGTATTAACTTTATGAAAATGTTTTTGTAGACTTCAATTAAGTGGGCATACTTGCCTGTATATATGTAAGTATGTTAAATAATCAGTTTCCTATCAAAAAACGAAGGTTAAATGAGAAGAGGTAAATTCAAAAATTTAAGAATATACGGTTTAAAATTGAGGTCATAGAAATATAAATATATTTTCAATTTTCTACCTAGAAATACACAAAAGATTAATTGTACTTAAACTAAATAGACATTTGAGTTTATTACAAGAATAATTAACAAATTGAAAGAAATTTGAAAAGTAAAGAAATTCAATTTGAATTAGAGCTGTAACTTTTAGACTGTTTGTATTAAGTTTTATTATATTAGATAATTTCATAAATCTATAAAAATTTGCAGACAATTTGATTTTAGTTGAGCAACAATCAATTTCAGGGTATACCAAAGTCGTGCTGACTGTAACCGAACTGGTATCCGACACCGAACCGATCGTTGATCGTTTTATTTCGATTGACGACGCGTCGTCGTTCCGTGTTCTTTCCGTATTTCTGCTCGTTGTGGATTCGGTTCGGTTCGGTTCCGTTCGGTTATGTTTTTCATTTTCATTTCAATTTTATTATTTTGCGTGTGTGATTAAAATCGTATCGATGTGTGTGTTAGTGTGTGTGTGTGTGTGTCGGCGCATGTTTTATACACACAAACACAGACACACACACACACTTTGCTACTGATTCTGATTCTGATTCTGGCCGTCTGTCTCTATGGCTTTTCTATTTCCAATTCAGTTTCCATTTCGAGCGGCCCGAACCAGACGAGACCACACCAGAGGCTAATTCAGTCCGTTCCGATCGATTCTCTAGCGAGATCACAACACACTTTCTCCCCCTCCGATTACAAAATTTGAAGAAGAAAAAAACGCGCGCGTAAATTGTCAATGATCGTTGATTGATGTCGATTGCGATTAGCGATTACTTCATCTATCGACACTGTATGCGTGTGTGTGGGTGTGTGTGTGTGTGTGACAGTCAGTGGCTGATAAGCGCGCATAAATTACGTTAAGCAAACGCTGATTGAAAAATTTCGTGCAACGCGTGTTTCATATATATATAAATATATATAATTTTGTTGTTGTCTCTTTTTACTTTTTTTTTGTTACTGTGTGTTGTGTAAAAAAAAATAAAATAAAACACAGCAGAGAAACGTAAAAAAGTTATCAGAAATCAATGCGATAAGCGGTTAAAGCGGGAATCGCAGCAGCAGCAGCAGCAGCGGCAGCAGCGGCAGAAGTTTACGGTAGCAGCGCCGCAGCTGATAAACAAAGTTTGAGGTGAGTTAAAGCTTTGAGTTAAACTCAACAAGACTGACTCTTGAGTTGAGTTGTTTTGGCATTACTGGCGCCTGCGCCAATCCCAGCGTCGATGACGTCGCCGCTTGGGCAGGCAAAAGCGCAAAGGCACACGCAAAGGAGAGCAGCGGGAGCGAGAGCAGGAAAGAGAACGCCGCAATTGGTTTTTTTTATACTTTCTTTTGCAAGAGAACGAATTGAGCGCAACAACAGCAACACAAACAACAACTACAATTACAACGCAGCAGGCAAAACAAACAACAACAAAATGTCTCACAGCAGCAGGAGCAGCAGCACCAACGCCGGCAGCGGCAGCGACGTCAGCGCTTCAAAGCATCCACGCTGAAAATCAGTGCAGGCGGCCGCAGCGTCGTCCTAACGTTGTTTTTAGTTGCCTTGGCTGCAGAAAGTGCTTTCATTTTTTTGTTTCGAAACACACAAATTCGAAAACAATCAAAAGCAGCAAACAGCAAAAAACAACAACAACAACTACATATATATAAATAAAAAAACTTAAATATTTTTTGGTGTTTTTTTTTGTTCGTTGTGGAAATCTGTGAAAATCGCGGAAAATATGTGAAAATGCTGCTTTCCTAAATTATGGCCAAATGTTAATAATAATAATAATCAAAATAATCATGAAAAAAATGTATATTTAGCGCGTGTGAGGAAAAAGTTGCAAATAATAATTATATACGCACAAATACATATATACGTGTATATACAAAAATTAATATATATATATATAAATATTTATATATATATTTAATTAAAAGCGGTGTGCAAAAATTTATACGAACAACACGCAACGACAACGACAGCAACAAGGTGTGTTGTTATTGTTTGCGTTAATAATAATGATGATGCACTGCAGCAACAACAAAAACAAGAGCAACATCAACAACAACAACAGGAGCTAAGAGCGGCTGTAAAGAGCAAAAGGTAAGTGACCTCCTGCAGCACCAACACCAACGCCAATAGTATTTACACCAACACCAACAGCAAATTCCAAAAACAACTAGCTGTCAAGGCTACAGTCGAGCGTACTCGCCTGTGAGAGGTCCTGTAAATCTCATACACACGCGAACAAACATGCCGCAAACTATGTACGTTGTAGCTAGAGCTTAGAGTCCACGATTTTGTTTTCGAATCAATATTCGGGTTTTTTTTACCAATTTAAATCGATTAAAAGGACATCCATTTGAACATTTTGCATAACCGCATTTTTCAAATATTTTATAAAAGTAAATATAACAGAAATATACCACTTTTTAATGAAAATTTATTTATTTTCATCTTAAAAAAAAATGTTTAAAAATTAGCGCGATTTTAAAAATTCGTTTCGATGTTTATCAAAATGAATTGAATGGATTTTAAATAGAATCGCTCCCGGCTCTAGTTATAGCGTCAGTGTTTCTTTTTCCTGTGGCCCGAAGCTGCGTATAATTATTTCTGAAATAACTACCGAGATTATTATTCGATCGCCATGAAATTTTCAGGACACATCGAATCTCCTATGTTTATCATGTATGTCCATATTAAAGGCTTCCAATTTAAAATTACTCTTTAAATTCGATTCTAAAGAACTGTTTCAGCGTGATAAAATTCTATAACAAACTAGTTCTACTTAGAATTTGGGTGAAGCTACATAACAAGTTTGGTGTCTCTAGCTCTTATGGTCTCTGAGATTTGGGTTTTTATACAGACGGATGGACAGCCAGACAGACGGACAGCCAGACAGACAGACGGACAGACAGACGTACCGACAGACAGACGTACGGACAGACAGACGCGGCTATATCGCTCTGCTGTTGATCAAGAATTTACTACATACTTTATGGGGTATGCCAGGCTGCATTCTGCCTGTTATTGTTGACAAAATTATTAGACCCTTTTTATTATTTTAAAGTACAGGGCTTAAAAACTGCCAACAAGCAGAGCAATTAATGTTTTCGTTGTTGCCTTTTTCTTTTTTGCCGTTTTCTTCCTTTCTTCCTTTTTCATGTGCCTCTCGAGCGGCAAACAAAATTCCATTGCATACGCACAGGGGCCGGCGGCAGCTGTTATTCCGCAGCACCAACAAACACAACAACAACAACAATAGTCACATCAACATATAGGAACAAAAATTGTCGGCAAACATTTTATTGAATTTTATTGTTGTTGCTGTTGCTGGCAAGCACGGCGCATGCGTTGAGCCAAAAGCTCAAAGCTTACACTCCAGTTAAGGCGTCACTGTGAGCATGAGAGAGCGCAAGCGAACGAGAGAAAGAGAGAGACTTGAGCACAGCTGGGAAAGCGCTGAGGTGACTCACAGCATGCAAGTCACCGTTTGAGTCACATTTAAAGCAGTCACTGTTAACAAAAATAATCGATTCGAAAAGGGAAACGGATGTAATTCAGCAACGATTAGCATATTTAAAATAAAAATTATTTGTTGATTTTTATCAAGAAATAAAAAGAAAACTTGTTTTTAATCTAAATATGAAAATTATGAAATAATAATTAAATTTTAACACAAGTCATTCTGATAATTGTTCATATTCTTAAAGTATTTTAACCTAACATATGTTTTATTCAATTCAACAGCAAACTTTATTTTCATAGTTCTAGTTTTAAATCGTGATTTTTTGTAAATCACCGTTTCTGTCACAGTTTCGGTAAGAACCTCATCACAGTTACTCAAGTTACACGTGTTGTCGCAAACATTTGAGTATGATGGTCTGTCAACTGAGCAGATAACGAGAGAGTTAACACTCAGTCGGTCAGCTGGCTTGAGTGTTAAGTTGAGCGAAAGCTGAGTGCTTTTTGTGCAGACATTTACACGCTGTTTCCGTGGCCGCAGCTGCGGCTTCTGCTTCTTTGACTTTATCAACCTGCAGCCAAAAATCCCAATATATCTGAAGGCTATTCTTATCCAGTTACATTCAAATACACCCACTCACTTACACACACACACACACACAAACAAACACACTCCGAGGCATCCTTTTGTGCGCGTCTTCGTGTTTTTTTCTTCTTTTTTTTTTACTTCTCTCATTCTCTTTATGGCCGCACTTTACGATGCCTTTGCCAGTCATTGTCGTTTTGCTTTCTACTTTCATTCTTGGCTTGCCTTTTTATGCCACTTTGTGCCTTTGCTGTCTTCCGCCAAAAAAAAAAACCAAGCAGCTCCTCCTCCCTAACAATCCCTAACCATCCCACGCTTCAATAACAGTCGCATGTAAAACGCAGCAGCAGCGGCAGCAACAACAAATTGGGGCCATTAATTGTAATCAACTCAGATACCTGAATGCCTAAATCAAATCCTAACACGTTTATGCGTGCGTCCTTTTTGTGATAATGTTATCAGATACATTGTACATTAGTTCTTATCAAATCACTTAAGGTCGCTGCAAAGAAAAGGGTCAAATGAGCAATAAGTGCTTTGGCAGCATTGAATTGAGGATTGAATGGGTGTAGGGAAACTGCAGGCAGCAACCGGTTAAATTTAATAATTCGAAAAGACTTTGTTATATTGGAAATTATATTTTTTTTATCAATTTGGAAGACCTTAAGATTGTGTAAAGACTGTACTGTTGTCTAGAGATCTGTATTACATATAATCAAGGTTCTAGGTTCTATGTGGAAGATACGGTTCATAGTATATTTTAAGAAATAGAACAAAAGTTGTTTGGAATAAATTTACTTAAGTATACCCCTTATAAATCTATAGTTCATTCTGGGCTAATTTGTTGCTATCTTCTGAGAAATATGGTAAAGAAAGTTTTAGTTTTTTTTAACTAAGTTCAAGTTAAAAGTCGCAGAGCCGAGTAGGAGAAACAGCTGTCCTTGTTGTACTACTATAAGTCAGATTAAATTTCGGTTTTCCCACTGTCTTTTGATTCATGAGTTTTCACGAAGATTCTGTAACTTGTTTGCATGAACATAACTCAAATATATCGTAGTACGTAGGACTTCCCTACGATGTTTTAGATTACAGCTGGCAGGCAAACGAGCTGGAACACGACAAAGTTAAAGATGAATACTTGAAAACTTTTGCTATACCCTAGGAATAGGGTGTGTTACTCTTAGGAGTTATTATGTAACACATTAAGTACAGCCTCAAGATACACTATTTGTTCTTGAAATATGCAACACTGGTTGAATACCTTAACATCTATATTGTTATAATAATTTGTAAGGGTATGCTGTAGAAAAGCTACAGTTATGTTCTGTGATTTTTTTTGTTTTAACAAAGTTATTATTATTGCTTTAATTTCGTGAGTCAGTTGCGTTGAATACCAGGAAAAGTTTGTTTTAGGGGTCGCCGTGATTTGTCTTCACAGTTTCCTTCTTTCCGTTGTTTCCTCTTCTACTTCTGTTTTTTCTTTTTTATACCCTGTGGGGGTATATTAAGTTTGTTAAAAGTATGTAACGGGCAGAAGGAAGCATGGCCGACCCAATAAAGTATATATATTCTTGATCAGCATCAATAGCCGAGTCGATATAGCCATGTCCGTCTGTCCGTCGGTCTGTCGGTCCGTCGGTCCGTCCGTATGAACGAAAGGATCTCAGAGATGGTAAGAGCTAGAAGCTTGAACTTGGTGTCCCAGCACTGGTAATTTTTGCAGGCAGATCAAGTTCATATTTTTTTTTGGATGCCACGCCCTCTTTGCCCACAAATTAAGTAAATGCTTATAAAGCAAGCAGCTTGTAGCACAAAAACCTCATAACAGGGGCAGTTTTGTAGCTAGAGACTTGCGATTTGGCACATATGATAAATATTTTGTGGTCAATGTGTCCAGAAAATTTTATCACGATGCCACGCCCCCTTCGCCCACAAATTAAAAAAAAACGAATTACTAGAGAATTTCATCTGGAGTGAATTTGAGCGGGTTCCTGTAGACCCACAGGGTACATTACGGTCGGGGTCCCGACTGTTCCGCTTGTTTTTTTTTTATATTTTGCTTTAAATTAAAAAGTTGCTGTGTTCCGTTAAAAAAAAGGCGAAAGTTGCCACTTTGCATTAGAGACGCCAAGGCGACAACAAAATTCTACAACAACAACATACATATGTGTATGCTCTTGGAAAATCTGTGCAATACTTGATTCTCACTCCTTCGTCAATGTTCTCCTCGCCTTGCCTTTTATTTCTATTTTTTCTTCTTCTTGTTTTATTTACGAGTTGTTGTTGCCTCTCAAGTTTAATATGTTCCCCAAGGGCCTCATTAGTGGCGCCCCCTGCCGGGAACTGCCACCTAATATAAAACATTTGCTTTGCACTATTTGACGTTGTCGTCGTTTTGGCCTGGTTTTGGTTTTGCTTTTTTTTCCATCTTTTATTTCTTTTTTTTTTTTGTATATGATTTCTGTTGTTGGCCAAAATAAAAGTTGCCAAAATTGAGATTAAGGTTTTACTAACTTTAAGTGGATGGTCTAATGAGTGTTATTATGATGGGTATTATTTATTCAGATGGCGAGAATGAAAGAAAATGTAATAAGGAGGTGGGAAAAGTTAGTAGGGGATGGAAACTGCAGTTCCTTGAGGTAATAAAATAAAGTAAGTTTTATTTTTCGCTAATTATGTTTAAGTGTGAAAGTAGATTCTTAAATATAATGAGTGTTTTTATTTGTTCGAGGATATATTGATTCTTGGAAAATATTTAAAAAAGGTTTAATTGGCAAATAAATAATTCTTGAGTTCCTAATGTTAATTACTTCATTTATTTTATATTGTATATAAGAAGTTCTTTATATTGACTGTTTTTAGTTGACGATGAATAAATAAAAAATTTAATCAAGCGATAGTAGGGATGGGAGCGATAGTAGAAGCGGCAGCGATAGTAGAGATCGATATGCTAGAGTCGAAACCGACTATGAGAGACCCTTCACTTATTCTGTTAAACTCTCGACTACGTATTCCTTATTTGCATATGATAGTATCAAGAAAAAGAGCGATGACATGCCCACTTTTCAGCCCTATTTCCTATTGATAATAATATAATAGCAATGCAAAAAACTTGATCAAAATATTTTGTTTAGTTCTTGAGGTTTTAATTAATTACCTAAAATGGGAAAATACCTTATTGCTCGCTGTAACGTCAATGTTTTCTTCTTTTTCCTTTGGGACGACACTGCGAAATATTGTGTTTCGGATAACTTCAGAGTTTAGCATCCGATCGCGATGAAGTTTTCAGGATACATTTGGACCCTGCTTGTCGTTTGTGCAAAAATTCAGGACTCTAGCTTTAATTAACCTAGTTTTATGGGATTTAAAAAAAAATTGTTTTCGATTACGATTTAAACTGGTTCAGCTTAGCTTATAGATGGACCAATATACCAAATTTGGTGTCTCTAGCTCTTATAGTCTCTGAGATCTAGGCACTCTTACAGATGGACGGACAGACGGACGGACAGACGGACGGACAGACGGACGGACAGACGAACGGACAGGCGGACGGACAGACGGACGGATAGACGGACGGACAGTCGGACGGACAGACGGACGGACAGACGGACAGACGGACGGACAGACGGACGGACAGACGGATGGACGGACAGACGGACGGACAGACGGATAGGTGGGCAGACGGACGGACGGACATGGCAATATTGACTCTGCTTTTGATGTTGATCAAGAACATATATACTTTATGGGGTCTGCCAGACTTCCTTAGACCTGTTACGCACATATTTTTTTTTTAAAAACTTCAGCCCCTTATACTTGTTTATAGAAAATGGTCTAAAAATCACATCGTAGTGATGGTTAAATAAAATGTAATAATAAACACCAAAGCACAAAAAATTGCTGACATTTAAAAAATGGTAAATATTTGCTGTTTGTGACCTTCACTACTGTTTCTAGTGGCTCTAAGCTTAGATCGCTGAGTTAGCAAAATTATACTGATGATATAAACTGTCATTTCTAAAGTCAGTCAGTGTACCGTGCCTTCGGTGCTTGCCTTTATGCAACTATTCAACCATTTTGTGTTTTGTTGCTGGTTGATATTGTGTTATTTCGACAGTAATAAATAGAGCTTTAATCAAGCTAATACCCTTTAGTTATAATAATAAATATTAAATAAAATATTAAAAGTCCATAAGCCACACTGTGATTTAACGACACACACAAAATCAATAACTAACTTTTTGTCAAAGCTTTAGAATAATTTACAAAATGCAAATCGTCATTACCTATTCAAATTCACAGATTTTACACGTTTTGCACGAGAAACACACCGCAACCCGCCCCTTCATCCGCCGATCACACCCCATAAAAGTTGTGCACGTCTCGTGCTGCGACAAAACAAATAAACAACAACAACGACAACGTAAAGTCAAAGTTTGCAAGTGACCTAAAGTAATATTAATGGGCATGGCAGTTCATTGTTTAAATTACCGCCTTTTTCATACACTCCCCCGGGCTTCCCCCGCCTCCTCACACCATTACCCATGCCACGCCCCAGAGTGCTGTCTGCGTTGCCTGCTTATTAGAACAGAATGCCGGACCGCCTATACAAACATCAACAGCCAAGAGCCAACAACAACAACAACAACAACAACAATTATAAGCTGTCTGGATGGAGCAGCACTCAGCAATTATTTGCATACAACAGAGTGAGACAGCAATAACACATTGTGTGTGTGTGCGCTTCTGTGTGTGTGAAAAACGCGTGAAAATGCTGAAAATGTTGCCCCCTCCTCAAGTAAAAACAACTTAAGGCGCTTTATACTTAGCTGCTAGACGTTAAGATACTCTGCCTTCTCAGCGCCGCAAGTATGGCTTAAGTTTAGATTAGTGCACAGAGCCAAAAATGTCGTACTAAAATTAAGTTTGAATGACCTCAAATTAAGTATTTGTCATCCTTAAAATTCATACTTGATATATGTACGAATTACTTAAAATTAGTGTACAAATTCTTACAGATAATCTTGATATAAGAGTAAAGTATCTTGAATCAAGTATAACTCCAGATTAACTAAAAATGAGTATGAAAATTTGAAACTCGGTCTCGAAACAGACTAAGTATCACAGCGAATACTCACACAACAAGTTTGTGATATCTTCAAACAAGATTTATTAATCTTATAACACTTTGGCGTTTTCTTGTTTAGAATTCGCAAATGGATCTAACTTGTCTGCTATGAGAAGCATTTCAATGTACATTCAGAAATTAAGACTGTATTTAACAGAAGGATTATTTCCTGTAGTCAGTCTTCAACTGCTTTCACACTATCTGACCACCTTTAATACTCACGCTCATAATTTCGATAATTGTATTAGACAGCATGAGGAAGTATTATTTCAAGAACATTTTACACTAGCAAACTAAGCTTACACAATTTTGATTTAAGTCTGTAGTTAACAAATATTAAGTATTATATTCTTATTTTGAGATATTTGTGTATTCAGTTTCAGATTTAAAGAGACTCACAACATGTGTGAATTGTACTTAAATCAAGAATGAATGTACTTAGTTCAAGTATGCTTTGAACTTACTCTTAAGTTTGAAAAAACTAAAATACTTACATTTTTGTACTTAATAAATCGTACGTGAATTATAAACGAGATTATTAATTTCATTCTTAGTGAGAAATCAAGTATTATATGTGACGTTTAAGTACGAAATACTTAATTTTGTTACATATGTGTATACGCTCAGTCTAACATCCGCTTTAAACATCATTTTAGTATAGGGTATTAAAGCCGAGCGAGAAAAGAACAGAACAAATTTCTTATTATTATTATGAAAACGCCGTCCCAGTGTTAAAATGCCAGAAGTAGCGCATACGTGTCCCAAACCACTTGAAGGACATACACACGTGGTAGAGTCTGGTGACGATAAGAGAAGGAAAGTGGGAGGGTTTGGGCAGGGGGACGGACTGTTGCTGAAACTGCTGAAGCTGAAACCGCAGTGTCCAGGCCAGAAGGCACTTGCGAGCTGTTTGTCCAGGCTTGGACTGGCATTTTAAGTGATTTAATGTTTGGCTTTTGCTTTTGCTGAATTGATGGCGATGACAACGGGAATGCGGGAAAACGGTGCGGGTTGGGGAGGAATGCCCGAAATTACTGGCAAATGCTGCGCATATTCAGCATAAATCTATTCACAAACAAACTGGCAACAGCTTAGTGCGAAGGAGAGAGCGCTATAGAGTAGAAGTATCGTTGGAAATTTATGCCACAGGTGTTGCCTATGTCGCAATCGCTGTCGACGTAGCAGTCGGCGTCAACGTCACTTGTTACCTACAATTTAACGCGCTTAGGGCCATATAACTTAATTCCAACTATGCGGCAGCAGCATCTTGTCGTCCTTTCTAATGTCTTGCCTCATATCTGGCCAACAACATGGCGTATGCGTATCAAATTGCATACATATCTGAACCCATATGACAATTGGCCACAGCTTAGGTTATTGCGCAACATTTATGGTTAAATAATTTGTAGCTAATGCCACTTGTGCTGACTTATGATAACTTGTGTTTATTTCCACATGGATTTACTAATTGACCAGCACACGAGGGAATCTGTAGAAGTCCAATTGGTCTGATTAGATAGATCTCAATTAATTTTTACTCAACTATCACAAATCCGTTAAGTAAGTTTATCGAAATGCTTGTGTGTTGAGTTAACAGAGGGGCAAATTTATTCATCTGTTAATTTACAGTGCTATTAATACCTTAACAGCATGGAGACCCTAAAATGTGACGAGTTTATGTTTAAATCAGTGGTCGGCACCAACACAGTCATATGTTTTTTGCATTAGTGTGCGAATTAACAGAATTTTAACAGGCGTCAAGCATGTGCCGTTTCTTGCCCTTTATATTATTGATTCGCATCAAAACGGCTATATATTGGTCATAATGTGTATAAAAACGAATACTTTTTCAAAAAGTCCAAAAACCATTTATTTTTCTGTGTATATAATGTATAATTTGTCAAAATTGTGCAGCGTAGCATCACAATGGCTGATCAGAAGCTGATTCATTTTGCTTCGCCTCAACAGTGACATTTCAGCTTAAAAGCGCCATAACAGCGACTTAACAGAAACAGCGAAAATTTATACTGTACGTGTGCAGGCAGCGCTGCGGCAGAGAAAATCCCTATGCACGGTGCGCGGCGTGTGCCGACCACTGGTTTAAATACAACTGAAATGTTAACAGAGTTTGTTGAGTCTGAAAAATAATAATTAATAATTAAATACCCAATTTCTTATGAATGAATTAAACTAAAAATTGAGTGCGAACAATAAGAAATACATATTAAATGAAAATTTGCTACTATTTATTATTAGCTTTTACTCAATTATATAATCAATCAGCCTAAATTATAGCACAAATTGCGTTTAATTATTAAATTTCAAACAAAGCCTTACGTGAACATACTATATTGACCGTTTGTCCTCAACACATTGATGAGAAATTGCATTTTGTATGCCTCGTCATGCATGAGGAAATAATTATGAATTCATGTTGTTTTCGGTTGATTTATAGTTGTATAAAGGTTGCATTTCAATTGCAATTTATTTACACTTTGCCAAATTCCTATTTTCGATACTAAAGACTAAAGTGTTCTTCTTGTTGTTGTTCATTTAGAAATTGATAAGTTGATGGAGGGGAATAGGTAATTGTATAGTTTGAATATTGTTACGGGCGACACTTGATGTCATTTAGCTTTTGTCTGTGTCGTGTGTACTGCGTTGGGCTATTTGTTATGCCTTGTAATGTGGAGGGAAAAAAGGGTGTTATAGCTGTGTGCAATTGAATTGAAAAATAAAATGAAAAATTGATGAGAGATTGAAAATTACATCATTTCCAATAAAATTTGTAGACTATAGTATGACTAAATATTTGTTTTCTAAATCAAATAAATTATTAATAATATATTTTATTATGATAATATTAATGTATTTTATGAAATTTATATATTTTTGCTTTGCATTTATGCTAAATACGTAAAAATAATTATTTGAACTTTGTCGGATTTCAATTCACCAGCCCAATGACAAGTGAATTCAATTCGTTACAATTTGTCGACAATAAAAATTAAAACAGTTAAAGAAAATTAACTTTTGCAAAACGGAGGAAAAAACTGATTATTATTTAAATATATCTGATGACAAACGTAATAAAAAATAGGAATACTTGTACTTTTACCGTGTGGATGAAAAAATTCAATGATTACAATCAAATATAAAGATAAGTTATTTAGAAATCAAGTTGAGAACATGGAAATATGACTCTAAGTTATTTTAGAATTAGTTTTGGTCGGTTTAGTTTAGTTTATTTAGCATGAAGCTCTTTATTTTAAGCCGGGTATCGTACTGTCGAACAGTCTCAGTTGCTGCGACCACAATTTGCATGGCACTTGGCAAATACGTGCACAGACAGGAGCTCAATTCAATTCCATACACTTGAAATGTGAATACGACTGAAAGGGGCGCCATTGGCCAGGCTCGATAACAAAGTTATTGGACCAGCTAGTCAAGCTGACCGAAGCAGCCTCAGCAGCAACAATATCCCCAACAACAATATCGACTGGCAAATGTTGTTGTTGTTGTTGTTGTGATTGTAGTTATATCGCACGCACTGGCCACGCCCACAACAGACGCCCAGTCAATGTTGTGACTGCTTCGTGCCATCAACGTTGGCATTGAGGGCATTCCCCATTCCCCATTCTCATTCCTCATTCCTAATTCCTGTTGCTTTTGCTTTTCCTTTTGCTGTTATTGGTAACAGCAAGCGTCGTTGGCTTCGCCACTTTTGGCTTTTGTGCTGACATCGTCTAATTTCAATTTATTTAGCTTCCAATGACAACGCACAAAACGTTGAGTGCATTTTGGAGTCTAAGGTTTTGGGGCTAATTTCGATGTTGATGTCGATGTCTGCCGCCTGCCGGTTTTGCCACTGCTGAGCGGGCATTTTTCAAGGATACTGGGAAATGTGAGAGAGGGAGGGTTGTCTTCAAGTCAGCATTTCTTGCTTGAAAAGCTGAAAAGCTAAAGAACTTGACGTTCCACTTGCCCTGGCAAAATCAACAAGTGAAAATGCAAATGTGATTATTTATTAAGCGCTTTAAATAATTCTGACTTTGCCTTTCTTTCTTTTGCTTTGACTTTGTCCTGCTTTCTGTTTCTGTCGTTGTATCTCTCTCTCTCTCTCCCTCTACCTTCTACTTCCGTTCATCGCTACCTTTCGGCCTGCTTTGATTTACTTGTGGGGTCATGGCACTTGTAGAGGGCAACAGGTTTCAGGTAAACAACTGCAAATGGAAATGGAAATTCATAGCTGGAGCCAATTGCAAATTCAACAGCAAAATGCAAAATGTTTTGTAATTGCTGGCGCGTGGCTTTTGTCTGCCGCCCACAAGGTTTTCCGCTTTTCCGCCGAACTCTCAACCGTCGCGACGCGTCGCTTTTCCGTCGTCTTCCTTTTTGTGACTTGAGCTTGATTAAACGTCAATAGGATTAAAGCATTTTGCCATTGTTCGCCGTAGTTGCTATGCATAATTTGGCTTCCACGGAAGCTCCAAAAATATAAATTAAAATAAGAAAATTAAAAACGTTTCCATTGTCATAACTACGAATTTTTAATGCTTTACAAAAAAGGAGGTTGCCTCTAAGAAATTAATAAAAATAATGAAATGCTCATAAGTTGTTTTGATGTCATTTATTTATTTCATATTTGCATAAATTAAATTTAAATTTTCATTGATTTATTTTATATTTATGCAGTATATTGTTTAAAAATTATAAAAATATTTATTTTGAATGTTTTTTTTTGTATATATAAATTATTCAAATTTCAATTGAGTTTACCGAATATTTATTTTATTACAAATAATTATTACACAATTTCTACCCCAATGTTTAATGTTTTTCCTAAGAGTATTGAATGGACTACCAACAGTTTAATCTTAACAATAAGCGTGACAACGTTTCAGCTAGTTGAAGTACCCCCAATGTGAAGAGTATTTAATGAGCGCTTTTTTTTGTGCGTCTTTTGCTTCAACATGCAAATTAATTTAAAACAATTTCTTTTGCTGGTGACTGACAAACTAATACACGTCGTTCATACGGCTGATGTTGTGCCACACCAGCTTCCACTTTCCTTGGCTGCTCCTCCTTCTCCTACATTCACACCTCTGCTGTGGGAAGCAGGTGAGTTGTGCTTGCGCTGCGGCCAAATAAGCATCATTAGGCGTTTAGCAGACGCCTCAAGTGGTAAGCGAACATGCCGGCACCTTGGCATCCAGGCACATCCTCACAAGACTGGCAGACACAATTTAATACCCTCTCTCTTTCTCGCTTTCTCTATATGAGAAATGGTCTTTCAAAAATTTCAATGCTGCCACTGCACACTGGTCCCAGTTGCAAAAGGGCTTGGACTAAAAATCATATAGAACAGCTAGAAATCTCAACGATATAATGTTAAGGTAGTTGTTTATTAACTCCAACCTTCTAGTTAGTTTCGAATCACAAAAAAAGATGAATGTTTCGAAAACGTGGCTTGAAATATTTAGATAAGAAAGATATAGATAGATCATATTTTACATGATTATGGGTTTTTGTAAAGTCATATTTGCAGCAAGTCTAATAATAGTTAATAAAGTGTAAACACATACCATACAATTGAAAGCCTCTAGCTCTTAAGGTCTCTAATATCCAAGTTATTATGCACTTTTGAAAATTGGCCAGGTTGAACATAAGCTCTCATCAGCTTTTATATATCGAATCTACATGATGACAACAAACCATTATGTAACACAGTTTTTCTTCCAAAAATGTTGGAATTGTGACCAGTGTGCATTATACCGAAAATGGGCGACAGCTGCAGCCGCCGGGCGATTTCATTTAGGTGCTATCTACCTCAAAGTTTGTACCTTGAGGAGGAGTAGAGAGTTTTGTAAGGAGTTGAGGGGTGTGAAGAAGAGACTGGGCAGGAGCTGGGTGAAAAGGGATACGCTTTTAGAAAAGCAAAAGCGTGTCGAGTCAAAAATGTTGCAAGGTGTTTGTAACGCAAATGAAGCAGAAAGCAAAGAGTGAATGCCAAATGCGTAAGAAAGAACTGCTTACATGCACGGTTGCCACATTTTGTAAAATTGTACCAAAACTGGTACGTATTTTATTCGTTGGTACATTAGCATATTTTATTTTTTAAATTGGAAATTTTTTAATTTTTTTGTAATTATTATTGTTAATTTAGCACTGCGCACATTTTAGCCACGAATTAAAAGTGTTGCATGAAGTATCAAAGGGAGACTTTAAAGCGAGCTTAAGTTATTTTAGTTTAGTATTCAAAGGGTACTAAGGCTTACAAGTTTGCATCACGCAGAAGGAAGCAATCCCGACCCTATAATGATCGTATATACATGTATTCTGGCTTAGTATCAACAGTCGAGTCGATTTAGCAATGTCCGTCTGTCTGGCCATATGAACAGCTGTACTACAAGAGCTAGAGTAACCACATTTGTGGACAATACTCTTATAGCGACAAATCTACAAATCGAAAACAATGTATGCCGCATCTTAATGTTCGGCAATTTATATTTAATCCAAAATGTACTATTTTCTTTATCTCATTTATCCGCATTTTTGGGACAATTTGATCTTCCTTAACTTTATCAAACTTTAGCCGATTTCGAGGAGCAATGTCTATTTATTTTTTCTTCTAAATTGTTGCTGCATTTTGTTCGATCAAAATAAGATTCTTTAAAAATCAATTCAAGCTCTTAAATCTTTGTCAAATCTGAACTGATTTCGACAAAAAAAATTATTTTTAAACATTGTTTGTCCTCGAAATTGATGCTGCATATAAATGGACAGTTTAAATTAGTTCTAAAGTTGACTATATTTTTTTCACAATTTTCCCATGACGTTTTTTTGGCACACTGGTACCTATAAAAAAAGTTGGTACACTCTTTTTTCACAAATGGAATGGGTAAACATACGCACTCAAGAGTCTCGGGCTTTAGTCCTTTGTGTGTTGCCTTTTGCTTTTGCGTCACTTCAAATGGCGTAAGTATTGGCAGCTCGGTCCCGTTGTCCGCACGCAATGTAATGAAGGATAATGAAGATGGATCGCATATCAAGGCTTAAAGAGCTTTGCTCTGCTCTACGTCAAATGGAGCCTACAAGTTTTAAGCATAACCAATTTCACATTTAAGATCCGTGTAAATTTATATTTAAATATGATATACAATAGATTTGCAGCTACATGACAATCTTAACAGACACTTGAAGATGTTGTTGAGCTCGTTTAAGACTTGTAAATTGTGAGAAAAGAATATGATTTACAGATACCACTGACTTTGACAACATGTTTACCTCCATAGCTTTCTATTACGTTCATGAATACCTGATAGATCTACACAACTTAATAAACATTACCATTTACACGACAATTTTTTCATCTACAGCAACTTTAAAATATTGTTTTACTTTAAGTTGTTCAATATATAGTTATAGAGTCGAATCATTGGCCAAATAAAGTCCGCAAAGCGCTAGGTGTGCCAAAAGATGAAATTTTTATCTACATGACAAAGCTAACAGGAACTTAAGTTTGTTTTTTAAACTTAACTTCGATTCCCATTTTTTTAGAGTGCCGAATATAATGAGGCTTGGCTTTTTCACCTACCTGACAAAGGTAAAAGCAATTTGTTGTTAAGATTCGTTAGATAATCGAATCTTATATTAAATGGCACCTGACAGCGATTGACATACCAAAGTTAACAACAACTTAAACATGTTTCTAAATTTTGGTCTATTTTGTTATAAAACTGATTCTTGTGGAATTAAAATTGCTTACTATTTGGTGAGAAATTGACTGTAATTTCCTTAGCCTGTCTATAAATAAATATGAATTGAATATGTAATATACTTAGAATTTCATTTTATAGTATTTCTCTGGCCGATGTGTTTATTTTTACATTTGTGTATTCAATTAGCTGATACAATGTTGTCGTAAACGATGATTGTCCCCGTGACCGAACGCAATGGATACCCATAGTCATGTGTTAAACAAAGTGGCATTAGTTTAATTGCCAATAATAAGCTTGTGGGCCCGGTCGACACACTTCTGCTTTCCATACTTGGTCACGATACTCTCGTGTTATGGCTTATAAATTTCCAAATGAAATTACAGTAAATTGAATTAACTAATTACATTGATGAGTTCCGACATTGTCCAGGCCAAAAACGGAGAGGCAAGCTAGACAATACGAAAGTAATCGAAAGGGGTTAAGTTCGGAAATGTTGAACATAGAGAAAATGCGAGGGAGGTTCGAATTGTTTATTGTCGGACAATGAAAAAGTTGTTTAACATTTTAATTTTTAACATAGTCTTCTTCTTCAATCCCTCCAAAAATATTCGCCGTTCTCTTTCTTAAAATGTTTGTTTACCAAAGTAAAAACCTCCGCATTTAATGAAAATTTCTTTCCCCCAAGCTTTGAGTTTAGAAAATAAAAAGAAGCCACTTGGGGCTAATTCTGGATAATAGGGACGGTGATAAAGCAGTTGGGTTTTTAACAACTGTTTTAAGGGATGTAAAAAACCATCGAAGTATCGGACATCGTCGGAATTTTTAAGGCGATACCTCAATGTTATTGTTAATCCCTATGCTTACAGATGCCCCGATGTTATGGTAAAATATCGGATTGTTTAATAAATATTTGTATACCCTTTGGGGGTGTATTAAGTTTGTTAAAAGTATGTAATAGGTTTGGCAGACAGACTAATTGTTTTCCTTTTTTTGGCGAAACATTTGCAAAAGTTATACCGTTTTCCAGTAGGGTGATTACTATTGCCCCACTCTGTACAAACTACTTATATTCCTAGTAAATATTATTGAAAAATGCCAAAGCGCCATGAAGTAGGCATTAAATACCAATAAAATACACTATTGTTCTTTAGTTTTCTATATTTGTCTGTTGTATAAAATGTTTTTAACGTGAAGCAAAACTAAAGCAAAAACTTTAATAAGTGGCAAAAACTGCATAAATAAACGCAAGAATTAAGAATTACATTTCACTATTTCAAAATTGGAAATTTTTTATGAAAAATCGATGAATCGATGTAAGAAGATTTTGCGTAACCGGTAACCGAATTCCAAAAAAAAAGCGACCATAACCGAAACAGATTCTCTATTCGTCTTGATTGCCCGATAAGCAATAGGCATAAGTACATATGTATTAAGTAAATAATAGATGATTAAATTGACAGCAATATGTCTGCCCGCTTTGCGTAGTAATATTTTAATAAGTTTATCAAATGCGGCCTGAAAGCTTTAGCATGATTTTCCAACTAAGATGCTTGACATTCACATTAATGCGCTTAGCCCCGCCAGCTATTACACTGCAAGAAAATATTGAAAAATATAGTAAACATATACTGAAATAGAAACAAGCCGATCAGTCGAGCGGGCGCGACAGTAGGATACCCTGTGCAGGTCTTCAAAGGAAAGTATTTTCATTATAATGGGATTTAAATATATCGCTTGAAGTCGATTTTGCTTGCATCGAGAATACGTAGCTTGCGATAGTCGGGCCACACTGGACTGCGGCTGTTGATTGTTTATGTTTAGTTCGTTAAATCGTCGCCGCGGCGCAGCGACTGCGCTGCTACTGCGCTGCGACGCATCTGCTGAGCTGCATAATAACTTCTGAGTTCAATATTCGATCGTACTGATCACACATTGAGAGTAGGATACTTATTATGTGTGCCAAATCTCAAGTCTCTAGCTATAAAACTGCTCTTGTTATCAGCTTTTCTGAGTTATGGGCGAAGGGGGCGGGGCATCGCGATGAAATTTTCAGGACACATTAAACCCAAGCTTTTTATCATGTGTGCCAAATCTCAAGTCTCTAGCTTAGACATTGCTTATGTTATGGTGATTTTTCTAATTTTAAAACCAACGGGACTTGATATCGAAAATTGAAAATAAACTTGATCTGCGTATGGTATTCAGGAACCTACATTCAAAATTTGAAATCTCTAGCTCTTATAGTTGCTGAGATCCACGCGTTCATACAGACGGACAGACAGACGGACGGACGGACGGACAAACAGACGGACAGGTGTAAATCGACTCGGCTATTGATACTGATCAAGAATATATATACTTCATAGGGTCGGAGATGCTTTCTTCTGAATGTTACATACATACATTCACACAAATTCATTGTAGCCTTTTGCCCATTTTTAATGGGCACAGGCTATAAAAATTTATCAAAATCAGCGAATAATTCCGATTCAAATATCGAATCACGTTTCGGCTCTGGAACGTATTTCGGTAAAAGGTTTATTTCGGGTCTCTTCTTTCGGTTCCGGAATCAGTACCGGTACTCTATTTAAAAATAGAGTTTATTATATACTTTAGTTTATTTTGACAAAATTAGAAATACTTATTATATCTCTTGTTTAATTTCTTGCTTTATTTCTTTTAATGTTAATTAAATTTTAAGATTTGTGACTTTTTAGAAAAAATTGTGTACGAAAGGTTAGTTTTTAAAATAAATAGTTAATTAAAAATCTTTAGTTTTTTTTAGAAATATAGAGTCGAAATATGTTTACTTAATCTTATTCTTTTATTATATTAATTATTGAAATTTCTTGTTATGATCATTTTATAATTAATGAATTATATTGAATTTATTTATAAAAGTTGCGAAAATATCTATCTAATCGAATCGATATATTTTGCTCTATTGTTGCTATTTGTATTAATTTTCTGCAGTGTAAGCTTTTGAGTACTTTGTCCTTTGTACTGAGCGCGTTATAAATGTTGCGCACTTTGCTTCCAGTGGAGCTAAGGATGAGCGCGTTGAATGAATGAATGGATGAATGACAGACTGAATGAATGCATAGACGAGCACGGAAAACATATTGTTGGCAGTGCCGCTTTTCCATCAATTCAGCTCGCTTTCTCTCTTCCACGCTCGGTCTCACTCTTTCTATATGGTTTGTCCTTGCATGACGAAAGACGCCGTAAGCCTAGCATTGCCATGGCAATTTATTCCGCAACAGTTGGGCAAATTTCATAAGGACCTGACCTCACAATAAGCCCAAGAGCACAGGCTAAGTCAATCTAGCCAAACCAATCTCATTCCCAATCCCCTTCCCCCACCATTTTCACATCGTTCCCCTCCTTTGGGCACTGCAACAACATCCCGTATTTGGTTATATTGAATCTGTCTTCAATTTTGTGGCGTATACACAAAGCGCCCGCAGCCATCTCGTTCAGCTTTTTCTGATTCAGTTGTGCCATATATGTATATACATATATATATATTTATATATTTATATATGTATTTATATGTGTATATGTGAATTTGTCCTTGGTTTTGTGTGTGTGTGTGTGTATGTGTTTATGTGTGGCACTTCCTGCCTTCTGTCTCCGGCTGTTAAGCTGCAATTTACAACAATTTAATTTACACAAGACTAGAACTAAGCCGCATTTAAGCTTCCAAATGCATTTTACTGCATTGCTTCCCCGACCTCTGACCCAATCTGACTTGCCCTGTCCAATTAGCAAGTCAATGTGCCAGAAAAGGTGTCAAGAGCTACATAGGCAGCTGCAGCCAAAGCCAAAGGATATTCTAGAGAAAACTGTTTGCAATTTTTTTTTCATTTGTCCTTTCCACATGCTGGGCTAAACTGCAAATCAAAATGCATTGCAAAGGACTTTAATTGCATTTTAGCAGCACGAAATGACCGTAAATACAATTTGCAAACAAAATTACATGCAACAATAAATAGTTGAGGCAATTCCTAAATGCGAAATATACTCGTACAGCAAAATCACTTTGAAGTCGAAAATCGCAAGATAATCTCTATTGAATAGTTTTGTTACAATATTAAGGCTCATCCTTAGATGATAACTAATATCAGTGGCAGCTGCAGTTGCCAAAGGAGAGAAAACTGTTTGTAAATGTTTTTTTTCATTTGTTCTTTTCACATGCTGCTAAACTGCATATCAAAATGCATTTCAAAGGACTTAAATTGCATTTTAGCAGCACGAAATGACCGTAAATACAAATTGCAAACAAAATTACATGGAACAATAAATACTTGTTGAGGCAATTCCTAAATGCGAAATATACAGCAAACTCACTTTGATGTCAAAAATCGTAAAGTAATCTTTGTTGTTGTTACAATATTTAGGCTCATGCTAAAATGATAAATATAAATAGCTGTTGCATTTACACGGGAGGAAGAAAATGGCTTCATTCTTGCCTATTCGAAGTTTGGATGGATTATAAGCCAGATATCAAGAGAAATCGCTCGTAGTCGTCCGTAATTGGTAAAAATCGAAGCACTGGCCGAAAACCAATTTTAAATCACCGCTATAAAAGGCGCATTATTAAAAAAAATCCAGCAATTTGACTGTCAGCAATTACCGGCAAAAAAGTGTCTTCCATGACTGTTTGGCGCACTTTAATTGGGTCAGGGCACATAGTTCGAGGTGTTATTAAAAAGTTTTCTCACTTGACTCCTCGCCACAAAGCTGCGAGGATCGATTTTGCTCTTAAGATCTTGGAATCAAATTGGGGCTCAGTGTAGGAATATGTTACATTGGTCTCTTGCATAAGTCTAATCGTTTAATTTTCAAAAAGGTTATTTTTTCTGATGAGAAAAAGTTTAATCTCGATGGACCAGATGGTTTTCGGCATTATTGGCGCGATCCGTGAAAGGAACATTTCTATTTCCCGAAGACAGCCTTTGGTGGCGGGTCAGTAATGCTGTGGGAAGCCTTTAACAAGTTCGGAACGTTAAACCTGCAGTTCACCAGCTTTAGGATGAATATCTATGAGTATATACGGGTAAAAGATAATACTTCCCCGTTTAAATACAAATAGGGAAAGTCTCTATATATTCATGCAAGATAATGCCCGAATACATTCAAGTCGCCAGACAAAAACGTTTTTAAAGGAGTGTTCGGTGGATTTAATGGACTGGCTAGTATGCTCACCGGATCTAAATCCAATTGAATTTGTCTGGGGTATACTAGCAAGGCGTGTGTATAAGAAAAAAACAAGATACGAAAATGTTAATAAGCTCAAAACATCAATTTTAAGGGAATGGGATCAGCTAGAGCCAGAACTACCTTCGTATGCTACACATATAAATAAATACTTAATTTTATGCACTTACACTTCGATGCGGAAAATGTTCAATATTGTTATTTATTATTTGAAATAATAAATTGAAAATACTTTATGATCAAAAAGATTACAGTTGCAGTTTTCGTAAAAACTACTAAACATGGACACTCTACGCAGATGCGGGCTCATTTTCCATAAATAATCGATAGTTACCAGAATTACCAAAATATACATATCTCTTTAAAAACAATAAACACAATTCAAACTCGCCCTTAACAAAAATAAAGTCGTTTCATTCTTAATTTCCTACCTTTTAATTTAAAATTTGCCGTTTACATACATATATGTATATTATTGATAACAAAGCATCACAGTCAGAGAATTCCATATTCTATTCGCATCATGATTGCACAATAAATAAATTTCGGCAAACAGAACAATCATAAGAATTCCACGGCCATAGCACATTTTTCTATCAATAATCGATATTGTAAGAATCGTTTGAAATCGTTTAAGAACGATTATAAATATAACCACAATTCACATAGCTTGCCACACAATTGCACTCCATAAGAAAGCAATAAAGACAATAATTGCGATTTGAAAGCGCACACAGACAAATAACGAGTGAGGGAGAAGAAGTAGAATTTAGTTATGTGTTGAGTGAGATACAAATGGATCGTAAATCTATCAGCTATCTGGTATATTATTTTGGTCAATTTCATTGGAGATGCTGCTCTTCTATTCAGGTCCAAACGATATTCAATTGGTTCGGTTACGCCCACAACAAATTCGAGCGTTGATACACATACATACATGAACAGATGCTTGGGGCAATTTCGCAAACTGTGTTCATTTAACAAAAATTAGCGGCCTCAAGTTAATTAAAAAATTCTTGGGACATGCAACAAGTTGACGGCTGGCCATGACGCACGAGAATCGTTTTGCCGTCGCATCTATTGATAGAATTTATGATTGCCATTGAAAATGTTGAAATTATGAAAGCCTTTGTATGTGGTTGTGAACATGTGAATATATGAATATGTGAATAATATTCACGGCGATGGCCTTTCTTTCAGTTTCATTTTCATTTTAATTTTCAATTTTTTCTCTATCTTTGTCAGGCGAAATAAATTTATTGAAAACACGTTGCCAGCCGCCAATAAATGAAACATAAATTCAAAATAAAACATTGGCGACATAGACATATGTACATACATATGAATGTATGAATGTATGTGTGCATGATAGATAGTTATACTTATGAATAGATACATAAGTATCTTATAAGTTTGCTCAATGCCTTGCTCTGGCCGTCCTTAAACATTTTCTCAATTGCATCGTTAAGGCGTTCCCATGTGTAACATAACGTTTTTGAGGTCATATGGCGCTTAGTTCTGTAAATACAAGTATAGCCATAACACATTCCCATTCCCATTCCTATTGCCCGTAACCGTAACCGTAACCGTAACCGTAGCTGAACCTAAATACCAGATAGTTTTTGCGTCTGTTTAAAGTTGCCTGTGGCAAACAGAACGCAAATGCAATTGAAAAGCCATTTAAAAGCGCTTCAATGGAGCCTAAGATGTAGAATATGTTGGCTAATGGAAATATGGTGGTAAGAGTAAAAAGAGGGGAATGCGATCCTGTAGCTAAACAGTTTGTAGTTTACCACGGCGTATTATAGACAAGTTCCTGGCACACATACACAGACTGTGAGAGCATTGAATGCGCCGCTTAAAGGAACCGCAGTCTATTGCCAAGAAATTGCTTATACTTTTGCCAACAGATGTCCCTTCCGCTTCCCTTTACTCTTAGTTCGCCACTCTGCCCCTTTGTCAGCTGAAATCAAGAATAAGAATTTACCACAACAAAAGTGCATATAATTCCATTGTCCAGTTGCAAATTTCTCAGTTTGTAAGCCATTTGTTAGCATGTACATTGTATTCAACGATGTTCGCTTTTAAAAGGAATCTGCGCTGCATAAATAACATTTGAAAGATATTCTTCAATACGTATTGTATTATTATAAATGAACATCAATTTTAGCGCTAGCCATACAATATTGAATAAAGAGAAACATCAAGTTTATTTAGTTATTGATAAAGTTATTGTTGTGGAAAATCAAGCAAAATGTATTGATTGGACCTGAATCTTTTGATTGAATATATTATTTATTTCAAGAAAATAATCTGAAATCGACATTTATTCCTTCTTAAACTTGAAAATAATCCAAAGAAACACCAGTTATCCTAATGGTTGTAATTTTGAAAATTCAGTTTAAATATAACTTATGGAAAATAGAACATCTACAACAATACATATTTTGAAATATCAATTAAATTTTAATTTAACTCTTCTCCTATAATAAATTGGAAATAAAAGTTATTTTTACAATGAACAATTGAAAAGAAAAGTTGGTATTTAAGTATATATTTTTAATTTTTAAATAGATATTTTTTGATTTGTATATTAAAAATGAAGTGTAATTATTTTTCAATAAATATTTTTATTAATTACATCAAAAGTATGAGTTAAAATGAATTGTATATTGAAAGGCAAAATGTACATTTTCCCGGTATACATCTTAAAATAGTATATCTTAGATTTTCGTATTCATTCAGATACTTTTTTCTGCAGTTTTTATTTTTTTTTTGTACTCAACTCTTAGTTGCGATCCCCGAGAAAAACTAAAATCAAATCTCTCAAGTTGCGAACTTAATTAACTACAATATTACACTTCTTTGCATAGAACTTAAGCTTTGATGTGGTCAACTTGATTATGAATTGATATGTGAATAATGCTTGAATCATTCGGCAAATGAAAACACTTGAAGCTGAAGCCTCTTGAGTTTAACATTGAGGACGCTTTTAATCACTTAGGTTGAGGAAATTTCCTTATAGGACATTTGCCTTTAGCCGACTGCAGTTTCTCATTATTTCAATTTGCAATTGAGTCAAATGACAAACGCTGTCTATAAAGCCCTCCACTCTATCATGCGATGCTCTCTTGAGGCGAGCTCCATTCATATCGCAACACGCAATGTCGCAACAGTGGTCGAGACTTTCTAGATGGTTTAGTTATTCAGGGGGATGACTGGGATGGTGTGGCAATTGCATTTAATTGCGAGCCCCAATGCAATTAGTCAAAAGGCAGGACCAACAACAACATCAAGACTAACAGCAACAACAACAACAACATCAAGACCAACAGCAACAACAACAACAACTAAAATTAACTAAATGCAACACGCGAACACTTGAAATGTTCTCATAAGTAGCCATGTAATGTGACATCATGTATATGTAGTATGTAAGTGCGCCCCCCTTGTGTTTCGTTCTGCTAAATTGGCTTGGTCAGCTAAAGTTGCAGGCCAAACCATCCAGAAAGCAACCAAACCACCCATACTGTCCCTACCACACAACGTAGCACGCACCACTTATCCATGTTGTAGCCATGGCATATTCAATAATAATCCCTTGGCTGGCATTAGCTACAAATGGTATTCTCCTATCTCTCTCTATCTCTATCTCTATCTTTCTCTTTCTTGTTCACTCCCTATACCTTTCTATCTTTTTCTCTTACTCACTCCATTTCTTTCATCTCTTTCAACACTACGTGGCACGCTTAATGTCGTAGCCAAAGCCCCACAATATTTTTCCATATGAATACGATAGCAGTCACTCTGGAGTACAGTGAGCACTCGTCAAATGCGAAATAATCCGGTTTAACTTAACGTGATTTCTATGTAGCTAAGCTTATATAGATCATTAGATAAATGAATATTGTTTTCTTTAAGAAAAATAAATTAGTCTCTTTGCTGTAAATCAGAAATTATAGTTTATATTTTTTTATTAGACCCTCTGTAATGTGTATATTATTTTGTCCAGCTGCTGTCTCAATAAAATTTTATTTATATCAGAGAGAATTATAGGTCATCTGCACGATAAAATAACAATTGTCACTTATTTATTTTTCACTTTTTTTCTACTTTATCTGCCCAACAAATCACAGTGCCAAATGTTGAGCTATTTTTCATTCAATAAACTCGTCTTCTACAACAAACAATCTCACAATTAACGGCTGATATAAACCAAAAATTGTATCGTAAAATTTGAATTAACTGGATTAAGCTAGAGACTATAATATGTTATCAAAATAAGACTTGTTTACACACTGAAAAGCTGCTATGACAAATGTTATTTACAGTTTGACATATTTCATGGAACGTCAAGAAACAAATGAATTGTGTGAAGACAATTTGAAAAACGTATGCCTCGTAAAAATGGAAAATTACTATACATATTATTTTCAGCTATTCTTTTCGCTTCTTTCAAGTCAATAAAACTCAGTTTCTGCAAATATTTATAAAAAAAAACATATAAAGATTTCTACAACAACAACCAAGACAACGATTATTCAGTGTAGAATTCTGTTGAAAAGCATTAATATGTAATAATATTTGGCCTGGTTTCTGTGTGTGCTTGTAATTAGATATTGACTTAGATTTAAGTTGCCAGTTAAGTTGCACAATGGTAAGCTGTGGCAAGTGGTTTCACTTACTTAACAGATTACACATATCACATTTGGTGGTTGCATTTAAGCAATCAACACTGTACACAGCAACTATCTGCTAAAGTGTTCAATTTGTTTTTCTTTTTTGGCCCTAAACGGGACAAATGCGAAGTTTTCAACGACGGCTTCTTGTTGTTTGAGTTTCGAAATTGTAACGTTGAAACCACAGAAATGAGTTTATACGCGTCGCACGACACACGATACACGACGACACATGATGCACACGTGGACTATCCTAGCCTGGGATGATGCTGCCTCTGCTCCAGCTGCTTAGTTAACTGTGCAAATATTGGCCACGACCAGAGTAGAAGGCAAACAAGATTTTGTCCCCCCGTTTCAGCAGCCAACCCGTAAATTATTTTTGCTTCTGCTTCTGATGTCTGTTTACTCTGAAAGTCAGCCATGAAATTGGCTAAAGTTTTGCAACAACAAACTATTTATTAGCTTTAAAAACTGATTATGCTTTTCATTTTTAATAAAGTGTGTATTGATTCTGACACGTGCATAGATTTGCAAGAATTTTAATTAAGTTTCCAGACAGAGAAATGCATAGAATAACAAATAAATATATCAATATGATATGATAGAAAACAATTTAAAATAAAAGGTATAGAATGCTTAAATTTTAAAACAAAGGCATAAGCGAAATATATCGTAGACTATAGTACAGCAATTAATATGTAACAGAATGATTCATGCAAAAAAAACAGATTATGAAGAGAATTAAATTAGATCAATAACTTATCAAATGTTAACATATTTCATTAAATATTTAGTGGCTTCAATTAAAATATAAAAAATATAAATTTTATAAATTGAATAAAATGCATTAAATACATATAAAATTGTTTAATTTAAAATAATGCATGCATTAATAATGCAATGCAAAATAAAATATTTGACATTTCAGGAAAACAGACACTTCCTTCGGTTGTTTTATCAGCAAAATCACTAGAGATTTGTGATTACTTGATTACTTAAATTATGTTGAATTGTTTTGAATAATGTCTCTAATAGATTAAAAACCATTAAGCGCCTTATCTGAATCCCTGATTCAATCTGCATTGATTCCAAACTAAGTACAACTTATACTTAAGTCCTCTATCAATGACATTTATAGATTGACCAACATTATGAATACACTTATATAATTCGCTTTGCTGTGAATGGTCAATTGCTGTCGCATTGTGTCAGTTGGCGTTGATTGCAACTTGGACTCAAATGCTACTTGCGTTTCATATTAGACAATCTGACCACGCCCCATGGGCGACGTGCTGTGGTTAATACATAAAAATATGAAAAACATGTTGAGTGAAGCGCATAAATTGCCACAAGGGATGGGTCCCGAAGGGGGAAGAAGTGCTGGCGTGCCAAACACAATTTTGCTATTAGTAAAAAGGATTTTATTGCAATTAGAAAATGCACTTTGTGCGCTCAACGAACGAACCAGACGGACAGGACAGGATAGGATAGGAAAACAGTGGAGCACGGGCTAGAGGCGATAGAAAAAAAAAATGGTGAAGGAATGAGAGCTTCCAGGGTTGCAATGCGGTTGTCCGCTCGGTTTAATGAAGCATATTAGACCACAAATTAAGCAATTAAATATGCATGAAGATTATGCATTGCATAATTCATATAATTTATGCGCATTGAAGCAGCGCAATTGCATTTGCCGCGACTCGTTGTGACACGGTTTTACATACAATTTAGTTGTTATTTTACTTATGTATGTATTTATTTATTTTTGGGCACGTTTGTTTGTTGTCGTTTAATGTTGCTATTGTTGTTCCTGTTGCTGTGCTAACTTGCAAGTACACAAATATAAACAGAAGTGTATGCATGCAGTTACTGTAAGTGTGCGTGTGTGTACACTACAATCCACAGTTGAGAGTTTTCGCTACACAAATATTGTTATATTCAGTTAAGATTACAAAGTGGCGTATTTCATGGTCATGTTAAATTTTAGCATATCTTTTGACATTGTCAAGTAGTTCGTAATGCTTTTGACTGTCAAGCAAGCTTGAATATAAATAGGCCCAATCATTGCGTATTAGCACATTCAAAAATTTCCATTGTGTTTTGTTTAAGATTCTGTCTGATATAATTTACTAAATACCCCACTTTCTTATAAATATACAAATGTGTGTCACTGGGCAATAAACAATCTGCAACTGACACTTTCGAATTCAATTTATAACATTAATAAAAAACACGTGGAAGATAAATATAGTTTTTCGAAGAATCGTTTTTTTTTTTGTACATCTTAAGAATGAAACAAATCAATAAAAATTAGAATGTTATTGAAATGTTTTCGACAAATAAATTGCCAATTTATTTGTCGATATTTTTCAATCAAGTTTTTTACTAAGACAGCCATAACATATAATTTATATAGCCATTCACTTGATCATGTCTTGTGCCAACTGTCTGCTAAATACTTGTACTCGTTCAATTTTTTATTGCACTGCTCGTAAATAATTGATATACTCGTACTCGTAGTAGTTGTACTCAGGCTAGTGTTTTATATGGATATGTGTGTATGTCGGCAAACAATCTAATTGATTTGGTAATTGTTCACACGCCCCCCGTCCGCCCGCCCGCTCGTGAGACAACAGATACGGCAAGGGGCGGGTTTTCATTCGCATGCCCATTAATTTTGTAGGGCAGTCGAAGCTTTGTCATTGTGTCGAGGCATTAAATAATTTAGAGCTTTTCTGCGGTTTATTGTTGTTCTTTCCATTCAGAGCTACCCTATTTCGATTGAGGAAGGGGTAGCATGTTTTATGTAAATTTTAGCTTGCTGATAAAGGGAGGCTTTAATCGGATAAAGTAATTTATATGTTTGAATATGTTATTTCAGAAGATAAATACTGGAAGGATGATCAATTTTAATCTTGACAATCTCCCAAATAAAAAGAATGTCTTTCTATTGTTTAACAAATGTGTAATGTATTCTTTATCTATTTGAGTGTATAAATGTACTTAGTAATATATCTGTGCTTATTGACTTTGAATATGCTATTGACTTTACATAGGGCATCTGCAAGTCGAATAGTCTCTACGTTACTTGCGTTTTGACGCTTGTGGAAGCGTCAAAGCAAATATTTCAATTCAAAACACACACACACACAAATCGGCACATGTGTGGTTGCTTTAAAAATAACATTTGATGAAAACAATATAAAAATTGTTGAAAGCATTTGACGAAATATTTATAGCGATTTATATATTTTAATGTGTTCTTTATGCGCTCAGAACAAATCGCCAGCAATTATACGAGTGACATATTTCCGTATCTACTTATATAAAAATATATGATATTTATAAATGGGATAACTATATGGCTTAAGTACCCCGTACTTATGTAGTGTATAGTCAAGTGCCACTGGCAGAAAATGTGGAAAGTTTAATTGCTTGGCGTGTGTCCCTGATGCCGAAGGCAACGCGGCGTATGAACGATATTTAATTAGCTGCGCTCTGACTAATAAACAGATTGTTCTCTCGATGTTGTTCTTGTGATCGTAAATTCATGTGTGAGCTCTTCAAATTGTAAACAAATTTATTTAGTTAACAGTGAACAAATTTATGTGTTTTGCCATTTGCATTGAGAATGCGAAAATCATTTCGCAATTCAATTTTTCTTCTACCGTAAAATCGTGCAGAAAATTGTATAAAATTTTTTAATTTGAACATTTTGAAATTAGTTTTAGAATAACGTTAGACGAAAAATTCAAATGGCCGACAAGGAAATTATGAATAATGCCTATTTTTTCTTTTGACAAAGTGAAATTCGTTCATTGTTATTATGACTTAATTAATGTGCTTCGATTTGGGGCATTCGACTTGGCCTCCGTCGAGATGTGCGAGATGTTTTGTAAAGTTTTCCGTTTGTGGGCCATAATTTATCTTATATGGTTATGATTTATGTGCTTTGGCAGAATGTTGGCTTCTTGTGTGGGTCTGCAGGTGTGCTGATAGCCGCTTTTTGTATCGTATTTTTATGGCTGCCCATTTCGCTCGCTGATGAACATGACTTTCTTTTCGATTTATCTCGAAGAGCATAAAAAAATCCCTCAGATATTTATTAGCGTTAACATAACTCGGTTGTTTTTATAACAGGCAATCAACATATTTATGTACGACAATTATTATTAAAGAAACCAATCGCAACTATTTGAATTTAGTAGGCAAGAGGAAATCAAATAAAGGAAATGATGGGAAGAGCGGTAAGTAGTATTTGAATTGAGTAGGAAAGAGGAAATTGAATAAAGGAAATGATGGGAAAAGAAGTAACAAAGTGACATATTCAGTGTGAAAACTTTAAATTAAATTTGTTCGATTAAATTGTAGCATAAAATCTGCTAGTACGTGAAAGCACATCGAAAACTTGGCCAAAAGGCTGTCAAATGGCAACGGTGGCAACTCCATTTGTTTTCGACTGACGTTGACACTGTGGAACATGTTGTAACTTGTCAAGCTCGTTAGAGAAATGGAACCAGATCAGATCGCTGGCAACGGTGCAAAAACCAATAATCGAAATGGATGTAGTCGCCCCCCCCCCACTCGTTGACTATTTGCCATTTGGTTTTATGTTTAACCTTCTTTTGCAGTCCCTTTTGCAGGTGAAGCTGCCACATTCCCACTTGCCACAGTAAATACTTATATTTAGTTGAAGTTGAATTTATTTCTCACAGGTCGTTAATTTTTGTAATTTTTCTATTTTATCATTCAAAGTAATTATTTTACGGGCTAAATAAATAATAAAAAAGGCATTTTTAAAATATCAGTACTCGTAAATCTCAGTTGAAGTCAACAACCTTTTGGCACTCACTTAGCCAAGTTTTGCGACCTGAGATTAGTTCTGAGCTACGGTCCGAAAATCATCAAAGCCACAAGAAAAAAAGCCTTTGGCCAGTTCAACAGTATAAAAAGAAAGCAAAGGCCAACCTTTTTTTCTTTTTTCTTTCATTTATTTAGTTTTATTTATTTATGTACTTTTATTATACCCTTGACGCAGGCATTGTCGAAGTCGAAGGGTATATATATATATGAGTACTACTGTGCATATAAGTAAGTGCATCTTTCTCTTATTTTTTTAAATTTTATTGGCAAAGTACTTAAAGTTGTGTTGCGTCGATAATTTTCACACTTAACTTATATTTTCTTGTAGTATAATTTTATTAAAAAATACGATAATTTGTATGTTAAACTCATTTAAATCAATTTTGTCATTGACAATTGCTCCATCAACCTTCGTTGATTTTCGGTTCACAATCATTAAACGCCAAACACCTAGGAAAAATGTATATCTTAGCAATTTATCTATATGTTCCGCAGAAGTTTTTTTTTGATCGATTGGCTAGTACGACAGACAGTATTTAGTTTATTTTATAAATTACCGAAATAAAATTGTTACATTTCTTCACCAATTTCGGAGTATACATTGAGATCTAAGTGAAGTCAAGAAATTTGAACGGAACCGAATAGAACTTAACTGATTCGATTTACAAGCTTACTCTAATGTTTTATTTGTATATAAACTGTTGAAATAGCAATACGTAAGTCAAGGGTATTTAAACTTCGTAATTGCGTTAATTGTTGTTCATTTCCAAACATTTTTATTTAATTTGTGGGTGCAATTTTGGTTTGGTTGCTTGGAGCTCAGTGCTTAGAGCTCGGCTCGTGGACTGTTTGTTAAGCGCATGCCATAAAGGATAAAGCAAAGGAAAAGCATTTATTGAGAGCAACATATTTACATGCACACAAGTATACAAACATGTGTAGGCGGTACAAATGTAAAAGTTTTGAAAGCAAGCAGCAACACAAACAATACAAGCAACAACAACAACAACAACAACAAAGGAGAAGGGCTGCCCAGTTGATTTAGTTGTTGATGTTTCTAAATATTTACAAAAAAAAAAAAAAAAAAAATGAGAATGAAAAACGAAACACTACGAAAAAAACTTTATTAATTGCCAGAAAGTTTTTAAGTCGTCGCTTCTTGCTCGTTTTTCGTTTTATTTGTTTGTTTGTTTAGGTAATTAAAAAAATATGGCCGTGCATATGTTTTCTTTTCATCTTCTTCATTATTTTTTTTTATTTATGTACGAGTTGAGTTGAGCTGCCTCCACTGTAGTTTATGTTGCTGCCAAACAACATCAATTAATGCTGCCAGTGACGTCAGATCCATCAATTGGGCTGCCTTAACCGAATGCTGGTCCCCCATTTCTTTCCCCATTCTTATATAAGTTTCTTTCGAGACTCTGTAGTTAAAAATTACAAGGGATCCATTAAGTTTGTTGACACAAACGTCAGTCCGTCCGTCCGTCCGTCCGTCCGTCATTAGGAACTACAGAAACCAAACCGAGTTTAATTTCCTGATTTTAGTATGTAGTTTAAAAGTATGTATTCAGAATATAATTGATAAATTAGGACAATATGCGAATTAAATAACAATAACCTATCATTAAGAAAAGTAAATACATTTTTGATATTTTTAAGTTATTTTAATAAGATCCCCGTTGATTAAAATATATCAGCTGAGAGTGAAATGAACGTTTTAAAACAAAATTATGAATTTTATCATAGAATCCTGTAAATCTTTCTGTGTAGTCCAAGCAGATCAAGTTTTTAATCAAATCGAAAAAAAAAAAAGAATTAAATACACAGACAATTTTAAATAATAGATTTTACCTAAACAAAACTAAATATTGCATATTGTGATTGGACAAAAAACATCGAAAATATTAAACATAACATTTTTGCTTAGCATGGAGGGCAGCAACGGATTACGGCAGTATTGCGCTTGCGAGTCAAGGTTCGAACCCTACATTAAAAGATAATGTATTAATAATTAATTTTAAAGTATTTTTATTTTCCTGAAATGTAATCAAGTTTATCTTTGACTTAAGCCACACCAGCAAATTGAAACTTTCAATGAATTTAAGCAACAACAAATATGTATAAAGTGTTTATTAAATTGTATTTTTAATGTCGAGTGATTAGCGTATTAGACATTTGCGCACGTGGTCCTAAGTTTAACTCCTGCGTTAGCAGTTTTAATTGTTTTATTTCACTTTTTAATTTTGCTTGCAGAATAAGCACAAGGTCTCTCCCAGTCAAGTTTGCTCGACTATAGCATTTCCTACTAGTCGGCATTTACCATGTCGTATGCGTAATGCTTTGAGCATTTCGGCAGGGTGCTATGGTGGCTTACATAAGATGTCCAGAGCTCTCGCTATTCGGCAGTAACATCACCAGCAGTTAAGCACGTGCCATACTATATATATATATGTGTGTGTGTGTGTGTGTGAGCGTGTGTGTGTGTCTGTGTTTGTTGTGAGTCACTGTGTGTTTGTGTGTGTGTACATTGAATTGACACAATTGTCGACAATGTCAATGCCTTTGCCCTAGTCAGAGTCAACGTCAGCGGCACAGTGGCACACAGTATATAATAACAAAATAATTCCAACTTTGTGAATAATAGTCTTTCTACGTATCAATCTACCTATCAATTATTTCACATGCGTTTATGATACTTCACTTATAAACCTTATATCCGACAATTAAAATATATTCTTACAACCATGGATAAACTTTGTATCATTGTTTAGTTCTTTGAAAATATTTATGAATATAAGCAAGACACTACTACTTATATTTCAAATGATAAACCACATCAGATCCATAAATAATTACTTGGGTCTTAGGATAAACATTTTTATTTATTTATTAAAGGAGCTTTGACCTTTTTTTTTCATAGTTATCTAGATTGTTAGCCACTGTTGTTGTCATCTGGCGAAGTTGAGAGCGTGTTCCAACACGCAGGCGTTCTTTTTTTTTGAGTTGCACTCAAAGAGGCAACTCAACTCAACGGACTCAACTCGAAATGCGTGAGCTCACTGTGTGAACTCACTCAATTCTCTGCTAAAGCCGCTTTTCCTGATTGCTTCTCTTGTTTTTGTTGTAGTAGCTTTTTTTCGGTCGTTGTTGCTATTTCTTACGTTGTGTTTTGCATCGTGCGTTGCCCTCCTCGAGGTGGCTGCTGTTGCTTTTATGTAATTACATTGCTTTCCTTTTTTTTTGACTTGCTCTTTCCTAGTTGTTTTTCATTTTACTTACTTTCCTTTTTCTTTTTTGGCATTTTGGCCTCATTTGGATGGCGTTGTTACCTTTTGGGTTCGCCGCCATTTTGTTTTGTATGCCGGCAACTTTAAACATCCATAAATTGTAATTAAAGCGAATAGAGCACTGCCATTATGTATGTGTGTGTGTACCTGTGTGTGTGAGTGTGTACCTGTGTGTGTGAGTGTGCAAATTGTAGAACATGCAAAACGTTGAGTTGGAATATCAAAGGCTGCGTCAGGACATACCGTTTTGGCGCCAAATTCACAGGCGTGACATCATTAGGAACAAGTTGCAACAAACAAACTTTTAATTAGATTACTTCATATTGCAGCTGTTGCATGTTTTGCCACATTTGCCACACACAGCCATTCTGAATGCCACACATCTTTTTCCATTTATCTATCTAAGCAGAACATTTGACCTTTACGTATACCTAATGTGAATTATGTAAGAGTGAATAATGAATATAAGGTAAAGAATATTTTGCAAAATATTTGGGCATATAACAATTTATCTTATTTGAAAACGTTTAATCATTAACTTGAAAGTTGATCTAAGAACAGGTCTCAGATTAAAGATACATACGGGACAAAAATAAATAAATATATAACATAAATAGAGTAGAGAAACTTATAAGAGTTTTTTGCGCATAAGTTAATTTGCCACTTTATTGATTATCAAACATTTTTGGAGATTTGTAGGAAAGATTCTAGACAAGCGAACCAAACTGTGATTTATTCTCAAAACTGGGAAATCATAGTCGGAGTAACTAACATAATGCAGAATAATCTTTAAGGATCTTGGTATTCGGTATAATCAAATATATATATTATTATTTTAACTTATTTATTATTATTATTTTTGTTTAATATTTATGTTTATTATTTATTTAAGTTTGCATTTCAATCATATATCAATACATCGGTTCAGTTCACAGACCGATTGTAGGAAAACCTGTACCCAAGCTTTTGGTTAAAACGTTTAGCAATTTAAATTTGACCAACCTCCATTTCATTAGTCGAAACTATTCGAACAACCAAAATTATAACAGCAGACACAGAGGCAGCAGTGGGATACTAAACAGAATTGAATTCATGACAGTTCAATCGTTGACAGTTCATTCCATTTTATACCCTTGCAGTGGGTATTATTATTTTGTAACAAAATGTGTAATGCATTAATGGAACCGTGGGAAACATCATCGAGACAAAAGACAAATATTCTTGTACAGGATTCTTTTCCGGCCAGTCTAAATAGCTATTTAAATGAAACTTGGTGCAGACAGTAATATATTGAAGCCGGAAGAGTACATCATATAGCTGACATTGGTACGATCAGACATAAATTGATTTACAAGGGTATCACATATTCAGTGTTCTGACAAAAGCTTTCATTCTGTTTTTTTTTTTATATTTTTATTGCGTGCTCTTTGGGATGGAATCAACAGTTTGATTGCAGCCAGTGGGGCAGACACAACCACACACACATACATACACAGTCACACAAGCTGGCAGCCTTTTCGTTTTATAGTTCGTTTGTCCATTTGAAATTCAATTGTATGTTTAATGTAAAATTGTTGATGAATACGATTGTTAAATGATTAAATGTGTGCATTCGATTTTGTCAGCTGGAATACAGTCAGCAGCCCATAATGCAATCCATTTAATCGCACATAAACGAATCCATTTAGAAACCCTTTATATAACATACAATCAAATACGTTTGATTGATTTTTTGGCAAATTGGAGAACGAGTAGTGGTATATTTTGTATAATAATGTAGTCAAAAATAGCATCAAATCAAGTTTAGTTTTTATAAAAATAAAATATCATAAGCAATGCTAATTCCAGGGATATTATAAAATAACTTTAATAGTGGTATTTGCAATATCTGGTTTGGAGCGATGCTAACTTTTTGGTCATAACTTTAAAATTTGTCAGAATATAGTAATTTTAATGCTTTGCTGTATTTCAACTACATTTGTGATTTTATTGGAAGTGGCTATTTTATATCTTATTTGTTTAAGTCATTTGATTAACAGACTGCGCTTAGGTAGTAACTTTGATATGATTTTAAAGTTTAAACTAATTGGATCTATCTTCAATACCCCCTGGAATAAATACTTCTGAGACTTTATGCAATATTAATAATTTATATTTGAATACAATAAATACTTAGTGCTGGATTTAATTGGGGTACATTTCTTAAATGTTATGTATACTCTAAGATTTTTCCCCAAAATGGACCCTTGCCCTGCTTTGAAATATGATATGATAGACGCTTCAAATTTTAACGAGAATCGCGCACCGACGACCTTTTTCAAGAAACCATCCCAGACATAGGGACATCCGGACACATTTATAGCCGCATGTCATGCAAGGACGTCAGGTGCCTTGGGACGAGGGAGATGTTGGCTAACTATATTTGAGGGAATGTAGACACATATACATATAAGGACATGGCCCAAAAGTAGCGAAAAGGAGCAAAAGAAATGCTCAAGCTCAAGCCAAAGTGCAATCGAACATTTTGTTAATATATTTTATGAGTTTTGTCTGCGCGACGTGTTGCTGCTTTTTCCACAGCTCTGTCCTCGCCACCCCGCCCCGCCAACTGTCGTGCCCCTGGGGGGATTGAAGGCAAAAGTGTAGCCCAAAAAAGGAAAGCACCAAAAAGAATGAAAATGAAGGGGGAAAAAGCAGTGAAAAAGTAACAAGGTAATGACAAATACACAATGCTCTGCCTTATTTTAAAGCATAATGATTAAATATTGATCGAATCATATGATATATGATTTTAAAGATCTTATAATAACACGGCTTATTCTCTCCGCTATTATTTAGTTTATATCTGATAGGAGATGACATATTTTACTCAACATTTGTTTAAATCAGTTCTTACAAAACTCTTATACAGTTTCCAATTTAATAATTATTTAATAGTCAAATTTCTACCAGATTATTATTAGCTATATAGAAAATACAATATCGTAGACAGTACTGCATAGAACAAACATTATAATTCCAAAACCTTACATTCCTTCTTTGCACTTGTTCTTAGAAATATGTAACGAATATTTTAAAATTCTTCTTACATTTACCGAATGGTGTGAAGCCTATGAAACTTTTGTAATGCTCAACTATTTATTAAGGGAATTTCAAATGACATTCCCTTAAGAAAAAGTGACAAGTTGACTGACTGACTGACTGTATGAATGACAGTCCGACTGACTCTTGGAGTGACGCACATATTGACAGACAACGGTGGCTTCATTGTCGTCTTCACTTTTAGCTTATCTACCTTACCTGTCTGCCTTCCTTGTGGGTCGATTTCCCAGGTCCCCAAATGGTGTTGCCAACCGCCTCCCCTCCCAAAAATAAAGGAAGCGAATGGAGGAAAATAGCAACAAGCATTTGGCTGCCAGTCGGGACTTTTACTTGTCGCGTTCTCGTTTCAATTTAGGCATTTTATTATTTATTTTTATTTATTTATTTATTTTATGCTGGCCATTATTTGCTATACCTTCTCTTCTCTTCTCAGACATAGAGACAGACCTCGAAATAAGACCAGCATAGTTTTGTTCCGTTCTTTATGTTAATGGCAAGAAACCGCAAAAGGTTTTTTACTCCATGTGTGTGTGTGTGTGTGTTGAAATGGCAAATATTGCGCCGCTGTTTAGGGAATTGAAAGTAAATAATAAAAGCAACTCGATGCCAAGGGGGCGAGAGGGACTAATGTTTGGTTTGGCCAACCCCTAAAAAGGGTTGATTTACTTGGGGTCAGATCGTCAAATACTTGAGCTGTTCGCCAAGTTTTTGCATTTCCTGGCCAGCTAATTGGTCATGCGATACGTATACCTTTGGGATGGGCCGCTGTCCTGCTCCTGACTCCGGCCCGACCCCCAAAACCATTGCAATCTATTTCCGGGCGTAGTTCCAAGTTCAATGATGACGACAATGAGGCATAACTTTGCCTTATGCCGATGACGTGCTGACGCCGTTAGGCTGCATAATTTTCTGGTCTCCGTTGGCATTCACCTAACTCACCTCCCATTCCCCACATCCTTGGATGTCATTTCATGTCAATGGATTTCATTTTCATGCGCACAAATCAACGGATATTGTGCACTGACAATTTCCGCCTACTACTACGAATTCTGTAATAAAAAAACACGCCAGCAAACTTCTAGACATCAAGACAGACACAGTGATTTAGTCAGTCGGTGAGTCAGTTAGTTACTTATTCAGTCGGTTAGGGTTAGACGCGGCATTACTAGGTACAAGTTATACTGACAGCTGCTGAGTGGGCGTTGTGTAAAACAGGCGGCAAGGCCTTCAAAGTGGCACAGCATTGCAGTCAGAGAAAATAAGTGTGCGAAACAGAAAGAGAGAGAAAAACAGAGATAGCGATAGCATGAAGCATCGCTAATTGCAATGAAAACACTTGTTGATTGCACAAACATCAACTATTCAGTTGCCACATGCTACATGTGGACTCGCGGCAACAGCACCAAACATCTCTTTAAAGCAAATGAGCTCATTTGCTAATGATGGAGCAGCCAACTTGATTGCAAACGCATATAGCACATACTTAGTTAGTCTTAGCGTGAAGCTAAGAAAACAATTTGACTCATACTGAGTTCAAATTAGTTTAATTAGTAAGTACTTTCTCCATATCTCAATTTTTTATTCAACACGTAATTATATAACATAACTGCAGTTATCAGTCATTATTGCTGTTAACTTTAGTTGTCAGTTCCTGTTTTCATATTTTGATTCCCTCTTGGCGACTTTACATTTAGTTATCATCAATCAAAACACTGATTCACAATTTTTCTGTTATTATTCATTTATTGTGCGATTCCTTTTTTGTTAAGGGTTAACTTTCTGCTTAGGCTGGAACATCTCGAATTCTTTTTTAATACCCTTGCAAAGCGTATTGGTATTTTGTTCAGAGAAGTGTAAATCTGGTATATTATTCTTATTTGTTTTTTTTATCTTAACTCCTGCTTAGCTTTCTCGAATATCTTTAACCATTTTTTTTTTTAATGCTTAACTTATTGTTATAATTACTCCCTTTTCTAGGGAATATACTTATATATTTCGATATCTTGATTATTGCTTCCATTAGTTATTGTTTAACTTGTTGCAGTATCTAAATATTTCTTCTCAAGGTGTTAGCTATATTTAGTAATTCTCTAGAATTCCCGCATTCTTGACTGTGAATTAAATTAAGTTAATAAAAAATGGTGAGCTGTTCATTCACCTTACCAACACATGAACACAACTTTACAGATATTTCAATGTTAGTCAATTTGTGTTTGAACATACTTATGCTATGACATAACATGTTTAGCTACTTAAAGAGATAGCTGGTTTTATGTTCAGAATACATTCCTAAATGGCACTTTTGGCATTCAACCCAACAAATCGAAATCTTAAACGTCAATTTAGCAGCAGTACCAGTATCAGCTCGAATTTTGGCTCTAAGGATGGAATGGATGTCTGGTTGGCTATGTGCGCTCGCATTTCTCTAGAGATTATTATCTACATAAATAAGTTGTAGATAAGAACCCTTCGGAATTGGATAGTGTTTTCTTTGGCACTGCGCTGTTTGTTCTCGCCACTCGATTGCCTTTTATTTTTAGTTGAGTTTTATGGCAGTTATTGTAATTTTTAATGTTCTCTTCGCTCAGCTCAACCAACACACACACACACTCACACAGAAGCTGGCAGACGTATCGATTTCAAGCTGGCATAGAACAAAGAAGCGAACCAGTTTTACTATGACAAGCATCCACACTATTCATTCCATAGCTATGGTATGACATAGCCATAAGCTTATAGAAAATTCCCTTTGAGTGCCAGGACGCGCGCTGCCAACATTCATCGTCCTCAAATGACGCTCCACGGTATGACTGGGATGGGCACAGAGCAAACAAACAGCCAGCCAAGGAAGGAAAACTTCTTCTATCCACTCTCCTAGTCTGTCTGTTCCGTCTAAAACAAATAATCTTTGGCTACTGCTGCTTCAAAGGCTTATCATATTGTATCTCTAAGTCTAATTCAAACTGTAGGCCACTCGTCTGGCGATTCGGGGCTACTTTGTTGCATTAAAATTTCGTTTATTGCCAACTAGGGAGCTGTTAAATCGTCAAAGGCAACTCCCAAGTACATCAAGGGAAGAAAAACGCGTAAAGAAAAAACCCGTCCATGAATAGGATTTTCTGCCGACAGCACAAAACACAGTGCAGTCTTTTTGCCCTTGCCTACAATACTAGAGAGAATAACTGAGAGATCTATACAATATAATTGTTTAAGGAAGCTCTCTAATTATTTCTGGAGCTAAATTGCTTAGCTGCTAAACTGCCGTTAAGCCTTTGAGTATCTTTAGAAGATACTTCACTATAATTTGTTTTAATTAATCTTAATTTAAGAAAACTACTTAAGTTTAAAACTATGGACATGTACAGCAAGTATTACAACTAGCACAGATAAAAAAATAATTCCATTTATTAAATAAAGATAACAAAGAAGAAAATTATATAGAATTTCTCACCTCATTATGATCATTAATTAGACTTGGAAACTATTGACAACATGGAGATGCTAAGAATCATTTTCAGTTTATAGCTCCGATCAATGGATAACATTTTTATTGACAAAGTTGAAAAGCCCTTTGGAATGTGAATCGATTTGTAGTGTGATTCTACACACTCGTATGTAAATGTGTAATTATATTACCACTATTTGATTGGCAATCCGACCTGTTCCCAACCGAAGCTGCTCAATTTTATGTGTTTCGGCAATCACAAATTCGATTTTCAATAGCATATAATCAACTGACAGAGCTGCCTGTCATCAATACTACAATTTGCAGTTGTAATGAGCTTATGAATGTATCCGAATCTGTCAAAATGTAGCTAAATCTGTCTGTATATCTGAGAATTTGTCTCTCTGTGTCAGTTTGTTGACAACGCAATTGATTTAATTGAGATTATGCGCTCTAATCTGTGCCAAGAGTAAATTATATGGTTGGTTTTCAATTGATACCATAGCACTGTGAAATGCAAATTGAAGTGCACAACACATGAATTTCAATTGAATGGGGGTGGCCTTGGATGAAATGAAATGTTTCTACATCCGGAACACTTGACAGCATTCATTCATTCGTTCGTTCAGTAGAAAAGGCATTATGGGAACCTTTCAAATGATTGCGACCAGTCAAAGAAGTCAAGAAAATGCGACACTTTGAGCCTAATCCGATTTTCGAATAGAAAATTCATATCGTCATTGGACAAACACAAATGTCAAATGTCACACAACACTCACAAGGCATTCGTTCATCAATTTGTCAAACTCATTTGCATTTTCTTGACATCTATTCAAATACAAAAGAATAATGAGTTTCCTATAGCTGATATAAATTAAAATAAAATAAAATTAAAATAAATTGGTAAATCTCTGTCAAGCCTGTTTCAAATTTATCAATATGGTTTACTTAAATGTAAGGCAACATTAATGTTAGATCCTTAACTTTATTGAGTCTTTGTGATGTACTTAAGAACTGATTGTCATATAGTTGATTGTGCCAATGTTTCACATTAATGTTAGGTAGCTTTCAGTATTTATATCATATCTATCTATATGTTTAAAGCTTTTTTGAATACGTTCTTTCTTTAGGGTGAGATTGTCAGAATAAATAAATTAAATGATTACATATTTGTAAACTTTATTTTTTATTCCGAACATGTTTTCTATTCCTGTAGTTATTTCTATTTCTCCCTCTTCAAAAATCAGACTTTAAGAGTTGTTCAAAAACTTATTTTCAGATCTCTGCCGTTTCAGTATTCCGTATTTTATTTTATGTTTTCCCTTAATTGGAACTGTATACCAGACGTGTTTGTAGGCCAAGGTCAGTAGACGGCCCCACACTTCACCCTCCAATGCCGCCTCCTGTCACTTTGTCGATCTCTGGTAGTAAAGTGTAAAAGTTGTATGGACATTTGCTGCATTTATCTTATCGGGCATGGAAAATGCTCGTATATATACAATCAAAAGAATGCCACTAAATAGAGAGAGGGAGAGAGAGAAAGAGAGAGAGAGAGGGAGAGAGAGGGAGAGAGAGAGAGAGAGAGAGTTCGCTTCGTGTTGCAGCCAAATGTTTTTGTAATACGCATTTATCTTTCATATGGATCTGGAGCACTGGCTACACTGCGTCATCAACAAACATCAATAGAATACAATAACAAAAAAAAATAGAAGAAAAAAGAAAAACCACATTATTATTATCACATTGTCATCATCATCATCATCATCGGCGTGTATCTGTGCGCTAGTTTATTTTCATTACGTTAATTCATTTGTAAATATTTTCCTTAACTTTTACAGCCAACGTCGCCTGCCGCTGTTGTTGTTGCTTCCTTTGTTGTTTATATACCGATTTTCCAGCTTGCCACTGAGTTCCCTGTCCCCACTTCTCCTTTTCACCCAGAATGAGTGGCAGTAGTGTCAATGGCTGTGAGGCAAGGGTTGCTTTTTGGTTAGAGCCAACAGTCGGGTGCTCAATTTCATTGGTATTTGTTGTCATTCATACGACCCCATCAGAGCGCACAGTGGGCGACTAATCGGCAGTTAAAGTAAAGGATTTCCCCATAAGAACGAGAAAGAGATAGACAGTAAAATAAACAGGAAAAATGAGCTACGTAATTGCATTGCCCTACAGTGCGCATTTTCACAGCTGGCGATCAAAACAAATACCAGATTCAAAGAGAACTTTAGATTCAGACAATACACACAAAAGTTATTAAAGAAATCGAATGACTTAATTCAAGCCCAAATCCTTTAATGTAATGTAATAAAGTTAATGATACAATTATTAATTAACAATTTAAGTTTAAAATTATAAAATAATATGAATATTTTCTGGGGGTATTTTAAAGAAAAACTGGGTCCAACATTCGTTGTTAAGATTGCGAAAAATCCATAAAAAAGCCAATCAAAAAAAAAAATAGAATGAAATTAGTTGGTTAAATTTATTAGTACATAGAGAGGGAAAGAACAGTCAAAACTGATTGGACGATACATACTATTATAATCAGCCAAGTTTGTGGTGCAATGCTGAAGAAACAAAGGCCTAAAGATGCGAGTTATTCTGAAGCTTACGTTTAAAGATATTCCATCTAACAAATTAGGAGAGTCTAGTGTTTGACACAAAAGAAAATTATGGGCAAAAATAACTCCAAGCATAATTCTGCGATTAGTAAGAGAGGAAAGATTTACTAATTGTAATCTACTATAGTAGAATTTCAGAGTTACAGTCCAACCCTAGAAGAGCAAAAATTAAAAATTGTTTTTGCACAGATTCTAATCTGGATTTAAATCATACTCAAGAATCGGAGAAAAAAGAGATTTTTATAAAAGGTAGTTATGTAATGATCGTGAAATTCCTTAGACTTTATGGGCAGCTATTGAAATATGTTTGTTGAATGATCAAGAATTATTCCCGATTACTAAATTTTTCGTAACATTAAGGCATTTTATTCAGTTTTTTTTTTGTTCTTGTTAGTTACATTTTATTTTACTGCCTTGAATTCGATTATTCGATTCAATTTGATTGTTGTGCAATGACAACACAGTGCTTGAACCACTGTGCATGTGTGACTCTGCTCCTCTTGTTGTTGTACTCATCATTGTTGCTGTTGTGTGGTGTTTAATGTATTTGCATGCCATTTTTTATGGCTCAACACTTGGCGCGTTGTCTATGTGCAGTCCTCTGTCAGCCCCCACGTCCCGCCACGTATTTCTCCTCCTTTCGGAAAACCCCCTTTGGCTGTTTGTTTGCCTTTCGGTTAGTTCTGTGTTTGTGTTTTGTAGAATTGCAATTGATGATTAAGCGCGTTGCCCATTAATTGCTTGGCCACTAAGCATTTCTATTTTTTTTTGGTTTTAGGAGTTGGCCAACGGAGTGAATAGAAGTGAATAGAAAAGTGAATATATTAGAGGTAGCTCAAGGACGTTGGCCATTAGTTGTTGGAGAAGGGCGGGCGGTATTATCAAGTGCAGCACGTTGTGGGCGTGGCAGGTGTGGCACTGATTTATGCAAATTGTCGCTATGATAAGCCACAGAAAAAAACTAAAAGGCCCCCCCCCAAAACCCTTTAACCATTTTAACACTGACTCACAGCAAACAGACAACGGGTCAACAATAATTTATAGCATTATATTTGTATGCAAATTTCTGAAGAATGCGCTTTTGCTTGCGAACGCCATAAACTATACTTTGCAAGCAAAAGAAAGCTGACGTCAAGCGTAGAAAGTTAATGTCAAGTCATACATCTGGGGGTTAACTAAAGGGCACTTCAAGTGTTGGTTATTTTATTGCAAACAAGTCATCAAACTAAATATATTTGCATGAGAGATAGAGCTTAAAATTATTGAAAAAGTTTCTGCTGAGATAGTAACTGTCAGCTTATATATCTGGATGTTAGGTTAAAAAAAAAAACACTATCAATTTATGACACACACGTATTAAGAATTGAACTACTTGCTTGAGAGTGCAGTCTACGATAGAGTTAAATACTAACGATAGAGTTACTTTCAACTTATACATCTGAAGGATAGCTAATGGACACTTTAAGTGCTGGTTAAATAAGGACAAACAAGTCTCAAAATAGAGAATTTGACAGCTATCAAAAGTTACTGCCATCAGATTCATCTGGGAGTTAATACATGACAATTAAATTGTCTCACTATTGATATTAAAGCAATAGCTTTAATAAAAGTAGATTATATGATTTAAAACTAACCATTAAAACTATATATATTTTAAAGTAAAAACAAAAAAAAAAGTAAAAAATCTTGAAGCATTGAAAATATAATTAAATTGTATTTATTATTACGACTAAAAAACAGTCGACAAGAAATTATGAAATAATATTTATAGTAAAATTAAAATATAAGATTACAAAATTAAATATTAAAATTAAATATTCTTTTAAATTAAAACTGAAAAAATATAAATTTAAGAACGGTAAACAAAATTATGACATTAAATGATCCAACATGACTTAACATTTTGTTACAATCACTGGCGAACCCCAGATAAACCCAATTAGATCAATAGGCTTTAGTAATATAAGATATAGAGTCTATAATATCGACATATTATTATTAGAGTTGGGAATTTTAGTTCAATTTACTGAATAAGTTCAATCGTTAATTTTTATGTTGAGAACTAAATCAGTAATTTTATTTAGTTAGTCAGTTGTTCAGCTGTTATATTGTTCAGTTGTTTATCTGTTCAGTTGGGCATGAACAATGGAAAGGCATTTCTATTCAGTTCTTTAATTCGGTCAATTTATTTATTTGGCCTGCATTGAAAACTAAAATTTTTTTAATATGTGACAAATTGTACATGGCATTTGGATTTCTTTTGAATATTATTTGTTTTATTTATATTTTTGTTTGAGTAAATATCTATATCTATACATACTACATAAAACATATATGCAAATGTTATATATTATAACGGCACTAAATGTATTCTTATCTGTAATTCTAGCGATAAGAAATTCTAAGAATGAAGAAAAAAGAAGTTTAACTGACCAACTGAACAAAATGAACGATATAGTTCATAAAGAAAGAATAAGTTTATTCGTTCATTTGAACTTTTTCAGACTGAGTTAACAAAACTCTCAAATTATTATGTTCAGGCAACTAAATAGTTGAAACACAACCAATAATAATACCATGTAAGCTGTAGATAGTACAGTTAATTGTTACTTTAATCTAATTCTGCTTGTTATTTGATTCATTTGTGTTTGGGTTTATCATGTAGTGTTACGCTTGACTCATTATTATATGTAAGGACGAAGTTTTGCAAGTGACCATAATAAATGACGAAATAAGCAGTCGCATTTATTAGAAAATTCCTTGGAAGTAACTCGACGTTGTCTTGGTCTTTTGTCTCTCGCACTTGGTGTTGTTATGCCGCAGACAGTCGGGAGTGCTATTTATTTGCCACTTCATTATTGCACACAAGGTGCCCAAAGAGCAGGGAATACAGCAAAGAATACAGAACAAGGACCAAGCCTGGCTAACTGTTAGCTGGCAACTGTTGGCTAACTGCTCGCCGCAGCGGCAGCTGTAAAATTAATTTGAAATGTTGACTGGGTTCTGCGATACGGCACTGTGGGGGCGGGATAACAACAGCTGGTGGGGAGTGGGAGAGTGCAGGACTGTGGTTGGAGGGCAAAGAAAATGGGGAAACGCCTGTTTGTGGCGCGCGAATTTTACATTAAGTATTTAAAAGAAAATTTAAGTAGATTTTCTGCACACAGCAGGCAGGCACAGTTCAAGCAACATCTCTGCGGTTTCAACCCTAGCCAAACAGTCCAAATTCAACAGAGAAAAAGTTAACAAATAGTTAGGCCAAGTTAGCAACAACAATATTGAAAATATTTTAAAAATTGATTACGTAATCTACTTAAAACAGTTGGGGAAAATAGCTGGAGTATCAAAGGTCGGCTACCTTTTAACTGTCTTTGTCAGTTTCTGAGCCTTAAGCCGAAGCTTTGCCTTTCCACCCTCGCGCCACCGCCCCCCCCCCCCCCCGCCCCCTTGGCTTTCCCTTTCCAATTTTCAAGTTTTCCATTTTAAGTCAGCTTTGCATTTGGAAAATGTGTTTAGCTGAGTTTGCTGCCGAAAATCCTTTCATCAGACTGATGAAACCTTAAGCAGACTCGCCAGAACGCGTCTCGGAGACGCCACATTTTGTAGGCGGGATGGAGTATTTCAATTTTGTGTTTTTAATTACTAACTGTGGCAACACTGGCTAATTAACTGACTGCCTGTCTGGCAGTCTGTATAATAAGCTAAGCATACAAAGCATTGGCCACGCGTATTTGGCCTCCAAAAAGAATTTAATATTAATAAACTAATTGTTGGCAACACAATGCGAGAACTCTGGTAACTGCCAATGCGGCGTATCCTTTAACCAGGCGTTGACTTTGGCCAACGCCAAAGTTTTAAAGTGAGAAAGGGAGAGTCAAAGTGAGAGAGAGAGAGAGAGAGAGAGAGAGAGCGAGTGAGAATGCGACCCAATAACAACAACGACGACGGCGACAAGAAGAACAAATCGCTGCCAACACTAAAAATAACAATTTCCGCTCTAATAAACATTTCCGCTTCGTGAAATTTAACATTTTACAATAAATTAAGTGAGAAGAAATAACCATAAGCCATAACCATATAAAGATACATGACATACACACACTCACCCACACACACTCTTCTAGTTTTTTTTTTTTTTTTGTATATTTTTGTGTATTCGATTTTAGGCAACTTTCTTATCGATAAATTGAAAGCGGTTTGCATTCGCTTGTATTTCTTTTATTTCTTTTTTTTTACATTAAATTTAAAGACTTCTTCTGACCATTAAATAGCACAGTTGCTTTAAGTATTTCATATAAATAATATGTGCCTTGGCCAATAAGAAGAATTTTATTTTTAGCGTGGCTTTTTTCTATTTTATTAAAATTAGTAATAAACCTATGACAAATGTGCAAGTGTACGGTCTAAATATAGTATCACAATATAGCTATAAAATACTTATTAAATATGTTGTATTTAAAAAAAATACGTAAGTCTATTTTCTATGGATATTACGATTAACTTTACAAATACGCAGTGATGATATTTTTACCATTTATTGATATTTACCATATTTTTTGCTGCTGGAAAGAGAACAATACCAAATTTAAATACGGGGCTAGAATAATACTAAATGGGGTGCATAGGAATACATATATTTCTGTACAATACAAAATATGTTACATGTGTTTTCAAGAAACAAAAGTTCTCGAATTCGATTCATGAAAAACAATAAAAAGTCAGCTCACACGTACCTGAACAAAACATAGAACAGAAACAGAAATAAGTTTTCATTTCATTTGATTTTGATTTTGAAAACAAAGCACATTTAATGTTTAACAACACATACACACACACACTCAATTTTGTAACCAAAATGACTTTTGCATGTATTTTTATGAAGGGAACAACAGAGGGAGACTGAGGGAGGAAGTGAAGTGCTTTTAGAAATACGCCGACTGTCACGTACTTGTTAAATTACAAACGATTACTTACTCAAATTTGCTGTTGCTTTGTTGCACTTAATTTAAATTGTTATTGTTATTATTTCTATATAGAGTCAGCTCCAGTTTGGACGACTGGCGAGGGGGCGGCATGGGGCGTGGCGTTGCCTCTTCGAGGCGGGAGTGTATTTCAATTAAAAGGATATGCCGCAGGATCCATTTGGGGAAATGTGGGAGTCTGAGGCGTAGTGCGCGTGGCACTGACAGCATTGAAAACATTTTTGCCGAGCAGCAACTGAAATGAAAATGGAAAATGCTCGAAATAATGAAATGAATAAAACTGAATTATAAGCATAACAAAAATGAGAAATTATAGTAATAAAATTGAAAGAAGAGAAACCAAAATGAGAATGAAAATGCGTCTGGCATAATTTGGGGAAAGAAAAAAGAAATTAAGCTAACGAAAGAACACACAGAATGTATTTATCTCGAGAGCTTTTTGTAATCAGCGTCAATATTTAAGACAGTTGAATAAGTATTGATTACAAATACGAGTAGAAAACTTCATCGTTCTGTTTGTCCCATAAAGCAGCTCAAAAAAGTATGCTACATAAACCGCTTTTCCGCCTGAGATCGTGTGTGGACAGATATTGAAAGCAACCCAAAATGGGCTTTAATTGGAGTTCAGAATTAATTGAAATGAAACCCATCGAATGCACTCATAAGACTCCTAACAGCTTATGCAAAGGGTTCAGTTTTAGTTTCTGATTTAGCTTTTTTATACGCTTTCGTATAAGTATTTGGACAGGCACTTGGCCTGTCTAAAAAGGCAAAAGGAAATGATGGATACGGTCATGGAAAAGCCTCTAGGACCTAGCACTGTTTAAGCAGCTTTTAGCCAACTCTTTTTTTTTTTGACTGAACGTCGCCATCGTCATCGACGTCATCAGCTCAAGAAATCGCATGACAAGCCGCAATTTTTATGAAAGGAAGCGCCAAACTAATATACACAAAAAGTTTTTCATTTACATTGTGGTTAATGTTGTTATTGTTATTGTTAATGCTATTGGCATGACGTCACAATATGAAACAACCTGAATTAAGAGTATGCTGAAATTATAGATATCATAGAAATTTGTTGTTTTTTAGAACTAACTTTCTTTAACCTACCTTTTTTTGTAGTTCTTATATTGTTGAGTATACAGTTGTCTACATTTGCCGGGTATATATAAGATAAATTTTGTAATATACACATTGTTTCATCAGTTAAAATATCTATTTTGTTTCTAGAAAACTTCTTACTGTTTGTTCTGATAGCTTTTAGCTTTCCTCCCATTTGCAGGGTATTAAAGTTATAACAAAGTTGATTTCGGCTTATTTTTGTAAACATCGCCGATGCTCAGTCCTATTATAAGGATTTATTTATTTATTTATGTATTTGTGTGTGGAAGTAAATACCTTTGTTTACGCCTATATATTCGTATCTATATTGCGTATACGTCACGTTGTTCCTTGACCTTGGCTAACGGAGCTGAAAGTGAAAGTTGAAAGAGTTCTTTGTTGCCATTGCCACTAACGTAAAACTTTGACAAAGTTAACTTGGCTCTGGGTTTTAACGAAGTCCACGAGAAGTCTTCTACTGCAATTAGCAGTCTATTTTGTTGTTTTTTCCTTGCGTTTATTATGCGCATTTAATTGTTGTACAAAAGCACAAACAATGTTTCAACTTTGATGGATGTTTTATTCTCGAAAATGCAGCAATCGCTTAAAGTTCGCTTAAGGCTAATTAACGTAATAAAAACAACAATAAAGTTTTATTTATTTGATTTTTCCATTGTCTGGGTAAAAGTTTCAAAAAGTATACATAATATAATGAATTGCTGTGCCAATAAGATAAATTAAACGAGCAATAGAGAAATTCACATAATATTGCAGTTAAGTATATGGTATTATTTATGAGACTTAAGATATAATAAATTGTAATCAGGCCTACATATGTCTCTATACCTCTTCATTCTGAATGTCCCTTAGGTTTGTCCTTGCTCCCATCAAATATTCACTTGACTTGCAATTGCAATTGCTCAACTGTGTTGACGCAGTGTTTATGCATAATTGAGTGACTTGAGAATTTATCAAAGCTCCGGCAAAGACAAGGGGTGGGTGGAAAATCTACTTCACCCCTTTTTGCTGTAACATCTCAATTTCCGGTCAAGACATTTGACATAAATTGACATTTTCAAGTTGTTACGCGATGCAATTAAATGTAATCAACCAGTGCACATGGCATAAGGGTTGATCCAAGATTGCCAGTGGCGTGGACCAAAAGGGTATACAAGGGGGCGGGGGGGGGTTTTCTTGGCACTAACGACGACAGCACAAATTTCCATAAGAAGCATTCAGTCAGTTAGTCGTTTAGTCGGTTAATCAGTCAGCTTGGCATTCAGTCAGCCAGACACGTTCAAATTTAATTTAGTTAATTCAATGAACAGTTCGTGGTTTGAGCTAAAAGCTAAGAGCAACTGCCTGGAAAAGGGGGAAAAGGGGGATTGCTATTGGTGTTTTGTTGCTGATGGTTTTTTGCCTTCTGGTTAAGACTGTGGTTAGCTGCTTTTTACTTTGACTCTAGCGTTGTGGTTCTGCTACTAGCTGTGGTTTTCAGCTAAGACGTGACGCAAATGAAGATGTCGAAACGTGATGAACAGATCAGCGGCTAATGGAGAGGGAGGGACAAATTTAGGGCGTCTTTAGCATACAAAAAGTGTGTTAGAATAACCCCAAAAATTGAAACGAGCTGACAAAGCAAACAGCGTCGGATTATAACTAAAGTAAAGACGAAAAAAAAGACAAGAAAAAACTGTCAGCAAATAAGTCAAAAGGGAGGCATAAAAATGAAGACATTATTAATATGCGAATGTGCGAATGTACACATTCAAATACACATTTAACAAAAACCAGACATATAATCGATAAGACATTTAGATGATTAAATACTCATATAAATAGCCCAGATAATATGTTAATATCAATTGTTAGAGTGATTTCAATAATTTCCTACAAAGAGTGTAATTAACTAATAAATTAATTCGCCGAAAGCTTTAATGGCGCCTTTAAAGTGTTCTTACAGATGCTTATGAATTAAACCCATCAAAAGATTATAATGAAATGAGTGTCATGATAGCTTTTAAGACGCTTTGAGAGTATTCTTACAGATAATATCCCAGATAAACTTTACGTCAATTCACGGAATTCAATTTGATGAAACAAAAGTTTGGAGAGCACCCAATTGAGTGCCTAAAAGCTCTGAGTTTAACATAACTTTAATTCCGGAGATGACTTCATGCGCTTCAAATTTAACATAATTTACTTTGTTGCATTTCAAAGTAGTTTTAAATATGCTTCATTTCCTATATCGACTTCTGTCTGAAACTATATTTTTGCCAACTTTGTCGTGTGACTTTACTTTAGTTTTACCCCCCTCCTATTACATTTTCCTTCACTTGCTTATATCGTGCGCCAATTTGATCTTATCCTTCAAGTGTTCTTACTTTTTCCCTTTCTTTTTCATGTCTGCTTCGATTGAATTTTTTTTAAACCCTTATAGAGAGTACATCGACTTAGTCAGTCAGTAGAAAGCAGTCTCTTTTAGGGAAAAAATGTATGCTTATTTATCTTAAATAAAACAAAACTATCTAAATATGAGTACAACAAAATGACCGCAAATTCAACTTTTTTTGAACACTTATAGTGTTGAGAATCTTGTTGACAGACAGCAAGTCAGCAAGGGCATTAGCTCGTTAGTGTCATCTTTATTGCTTTTGATCTGCTGCACAGTGTTTTTTTTTTTTTGTTGTTGCCCCTTGCATTGCGAAAATCCTTGCAGCTGTGGCCTTTTGTGAACTGAACTGAACGGAAAACGCAGCTGAAAATGAAATTCCTTAAAGCCGCTTGCAGTTCGCGAAAACAGTTTTCTCTACTTAATGAAGACAGCTCTCCCTCCATTCAATTTTTTCCATTTATTTTTCCATCTCCTTCTTGAACGAAACATTTCAACAGACCGACGTCTTTTTGACACTTTTCACTGGGAATATGAATGGGCATGTGAGTAAGTACGTATGCATGTGTGGGTCTGAATGTGTGTGCCTGTCAGAATTTTGGCCTGGCACGAGCTTTTGCTGCATGGCTTAATCAGAGAAAGTATTCGGGCCATACTTCCGCTGGCTCTGGCCCGTTTTTAAAAGCATTATAATAATATTACGTATACGCAAGCTGTACTCATATCATAAATAATTAATATACAAAAAGCAACATGGCAAACGCCATGCACCTGGAGGCTAAGGTCAACCGCATTCCCCCATCCCATTAGACCCTCCCCAGGCAAAGTGTATCCGTGTGTGTGTGTGTGTGTGTGTAAGAGAGTTCCTCTGTGTATTTCTGTGGCTAAGTCTGACCGCAAGCTGCGTCTGTGTTGGTTGCTTGTGACCTGCTCCACCTGCAACTGCCACTGACAGTTAATAGCCCTCTGACTAACCACAGCTATGTAACATTCCACCCAAAACAGAAACGCAAAAGCAAACACACACACACACACACACACACACACACCAAACACTTGCAACTTAATGGCAACATAAATGTAAATGTGGAAATTAAAAAACACAAAAGTAAATCAATTTGGCAATTAGGCGCATGAAAAAAAGTAATTTAAAAATTATTTAAGTGCCCATCAACACAACACAAAACATAAATCATTCATTCATTCTCCTTATCTAACCATCTTTGTCTGTTTCTCTTTTTTAGGTAAGCTTTTGGATATTCATCCCCTACAACAATGTCGCCTTTGGGCATTTTGGATCTGCTCTGCAGCTAAGCAAGTCATAGATATTATTATATTTATAGTTAACATTTAGAAATAGATATATATTATATATGTGTAAGAATCCTTTTATTTTCCTTAACTTTCAAGGCTTGTCCGTGAAAACCCAACGATCTCACAGACTGCAAAGGCTAACGTTGCAACGTTGGCTCCAAATCTAAAATATTACACACCCCAAATTGCCATTCCCTTTACCTTTCAGAGGGGAAAAATTAAGGAAAACAGTTGCATATGGAAAGATATCGTTATTTTGTAGTCCAACCTTAAGTAAGAGTATTTGCAGATATTAGCAGTAATAAAAGCTTTCGAATGAAATATGAATTATGGACAATTTATATGTCTATTTGAAGTGTATGAACTGTTTTGGACTAATGTAGTTTAGGGTGTTGACTAGAATTTAATATTAATTTTGATAAAAATGCAAAGCAATTCCAATATCCCTGACACTGTTAATGTGGCATAAACAAATGCAATTAATTTTTTTTTTTTTTTTTGCCTCTTCTCAGTCGGCCGCACAAATGTTCATTTATTTCTGGTCCAAAGTCAACAACAAAATGAAAGTGTAAATCATATAACATCAATTTTCATTAGGACGTTGACAGGCAGTGGCCATTTTAGGGTCAGTACGCTGCTTGGGGGCTACACAAATAGCGGGAGACAGGTCTACGGAATGATAACGTTAGGGGAACTGAGAAACAGGAGAACAGTGTTATTATGCTGGCAATTTAGTTGATTTGCTTAAAGTCTTTGCAGGCGTTGAACAAAATTAATTGCATACAAATAGGCGTTAGGCAAATGGTCTGGCTAAATAAATTCGGTTGACATTGTCAGGCAACAATATGGAATGAAGAAGAGATGTAGGAACACGCAGAGGGACATTGTGACAATGACCATCAGTTGAAAGTTTTGCCACATCCGCCGCATGTGGAACGCACATTTCCGACAAAACACCAAGAGTCGCCCACTTCATGCTTTCAAAACGTGCTGCGCATTTGAAGCTATATGACAAGGGAGATGGCATTCTTTAGAGCTACTCGAGACGAGCTCCAACATGTCAAGTGTAGACCGAGCCCAAGTGGTTGTGGAATAGTCCTGACTATCAACATTCTTTTTGTCATTTATCCGTGCAGTTGTATGCATGTTGATGTGATTAACGCTAGAAGACGTGAGTTTTTCGCTTTGAAAATGTCCCCATTAAAGCATTTTAGGTCGGTATATAGGTTAGGTAAGAATCCGACCTGTTTTAACTTACACTTTCGCTAGAATTTCAATTTCGGAATAAACGTTGTTGAACAGACTACCCGGAAAACCTAAAAGTATGACAAGCAAAATTTCTGAAAATTTTTGCCGAGAGCTAAAACTACTTATTAAAGCATCCAGGACAAGAAGATTTTCTTCTACAATCCAATGAAAAAGCAATTGAGTTTTTGGGAGAAAACGCACTCATACACAAATTGAATAAAGTCGTTATAAAATTAATTTGACATTACGTCGAATAATATATTTACCATTCATCATACGACTTACTGAAAATTTGTTCAACAATTTGTAAGCCATGTACACATAATCTTAATAAAAGTAAAAATAATAATTTAAAATCAAATTTAAATCTTGATTTAATAGAAATTCTTGATATAAGTTCAGAACTCGGAACAATTTCGTGAAATCTTGAATCAAGATTCTTACATCTTTAGTCTTTATCTCGTTCGCTTGCTTAGAATTCTCAGATTGTTTTAGTTTGTCTGCTATGAGAAAAATTTCAACGGACACTTAGATATTAAGAAGATATTTTAGAGAATAATTTCTGTAGTCAGTTTCTATTCATTTTCATAACATTCCACGCTCATGATTTTATTAAGTTTAAGTCTGCAGTATCCCTGAGTCGGAAGTATCATGTTTCAAAGACTCAGAGCAAGTATGAATTGAACTTCAATCAATAATGAATATTTGAAAAAATAAAAATACTTAAATACTTAATACTTTTGAACTAAAGAAATCGTCCTAAACTGAGGATCACGATCCTTGACTACACTTCTGAGTGAGAAATTTAGTTTAAAATGTAGGGCTTAAAAATTAAGAAATGCTAGATTTGTTCGCTCTACAAACAGTTGATTTTTTTCAAAGAGTTGGCAGCACGTTCAGCAACAATTTAAAACGTTTAACATTATCTGCTATTTCCACAAGAATCGCAAATTATTAATAAATTGCCAAAGGCATAAAAATGCAATGCTCATAGAAGCATATTCTCGAAAAATATTGCATATTTGTATTTGTATTTATGTATTTATTTGCAGCAATATCTCTCAGGGCAAAAACTCGTTCAACAGTTTTTATTTGTCCGTCACATAGTGAATAAATTTTTTTGTATTTATTTATTTAATTATTGACAACTATGAGCAGTCAACACAATAATTCCAATATAAATATAACATTTATATATGCAAATCTAGGCCCCGTCTGTATTGGAAGAAGTTTTTTCAGCGATATTTATATGTCCGATGAAGTTGCACTTATTGCGCTCATATTAGACATAGCAATGTTCGAAAGAAAAAGATTGACTTTATAAGGTAGTTTTTCCTATTGGCGCTTGTGGGGGTATATTAAGTTTTATAAAAAAAAGTATGTAACATGTTTAAGGAAGTCTAGTTGACCCCATAAAGTATATATTCCCCATCAGCATCAACAGCCGATTCGATATAGTTATTTCCGTCTGTCCGTCCGTCTGTCTGTCTGTATGAGTGCCTAGCTGAATTGTTAAAGCTAGTTTCGGGTAATTTTGCCCATTTTAGGGAGTTAATTAAAACCATAAGGCTTATAAATAAGTATCTAAGTTTGTTACTACTTATTATTTTCTTTCTGAAGATTAACTAAAGGGTTT
>OY282582.1:22833787-22976814 GCA_958299025.2 Drosophila histrio | reverse complement strand
GTATTTAAAAGTAGGTTAGTCTATAATCTGATCTATTCTAACTTGACACATGACATTAAATTCCACTCCTAAAATAGTTATTATAAAAGCCTTTAAAGTGCGCTCTGAAAATATGTCGGCGAATTGGAACTAAAATTGGAATTCACAACGGGTGTCAAGCGAAGATGATATGAGGTGCTGTAAAATATAATATCTTGTCATAGACCGGCTTCAAGGATAATTGAAACCCAGCGGAAAATTCATTCAAAAGCAATAAAATGTTGTTGTTTTTGCTGTCTTTAAACTTTTCTTGTTTTCTTTTTGTCTTATACTTGAAGCAACGGTGTCAAGCCAAAAGAAAAATGGAATGCCAGTTGGGTGTTGGGAGTTGGGAGTTGGGAGTGGAGTTGACTGTGGCAAAGGGGGCATGGTGATTGAGGGAATGAAATTGCCTGCCATGTGGCAAAGTGGCAATGACGAGCACAAAACTGAAATCTAACCGAAAGCAAAGCGAAATACAACAATGTTGTTGTTGCTGTTTCTTATTTATTTCATTCCATTTCAATTTCGCGCTCATTTCATGCATATGATTTTAATTTTGCCTAAACATGTAGATGTGTAAGCTATTTGCCCCCTTGCCCCTTGCCACCTTGCCACCATTAGTCCAATGTGAGTGTGTGCGTGTGTGTTTTAACGCACATTTGCGCCGTTTGTAATTTAATTTGGTTGTGCACATGCGATGGTAAAGTGAAAACGAAATTGGCGTAAGGCAAAAACCGGATTCCCATGGAGACGAACGCTTTTTTTTTCCATCTCTCTGTCTCTTTCCGTTGTTGAATGTGGCAAGTGTGGAGGAGCCAGAGGCCGCATGAAGCATGGACTCTGTGACAGCTGTCAAATGCTGCCAGCAGATGGCGCTGCAACACTTTGCTAACCAAATCATAAATGACATTACAAAGTGAGATTGCCCTGACCAGTAGCGGTCGCTGTGGCAACATCTGTGGCAAGAACTTGTGTCATTTACTGTACGAGTGCAACAGTTGTCCGTCCATTTTCCATTTCCATTTTTTTTTTTTTTTTGCATTTCCACCACAAAATTTACGACTGCTTGTCAGCCTCACTGTCAGCTCGTACTATGGCTATGTCAGCTCGCCAGGCAAATACATTTTGTAAATTAAAACTGTTCAATATGCCAGATATAAAAGTACACGGCAGTTATGGCAACATATGAGATGGATAATACCCTCGGTTCGGCTTAACAAGATTACACTTTAAGAGCCACCAAAGTAAACGTAAAAGAACATACTTCAAATGGAATTTGTCTGTGTTGGTTCAAGTTTAACTGCTATTTCAGGTTGAGTTTCAGTATCAAACACGTCAGCTGTTTCCAGAAACGAAAACTTTTGAAATTCTTAGAATATACAATATAGAAACAGCTTACAATAGATGAAACAGCTTAATGTCCCACAGATTTAACTTATTATCTTTTTAGCTCTTTGTTTAAATTGTATTTAATTAAATCTTATTGTATTTACATTGTAAATATTTCATTTGTGTCGATTGCTTTTAGTCGACATTAAATAATTAATGAAATACCTATAGAGTCTTACAAAATTACGAAATACATTCAGTAAAATATGAGCTAAAAGTTTAAACAATTAAAAAATATATCAAAATAATTTAGAAGTCATTACGATTTATATTTATGAAAGTTTTCTCAGTTCTGCACAATGTCTAACAAACGACGACGATCAATTGATTTCGGAATTCATGTATAATATATCAATTGAAAATTAAATTCTATTTTTAAATCGTTAAGTGTAAAATTGATATTCTCAAATAAATTGTACGCAATGAATCAATTGGCGAAATGCAAAAGAAATTCAATTGACTCATATTATGTGAGAGATAGAAATAGAAATTGGAAAACAGAGTAAACATGAAACCTGATTGAGACAATCAACATACATAAGAACTCCAACTTAGTAAATTTAATTCATTCGTGTAAGATGGTAAAATACAAATGTGAACATTGAAAAATCTATTTTAAAATAAAATAGTTAACAATCAAATGGACAAAAGCTTTTCAACTTCACTTACTTATCAATTGGCGAAATTCTTGAGAAATTGAATAGAGTCATGTGTTGTGGGTAAAAAAAAAATGGTAAAAGGGAAATGCGAATAACTTCAAAAGATAATTCAGTTAAGCCAAGAAACAAGAATTTACGACTGTTGACAATGTGCACAAAAGTTGCGTCATTTTTTTAGTGTTCAGTGGGGCAAACGATGTGTGAAGCTCTTGACGCCGCAACAATGGGGCGTGGCAAAGGCAAAGGCGTGCAATTTATGCAACTTGCCTGGAATTTACAACTATTTTTATGAAGCCAAAGCCAGCACAATGTTTACGACACAAACAAACCAAATACGTGCAGATAAGATAGAAAGACAGCGACACATTTTCGACTCAAAGGCGAAACATACTACTTACTGTCTATGTGGAGAGTGTTTGGGAACGCAGAAAGGAACAAAGTTGGCAACATTTGTCTGTCTGCTGTCAAGGAGCAATCAAAAAAAATTTGTATACTGTTAGCCGCGCATGCAAATGGCCCAAAGAGAGAAGGACTTACTTTAAATGAATCCATTTGTATGAGCCAAAATGGAAAATGTGCTTTGGCCTGTTTTGTTATGTTGACAGCATCATAAAGGCAATAAGACTGTTTCGCCGACTGTTGTTCACCATCACGCTGGACAGACAAAAAAGCTGAATAAACCAAAAACTCGCTGGATAGCTGCAGTGTAAGAGGGAAAGCGTAACGCCATCCATAGTTGTTGAAACCTAACTTGCTCATAAGTAATTTGCCTCATGAAAATGGCCAATTTGACTGGCCAACTGACTTAGCTGACTGCCTGCTGACTGCCTGCCGACTGTTTGTGGAGATATACAAGGGTGTTGAAGAATAGCAGGCAGGGATGAAGTGTTGGTAGTATTCAAAACATGCCCGCCAGGGGAACGGACTATGAAAAGTTTTGTAAAATTTTACCGTGGCGTTGTGCTTGGCTCATTGTTTCTAAGTTTTTTTTGTTTTTTTTTTTGCCAAGTTTTTAAATGTGAACCGAACACACTCACAATGAGGCAGCGTTAAAGCCATATCAACTTTTCACCAAGTTGGCGGTCTCGTAAAACACTGACAGTCGATCGAAAACAACGGGAGACCGGGGTTGGTTGTCTGCTCACGAAGTTAGTCAAGTTAGTTCTTAAAGATACTTTTAGTAATTTGGCGAAAGGAGTTCTCAGTTTCGTATAGAAAATTTATAATAACTTTGCCGTGCTGCCACGTCTAAAATGCAATTCTAGCATAGTTTTCATCTGTTTTTTTTTTTTTTTTTTGTTTTACGTGTGCAAATGCATTTGGCAATCAATCAAGTTGGATAGTTAAACAGTCAGTCAGAGATTGTTTGAACAGCAAAGTGTTGCACAGTGATGCCAAATAGCCTGAAATCTTTCATTAAAATACAAGAAATATACATATGCATCCCCTGTTATTCCGCAGTGATGCAAGAATTCCAGAGACGACGTTATGTTAATAGTTCTTGGTTTATTTATATTAATTGTAGTATTTCTTATTAACGAACAATAGTTATATTATGTGTGTATGTCTTAAACATTAATGAATTTACGATCTTCTTCGCTTCTTGCTACGTGTATTCTAATCGAGATCCCGGCACCGAATGAATGCAGATCGATTATTTCTATTCTTAATCTCTCTCTTTTATAGTGTTTAATAATGGCGACCAGTTCGTGTCTCTCAAGTTTTTTCTTATACTTGATCTTCTGTTCTTCTGTCCTACATAAAAGTATTTAAATATTCGAATATTTGTAAATAACTCAATTTAGTTCATTTTTTATTTTTACAACATTCTCATTGGTTGTGTACTACTGTGCTTAACTGAGTGTTGTTGCTATTGATGGAATTTCCAACACTTTAATGCATAAGCTGCTTTAATTGTTGTTATGCAAATGAAAAGTGCTATAAAAATTTACTCACCTGGTCAAGAGCAAGAACAGCAGCACCTCTTGGCTATGAAGGTGGTTGTTGTTGTTGTTGCTACTGCTGCTGCTGCCACTTGCTGTTCTATTAATAGCTGTGGATCAGGTAGAAGCAGAGAGGCAGCTATCGATTTTCACCATACAATATACAAATGAGTACATCCAATGCATGTGGAAGGCGCCCACAAAAATAGTCCTAAGTACCACAAAAGGATGACAGAGTATGTGTTAATTTTAAAATATTGACCAAAATGTTTGAGATTCGTTAGCACTTGAGTTCATTTATCAATAAGTTGAAATGGGTGACAATTCATTGCATACTTCTTTGGGCAAACAGTCCATGCAACTATTTCCATTTTGTTGGCTTTAATTAAGAACGACTATAGATTGTTTGGTCTAGTTGTTTGCAAGGGGATTACATTATCAATAGGAATGGGGTTGAATAGAGGGCGTATTCTGTGGGTCAATTCTCATAGCACACAGATTCCATAGGAACAATCGGTCATAGTAAAAATTCTTGTATGAAAAGCCTTTATGTTATCCAAGATATCCCGATCAAACTCTCCAGTTGTGGTTGATAGAATGTTCCGGACTAATTGGCCAAAAATGATCTAGATCGAACCACTCAAGCTATAGCTGCCATATGACACATCGGACAAGAGCCGAAATCTTATATGAAAAATTATATTATTTCTATTATTCATTGTAATAACTTTTAATATATTCCTTTGTACTGATGCGGGCATTGACATATCTTAATATGGCATTTTCTAAATGGCTTCGTTCCCTCTGTTCTTTCACATTTCAACAATGTCGGAATTTCTCACATAGAGGTTATTTGCTTGAAATTGAAAATTCGGCAATAAGTGCGCAACGGTGCACATTAAGACGAACTGCTCTGAAATCGGAATTGATGACTGTACCACATAAAGGTGGGGTGGTACATATATCCCTGTGAACATTAATCCCTTTGTACATCAATCCCTGTGTGCGTCAATCCCTAGACAACAGCAGCGAGCAAAAAAAAACAACAACGAGCAAAGACAACAACAACGAGCAAAGACAACATCAACGAGTATGGCAACGTAGGCGAGTTCTCTCGCAGGCGAATTCGCATGACCATAACCCAGCGACCTAAGAAGATCGGAGACTGAGACGCCGAAGGGAGTTGCAGTTCGGCCTTTGACGTGGAAGAAACATCAGCTCAAACGACGAATAAAGATTACTAAGTTTCTATACTAGAATACTGTATTTATTCAAATTTATAATAAACTCTACATAGTATATATAGACACAACTCCCAAGTGCTCCTACTTTTCATGTTGGCCTTTATAACGTAAAAGTTTCTTACGAAAATTTTATCATTCGGGGCACTTGTGAATTTTACAAATTTTTAACGCTGCAAGTATAAATTTATCAATTTTTTTGTTGGTCAAAGTTTGTATATTTTATATAAAGAACGTTTCCTGCTACCTTTAATGGCAACTTAATCTAGTTTTACATTTATGGAAAAAGAAAAAAATGATCATAGGTAATACATATATAGAATTGATTTTAAATATCGTATATGGACAAATGTATATTATTTACAGTATTTACAAGTTGTTGAATATATTAGTGAAGAAATGTGGTGGGGATATCCAATTGATGGCACCCTTTGAGTCTTTCCTTTCTTAGCTAAGCAGTTAGTCGTCTGACGTTGCTTAACATCGCCCACCTTAGAAACCCTTAGATCCCTTTCGATGTCCCTATTTCGAATGTACCAGGGAGCATATTGCATATTCGCCTTAGAATCTTCGATTTGTCAACTTTTATTTTGTTTAAATCAGTTATTGCTGCAATGCCATATATTTCCAATGCATTTTTCCTTATGGGACTTAGTATGGACTTGTACATAGTGACTTTGCCGAACAGGGACAGCTTATTTCTTTTACCATCACCGACTGCTGGACCATGGTTGTATGGAGTTTGAAATTTAGTTACCTGTCCACTACAATACCTAAATACTTGTGCGAGCTCTTGTGAGTATGTGTGGAGTCCAGCATCGTTATGCCTCTGCAAGACAATGTCCTTGTAGCAAAAGTAACATTTGCGCATTTGCTGCATAAAATCAGCAATCGACATATACCTACATCAAGTACAGGGTGGGGCATAAGTAATCACCCTATTGGAAAACGCTACAGCTTTTGCATGGGGCCAAAATGTCAATTTGGTTTTGAATTTGTGACAAGCCATTAAGCGGTTTACTCCGCAAGAACTTGAAATAATTGTTTCCATTTTGTTGCTCAACATTGGCAAATGCTATAGCCTTTTCCAATATGGTGATTATTTTGGTCCACCCTGTATAACCAGACTTATCAATATACATAGCAAATTTGTTACTCAAATTGTTTTTTCTTCGAATATATTACATTTTAAAATGAACTTGAAAATTGTACACTACTCCACCATGTGCTGTTTTAGTACTTAATACAGCTTAGTTTAACAATTCTTATTCTAATATTCAACTGATATATTAAGATTTCTGTTATGCAATATAATAGAACGATTTTTATTTCATACGTTGGCAACAAAAATTCATTAATTTAAATGCTTAAAATGTCTTAAAAAATGGTCAAATTCCCCATAGTGCATGCGCATGAGTGTGAGTATAAAAGTGTTACATTTTGAATGGCCATAAAATTTAATTACATATTAAGCGCTTTTAATTATTTAATCAAATAATTGAAATTGCCGTAACCAAGACTTTCTCGCTTTAAATGTTTATTGGTTTATAATGGGACCTTGAGGGACAATCCAGAAAATTGCTTAATTATGCCGTTCATTAGCTTATCCTAAAGTTAAATTATCTCATAATAGTATATAAGGCGAATTTTGTTTAAATTTATTAAAGATGGTAAATTTATTTTATGCTCGCCTCATTTCTTTCGTGGATAGTTTCTTTTTTATTTATTTTTATAGATTGTTTATTTGGCTCAAGCCATGGTGGCGCATTAATTTTATGCATTAAATACGTTGACAGCTTGTTTGCCACGCCCACAATGTCGTGGCCACATACGCAGGCGTGCCAGCAAAGTTCATAGTCTGGCGAATTTTGGGTCAAAATTTAATGCACGCAATGCCACAGACACGACCGCAAAATGGTGTGACAGTAGAGAGACAACAACAACAACAAAAACAACAGCAGCAAGGACATATCCGTAGCAACAAAAACAACAGAAAAAGCAAAGAGGAGCAGCAAAAATGGCACACGGAAAGTGGCTATGTTTCCTACGTCCCTACACCACCCTCGGACCGCCATTCTTCGTCCTTTTTTAGTCCTTAGCATACACATACATATATGCGCACAAAATTGCACACATGTCCAAAAGACAAAGACAAACAAGGTAAAGCTGCTGAAGAAGAATGCTCGTCAAAGGGGAAAAGTAAAGAAAGGGAATGGAAAGGGAAGAGACCGCAAGGTAACGCAAGGTGGCGAGAAACAGAGAGGGAAGATAGCAGACTGTAGGCCAACTATTATAATTTGGATATACGCTATCAATTAAAAAAGAAATATCATTTCGGGCAATTCTCCTATAAATTTTATTAAACATTTTAAGCAACTAGCGGATAATTTAAGGACAAGTTTTGATTTGTTTCACTTGTTATAGTATAAGTTGTATTTTACATTTAAAAATGTTATTGAATTTTGAATTGATTTGAGGGATACATTTAAAAAAAAAGTAATGGAAACATGCAAATTTATTACACCTATAAACACAAATTCTATTACAACTTTCATGCGACATCTGCGATTTGCAGCGAAAAAAACTAGTTAATTAGTTATCCTAAAAACCAAGGGCGTCGGCAGTGGGGGACATTAGTCCCCCACATCTACTGCCCTACATATATTACTTTACAATATAAAAAGAAAATGTAGGAAATTACTCTTGCAAATCTTGCAATTCCGCCCCCTCCCTCACCCCTTATTAAAAAGATGCCGACGCCCTTGGTAAAAACTCAGCGCTAGTTAGACAACGCATCGAGAAAAACTTTAGACAGCATTTTTCGCTCACACACACACATTTTCATTTTAAACATACATAAACTAAACTTTAATTTATATCGTTAATAAATGATGAAAGCATTATGAAAACTTTTGCTACAGCAAAATGAATGGGTAAGGATTATAGCGCTAGTTATATTTAAGTTTAAGCACCAGCATGTATTAGTAAAATATCATGCAAATGTGACATTATAATTATATAGAACAATATGCAACAAAGTATGAGTATGAGTATTTTTCCCTTCATAATGGGCACTTTTAGCTGACCGGTCGAGCGACTGATGAACAGCTGTAAATGTCGCAATCGCTGTCAAATTGCTGCGACGTCAGTCGACGTGATTGATGATGATGATGATGATGACGAAAGAGAGAGAGAGAGAAGCTTATATATTTACATATAAATATAAGTATGTTATGAAATAGCAAGAGAAATATAGAGCAAGGTAAGGGGGGAAGAGAGTTGCTTAAGTGACGTTAATTATCACTGTTAGATGGCCAGCTGCAAGGGGACAGACAACTCGCAGGCTAGAACAATATTAACGAGTAAGTCAATGCGCGTCATGAAATAATCTATATCAATAAATTGGCATTAAATGAAAATCAGTTCAATTTGATTGATGTGTTGACGCATTAACTAGTCGAGTGATTGACGAGACTACCTCAACATGATTCAATGATGTGCTGACAAATTGTGCAAATACTCGAATTATAAATTTAATTGCATAACATAGATAATCGGGGTTGTTCCACATTTCACTTTCGCAGCAAATGCAACGTTATATGTATGCCAAAGTTTTTGATATTAATGAATAGATACGAGGGCAGTCTGAAATGTTTCCAGCCTGACAATGAAGACGACCTCCTACCCCCTAACCAATCTTTGGTATTGTGATTAGGCATCTTTTAATGTATTTCCGCGAATATTTCGATATTATAAATATTTCTAGTTGAACAATCGATTGACTAAGTCGTTATCAATGATTTCGTAAAAATAGGAATAGTTGAAAAGTCGTGCGGTCATAAGATATTTTTATTTGATGGGTAATACGCCTACACAAATCAAAACCAAGAAGAACACTTTCTATGGGGACTCTTCCTCATCATTTGCCACTGTAAAGTTCAGGGACACGTTCGGGATGCCCAAAACTGGGACCGCTGACGAAAACATCTCAAGAATTCATCAAAATGTTCTGGACGATCGCCGAATTAAAGTAAGAGAAATAGCTGGGATCACCAAGATGTCTAAAGAACCCCGTTTTCCATATTTGAAACAACGAATTGGACATCAATTTGCTTGGCGCGTTTGCTCACTTTTGATCAAAGCGCATTCGATAAAACTGTAGCAAGTCTCTCTCGGCAATGTTAACTTGTAATAAATCGGAATTTTGGAGCCCACTTGCAGAAAAAAAAATTTCGTTTCACCAGAATAATGCACCATCCCATACATCAGCAGTTTCCATGGCAAAAATCTGTGAAATACGCTTTGAGCTGCTTCAGCACTTACTCTCCACACCTAGCTCGAAGTGGCTTCTTTTTATTCCATAAGCTCAAAGTTGCTCTTGGCGGATAGAAATTTTCTTCAAATGAGGATGCTATTGACTTAAAAGAAGACTGTGTTAAAGAGTAAAATATAAAAAAAAAATTTAAAACTTTTGCATCACTATCAGACTGAAAACATTTCGGACAGCCCTCGTACATAATATGATAATATGATAATATTTGTAGATCAACTGAAGTAATAGTAAATTAATAATGTCTGACAACTGTACGGTATCAACTTCGACTCAATTTCGTCAGTAGGTAAACTCTCCTAGATGAAAAACAAAATTTGATGAACATTCAATATTTTTTAATCATGCCTATTCCGGTTTGCACTTTTGGAAATAATTTCTCTTACCTGTTTCAATTTTCACGGTCGGAGAAATGGCACGGACCAAATTCATTTTACATTGAGCTGTTAAATTAAAATCCGAAAGAATTAACATGATTATTTTTACATATTTAGTATATATGCAAATTGAAAATAGAAATTTCATAAAATACATTTATACTTTAGGAACGATGTTGCATTATCAAAATCATATATTATTATATTAATAATATATTAGACTTACATATAAAACATTATTTAGTCATCTAGTCTACAAATTACATGGTGATTTCAATATTACATTCTATGCATAAATGCAAATAATAATTTATTTCATTGATTAAACATTTTTTAGGCATCGTGAAAATGAATGTGAAATTTAGTAGGGCATATCTTGTATGTGTCCTTTTTAATCTATAATTTTCCAGCACTATGATGAAGAAGAAGTATTCTGTTGGTAATATGCAGCAAATTTAAGGGATTCTTTTAGGAAAATTTTATCAAATTCTTCGAACTGAATTTCGCAAAATAATAACAAGGGAAAACCGAAACAAGCCAGCATAATTGTAATTTTAGAATAGTTAAACTGTTTTTACTCACACAACGACTTTCGAGAGAAAGAGATTAAATCCATATCCGAGTATTTGCTGCAGTTGTCAGACACTTGAAATATGTAACCGCATAGCCGAAGCAATAGTACAGTTACATACATACATCCACAAGTATACAATTACTGAACAGTTCAAACAACCGACAGACATGTCAAAAGTTGCTTTATTGGTTTAGCACATACGGGAAATGGCAACTGGCAATAGTAACGATACCAAAAGAAGACGTGAAAATCAATGAAGGAAAACCACATCTACTATCGTATCTCTTTCTCTCTCTAACTATCTCTATGTATCTATCTCTTACTTAAATTGTGCTGCCAAAGGCTAGATCCTGCTACTCGTTCTGTCTTTCCTCTGTCTATCCATCTGTCTGTAAAGTAGATATGTATATAGGCATTCTGATACAGCCTTAGGTAAAGCATGCGGGCTGTAACCTGGTTTAGATAGTTGCCAAACACGCAGCTAGGATGTAAGTATGTCCTATAACAATATGTACCTGTGTATATAGTGAGTATATGTGTGTGAACGTGACTTCACACCTACAAAAATGACAGCGCCCCAAAAAAACTAACTAATAATTTTATGCGCTCTTTGCATATCAAATTCATAGGAAAATTCGATGTGCTAAGAATAAAAGAATAAGCAAAAAAACAAGCGGAACAGTCGGGACCCCGACCGTAATATACCCTGTGGGTCTACAGGAACCCGTTCAAATTCACTCCAGATGAAATTCTCTAGTAGTTCTTTATTTTTTAATTTGTGGGCGAAGGGGGCGTGGCATCGTGATAAAAATTTCTGGACAAATCGAGCTCAAGATACTCATCATGTGTGCTAAATCTCATGTCTCTAGCTACAAAACTGCTTTTGTTATGAGGTTTTTGAGCTAGAAAACTGCTTGCCTTATGAGCTTTTACTTAATTTGAGGGCGAAGGGGGCGTGGCATCGCGATTAAATTTTCTGGACACATTGACCCTAAGATTCTTATCATATGTGCCAAATCTCAAGTCTCTTACTGTAATATTGCTCTTGTTATAAGCTTTTCCGTTTTGTAGGCAAGGGGGGCGTGGCATCGTGATAAAATTTTCTGGACACATTGACCACAAAATATTTATTATATGTGCCAAATTTCAAGTCTCTAGCTGCAAAACTGCCCTTGGTATGAGGTTTTTGAGCTACAAAACTGCTTGCTTTATAAGCTTTTACTTAAATTGTGGGCAAAGAGGGCGTGGCATCCAAAAAAAAAGATAAACTTGATCTGCCTGCAAAAATTTCCAGTGCTGGGACACCAAGTTCAAGCTTCTAGCTCTTACCATCTCTGAGATCCTTTCGTTCATACGGACGGACCGACGGACCGACAGACCGACAGACCGACAGACCGACAGACCGACGGACCGACGGACAGACGGACAGACGGACATGGCTATATCGACTCGGCTATTGATGCTGATCAAGAATATATATACTTTATTGGGTCGGCCATGCTTCCTTCTGCCCGTTACATATTTTTAACAAACTTAATATACCCCCACAGGGTATAAAAAGAAGCAAGATAAATATATACATAATGATAATTGGGTGTGCTATTAGTTTTTATACACTTTTCGCATATAGAAAATAAAGTAAGACTTGCGCGACTAGTAGATGCCCAATCAGCTGGCATCCTATTTTATACAATTCCATATAATTATTGAGTATTAGACATTGAAGAAGATGTTAAACATTAAATTTTAAATCTTTTGAAATCAAGTTATATCAATCGACTTACATAAAAAGAACTTCCTCTTTATAATTCCTAATGGACGCTTTGTCTAAAATTAAACTAATTTGTCAAGGCAAAGGGAAACACATATATATTTAGATAAGTTAATAATGTTCAGTTCAAGCCTGTACAAAATCCCATAAACCACGAATGTTCAATTCACCAACATTATATCTGAATGTTTCGTTCTGGTTCGTTGCCATTCGGCTTGACGAATTTTAGTATTTTTTTTATCGAACACTAAATTTTTATTCAGATTAACAGCTGATGGTAGATAGAAAAATTAGCGCTAAATTTGAATTTCAAAAAGTATCTGAGTTTTTGGAGAAATCACGGTAATAAAATACTCCATATTATTGCTACAACAGTCTAATGAATTAACTCACGACTTTAATAATAATAATTCAAGAAGGACTGTAATACGTTTATAACAATAAAACTTGTTTAAAGACCGATCAGCTGTTCTGACAAATGATATGTTTTTAGTTACACATTTGCTTGTTGAAATCCAAAAATCAGGTACATTCAAATGTTAGCAAATGTGCCAAATGTTGATGCTCGTAGAAGACCCTATTATTTATCATTTATATTATACTACATACATAATTTGATTTTTCAACTGAAAAAACGACAAAGAAATGTCTGTAATGATTCTTAAAAATTGCAATAATTAATATCATCGAATCAAGATTCCTTTACTATTTCAAAATATGAAAACTTGTATGAAAAATCGATTTCGAATTTTGCGACAAATCATCTACTCGTTTTTTTTAAGCACGTTGTTCATTTTGGATTTACATCACTAATTCTTTTTAACACTTTGAGGAAAAACTGAGTGTAATACTTATACGTAAATATGTATATGATATAGTATATCACAAAGTTTCATATCTAAAATCTATCAGAATCTTTTATTAGTACTCGTATCTTTGCGTGGCATCAATAGCTCGTCGTGGGACTGCGAAATGATTTTGTTTGTTAACGACTTGACCTATGTATGTCATAGCCTATGCACACATCGTCGCACTCACTTGTTGCTCCTTTAGCAACCTCTCTGTCTCTCTACACATATATATATATATTTTGCTCACACACATATATTTCTTATCACCCTTCCTTCTTACTCTAACCTCAATGGTAGACCAGTGGGTTCCATTGTTTGTGGTGCCCCTATAACGAGGACATAAAGCAAATAACAAGGCATATAAGAGTGCAATAGTCGGGTATGCACGACTAACTGTTACCCTGTATTTAAGGCAACACTATGAGATTGTTATCAGACAGGGTATCGAAATCACTACACACAATTTACAAAGCTGTCACGATGTTGTTGTAGCTGATGCTTTTAAATGAACGTGAACGTTTTTTGGTTCAAGTGCTTGCAAATAAGTAAGAAAATTTTCCAAAGAATTTGGCGGCATAACAATAAGTACAACAACGACAACGACCACAACAACAACAGCAACGAGAAAATCAGACAGAAGACAAGACAAGACAAACAAGGAGCAACCAGCGTAATTGTATGGCTCTTGTGTCACAATACGTGTCATTGTATGCGTGTAAGTGTGTATATGCGTATTTGTTTGTGATATGCGTAATTATATATATATATATATATATATGTGTTTATGTGGTATACGTATTATAAGAAGGCATTACAATGTGCTACGCACCGTCACGTCGAGCGTATCAACATCAGGGCCATATATAGAGGTACTTCATACAGGGTGTTCCATTTAATGTTCTATTGAAACATGTTCTGCTTCTGCTTCTACTTTGACTTTGACTTCTGAACAGTCGAAAAAACAGCAGCAACAAGTTAAAGCTGTTCGATGTTCTGCTTTAACTTTGACTTTAACTTCGTTCTTGTAAGATCTCCAAAGAAAATCAAAAAGGCATTTAAATTATTATATGTTTCGATAATTCAGAATAACTTACAAGTCAAAATAATAAATACAACTAATAGGTTATCATGTTTAAGGATACACTTAAACCCGGCTATGAGCTAGATACCATGATATTTATAACTTTATTCTGTCTGTTGATTATATCATAATAAATAAATAAAAAAATAAAAACTAATAGGGGAAACCATTTTATTTAAACAAGTTTCGCTATTAATTGGTTCAGCATATGTTGTTAGATTTACTATAAAAATAATGAAAATATAGCGATATTATGATTAGCTATTCATCAATTGTGAACCAACATATTTTTTATTGAGCTTGTACTTTACACATTAGTTTATTTATGAGTGACCCTGTACTATACATATGTGCGTGTATATTGTATTCACATGTTTTCTATGTCTTTGTGGGCGTGTTGAAGACGAATGTCATTTCCACGCGACTTCCGCTGGCAACAACTTAGCTCCTTGTCTGCTTCTTTCAGTATCCAGCTGTTGTTCTCCCCCCCCACCACCATTCCCCCATTCATGATGATGTGTGTGTCCTGCATTGCGTTCATTTTGTATAGCATACTTTCAGGCTCTTTCACCCGTTTCGCTCGCTTGTCATTACTTGGCAATGGCAGCAGCAACAGCAACGTCGACAGCAACAGCAACAGTTGCTGCCATTGTGTTGGCTGTTGTTGATATTGTTCGCGTTCGTTCGTTCGTTCGCTTGTTATTGTTTTCCATTTTTACAACCATTTTTATGTGCTGGAATTGCTGATGGGCTTTGGGCCTTGATGGCAATTTCTACAAATACACAAACAGACTGACAGATGTATGTTATATAAGTACATATATATTTTATATATTCAACTTGTTGCTCTTTCATTTGAAGTGGCGTACTCTCGGGTTCTTGGCAGGCAACTTTAACCTTTCACCCTTGTGCAACAAAGTGAAGCGCGGCCAAGTAATCAAGGCAACCGTTTATGTGCATTTTAAATGTTAACGTTTACAATTTCACCATTACCCACCTCTCCATCCATCCACCTCTCATAACTGTTACTGTAATTGTAACTGTGTGTAACTGTAACTGTTACTGATATTTACAACGTCGTTCCAGGCGCGCATCCAAATTCAATTTGTAAACTTGTACACCAAAAAGAGGCAAAAATTGTGAAAATTATGAAAATTGCGAAAATCGTGAAAATTGTGAAAATTGTGAATTGTAAATTGTGTATTCTCTTTGATTTATTTTTCGTCATACACTTATACTATATTTCTTATTTAACTGTTTCGACTGCAAATGAAACGTAGCCAAAAATGGGAAAACTTTTCAAGTTTCCCTTACTTACAAAATTAATTTTTGAGCACTCCACGGGGAACATTCAGTAATTCAGTAATGGGATTGATTATACTTATGTATACATATATTTAAATATATCGCTTTAATACGATTTTGCTTGCATCGAGATTAGGTGAATTGCGATAGTCTGGCAACACTGGACTGTGATGTTGATGTGAATATTGTTTATTGTTTAAATACTATGATAGTAATGTAATAGTCTCAAACATGTGTACAGGTAGAAGGTCATTTTAAGTATTATTTTATAGCCATAAGTTTGAGTTATCAGTGCTAGACAATTCCTAAAAAATATAGAAAGTGTTATTATATTCGCTCGCGCTCTGTCCAACAATTATGAAATTTTCAAACTAAAACAAATTCCTTAATATCTACATTAGTTATGGGTCAATCGTTGTTAAAATTGCAGTGATAGTTTTCTTCGATTTGCGTGAGTGGGGGATGAGATGTTGAAAATTAAAAAATAAATTTGATCTGCGTATGGTATTCAGGAACCTACATTCCAAATTTGAAGTCTCTAGCTCTTATAGTTGCTGAGATCCACGCGTTCATTCAGGCGGACGGATGGACAGACGGTCGGGCAGACAGACGGACAGGTGTCAATTGACTCGACTATTGATACTGATCAAGAATATATATACTTTATAGGGTCGGAGATGCCTCCTTCTGCCTGTTACATACAATCACACAAATTCATTATACCCTTTTTGTCCATTTTTAATAGACACAGGGTATAATTACTAATTATTTTGTGAGAAAATTAGTTTAAATTTAAAAAAAACCGATGAGTCGGGGCGGGATCGACAGTAGGGTGCCCTTAGCCAATCTTCTTTCTTATTTTTGGCACGCCAACGATTTTATACCCTTACAGAACCATAATGCACTTCTCAACCGATCTTTCCTATGGCGGCTATATGATATAGTGATCCGATTTAATTCAAATTGCGTAAGGATGACCAGATACATAGTCTGTGAAAATGGTGGAAGGTTTGTTGAAAAATAAAAAAGTTTGTCATACCAAAGTATGATTTTTGATCAGAGCAAAAATAGTTTAATCTAATGGAGAGTAATAGTTCATAAAAGCTTTCCGCTAAATTGAGTTCCGAGTGAAATCAAAGCCAGCTGCAAAAGCCATTTTTACATCGATAATAGTTGCAAAGCTTTCGCAATAAAAATAAGTGAAGTAATTGGTTAAACAAACTAACTAAGTGAACTAACTAGCTAAGTGGATAAAAATAAATGTGCAAAAAAAAAATGAAAATAAAATTAAATCAGAAATTATTCAGAGTGCAACACAAATTGACGATTTGCCGCGTTACGGAATTGCTGAATGTTCTTTGTGATAATATGATGGATAATAAATTAAATGATGAAAAACGTTGCTAATTTTTGCAGCCATTTAAAAAGTCTCCTTTTGGTTTTCAAAGGCAACCATAGGAGGAAACACGTGTGTGGGTGTTTGTGTGGGTTTTTTTTTGGGAATGTGTAAGAGTTGCAGTCATCAATTAGAATCAATCAATTAGTGTGCATAATTAAATTGTTCATTAGGCGAGCAGAGCAGTAACAATAACAACAACAACAAGAGTCATCATATGAAGTTATTTCTTCAACTCACTCTCAGTCTTCCTCTTTCTAAGGCTCCTCCTTCGCCCCTCGCTCCTTCTCAGCCTTTGTCAAACGCCCACAATCATGTTTACATGCGGAGGTTTAGCTTCTGATCCAGTACCAATTCTTGTTGCCAGATTTACGCCCACATGCCGCATGCCTCATGCCTCAAGCCTCATGCCGCATGCCAACATGCCACATGCCACATGCCATTTGTGTTTACATTTACAGTTGCCCATTAATTGCTGCGTATCTGTTGTCGTCTTTGTTTCTGATTGATTCATGCTGTTTCCATTGTTTTCTTTGTTTCTTCTTTTCCTTCACCGCGTCCCTTAACCTCTTACTTATTTCTTCCACTTTTATCTCTCTGTTGTTTTTGCTTGCTGCTAAACGAAGAACTGACCTGACAGTCGAATTGCCTTCAATTTGGGCTAAAGGCAGGCACAAGATAAATAAAAACAATTAATATTGGGCTAGACGAGTAAGCTGAGCTAGCAACTACCCGGTAGGCAAATCATTGCTAACCTAAAATAACTAAACATTGAAATAGTAAAAACTCAAATTGCACAGAAAAATGATACATATAATTTAATTTCCTCTTTATTCGACGGTATTTAGGCTTAGGTTTAAAAATCGTACATTTGTTGCCTGTAAAATTCTAAACAAATATAAGTTATTAATAATAGAAAAATATTTATAAAAACAGATACAATTTTGCCTAAACATCGTCGTGAAAAGAAAGTATTACACAGAGCGAAAAAGTCAAGTATTGCGTACTTAAAGAGCCACTTTTAAAACTCGATTTCTCACTAAGAATGATTTGACTGAAGTTAAGGATCTCATACTTAATTCAAATAAAGTTTTCTTAGGTCCCAAAAAATAGGTATTATACTAGTGCTTTAACCTAAAACAGAGTTAAAAACATACTTAAACTAACTTAATTTATTCTTGATCTAAGAACAATTCATACTTATATTGAGACCATTAAACTCTGTAACTGAGTACAGAAATATCTTAAATAATAACATGAAAGTTGATCTTTACATAAGATCTTTATCAAAATTATAAGACTGTTCGTTTTTCCTAAATATTTATCAAGTAAAGTGCTGTTAAATATTTATAAAAAACTAACAAAAAGTTGGATGGTTGTCTTATAATTTTAATATGTTCAAATTATAAGTCACGACAACGATTTTACGAGTGAAGGAATTTAAATACTTAAATCAAAATTGTGTCAACTTATTAAATAAGTTTAAAATGTTCTTAAGGCAAGCAGCTTAATAAAATATCCAGATTATCAGGCTGAGTGTTAAAAGGCTTTCAGAAAGCATAATACTTAAAAAAGAGCTAGAACCATTTTAGAATTCTAAGCAAGCGAACGTTAAAGAGTTTTAAGTTATTAAAATCTTTATTGAGCATTCGCTGTAAAAACCCGTTTCGAGATCGAGTTTCGAAAGTATACCAAGAATTTGTATACTCATTTCTAAAATCAGGAGTAATAGTTAATTCAAGTTTATTTTCTCTTATGTATATTGAGACTATGCTTAAGAATTTTTAAGAATTTAGGAATTTTTACACTAAGTTTTAGGATTTCGTATATGAATTTGATGAACGGCAAATACTTTATTCACAAGGTTATTCGAAATTAATTTTAGTATGCCTTCTTTCGCTCTGTGTAGTTGTCTTTCGTCAGTTTAACCCTTTTAATCCATTTTATCGACACAGGGTATAACAAATTACCAGCTCTGGGCACTTTATGTGGCCTTAAGCTGTGCATTTTATGCCGCCTTCGCCATTTTATTTACCTGCCTCTATAGCTCAGCGTCCTTCTGTCTCTCCTCTGTCTCGCTCTGTCTCTGACTCTGACTAAATACCTTAATGCTCCCTGGGGCGCCGCTCAATGGAGAAGCATTTAAAGTGCCATTGTGAGTCGCATAAGAGCAAAGTGCAGCTCAGGCACAGAGGCTATAAGACTGAGGCCGTTATATGAGCCGTCATATAAGTGGTCTTCTTTATGTTCGTTTATCATCATAATAAGCTTGTCCAGCACTGAAAGTGTCAAATTCAATTATGCCTTGTCACAACCCCCAACTTTTAATTCTCAACTCAGAACTTTCAACAATCTGTGGCAAAATGTACAGAAAACCAGTCGGAAAGGCTAAAGTCGAAATCGACTATGAGAGACCCTTTACTTATTCTTCAAAAATGAAATAACAGTAACAAACTTAGAGACTTATATATAAACCTAAATAAATTTGACGCTGCTCAGATTAGCTTCCGATTAATTGAATATAATCGTTTATGTTAAACTTGAATCGTTAACATACAAATGTTAATCTTAACATACAAATGTTAGTCTTAACATACAAATGTTATGTTAATATACATGTATGTAATGCATACATACTTTATTAAATATAATACATTGGCAATTATGGTAAAATTTGTTTATAAAAATAAAATATTGTTTTATTTTATTTAATTACTGTAATTATAAATTTAAAATATAATAAAAAAAAAAACAAAAAAAAAGTGTAACTCTTGTAGGTCTCGAACTCCAGACCATTGCGCCAATGAAGCCATTGTCGATTATTTAACAATTTTTAAAAATAGAAAAAAAACGTGTCACAGGCAGGGAACGAACCCAAGACCCCAGCGCAAGAATTCGACATTCTAACCACTGCACCACTGCGGCCATACTCATTAGTTTGCCAATTACTAATTTTCTACAGAAGTGAAATTAATAATTTAATGCCTTAAGTTGCTGCCTGCACATTTTCTGCCATTGTACATTCGATAATTTGTTTGCTTCAAATCTCCGGTGTTTATTGTCCGATTTTGATGAAATTTTCAGTACGCATTGAAAGGAAAGTAGATTTTATGTTTGCCGATTTTGGAACTTGTATCTTTTAAATTACTCGAGGTTTTCGGGTTTTCCGATTTTTGGGGGCGGGAGGGGGCGTGGCAAAATTCTAAAACAAACTTGACCTTTTCGGGGTTACAGGAGTATTGTCACCAAATTTTGTGATCCTAGCTCTTATAGTCTCTGAGATCTAGGCGCTCATACAGCAGGACAGCAGGACAGACGGACAGACGGACATGGCTATATCGACTCGGCTGGTGATGCTGATCAAGAATATATATACTTTATGGGGTCTGCCGGACTTCCTTCGACCTGTTACGCACATTTTTTTTTTTGACAAACTTAATAGACCCGTTTTACTTTTTTAAAGTAAAGGGTCTAAAAAAACGAATAATGTTCAACTTTACTGTCATTTTGACATAGGTTTCAACTGAAAATGCATTGATGTCAGTGCTCAAACTAAAGAATAACAGGGATTTATCGCAATGCAGCTTAATGTTTCGAATTTGTCGAAAAAGGAATTGGAATAGGGTAGAGCTGCTGCTTTCCAAGTTCTATAGATAATATCTGAAGGAGTCTTTAAATTCTGTTGAGTGGTACTAGTAGTTGTAACTACTCTTACTTGTAATTCATACAGAGTATCTTTTGCATTTCAATTAAATTGAGGGGGAATCAGTTAAGCGCCGTCTTCGAACTCTGCTCAGTTAATAAAATTAATGAGAGTTTTTTTTTTTGGCCTGTGCGATATGTGTGTCTGCACATTAATCAATACAAAAAAAAATAAGGAAAACAACTGATGGCGAGAGAAATCAACTCAATTCGCAGCATATCTCATATTAAGGGACACGTTATCACGCATACGCAGCATTGTACCGAACAAACATAGTGGCCTGGCCCCGTGTACTTATACGTATGTACATATGTAGTAGTATAGAAGATGGAAGGAAGTGCCATCAATGCGCTGCGAATTGCAGCAGAGCTCTCAAATTATTTGCCATCAAATTCTATTGATTTATTAATGCCGCTCATCATTCGACAGTTGCTATAAAGTTGCCAACGTTATCCTTAGTCGTCGTATCGCATCGTTTTATATCAAATTGAGCTGAGCTGAGTTTCATTGAGCGGGCGCCCGCATCGAACACATTAATTTTCAAAATGTCTCAATAAAAATCAATATCAAATATATTTTGTGCTTTATGGCTTTATTAAAGGCATCGTCGTTTTGTCGTGATGAAAACCAAAGAAGGAAAATAAAAAAATAAAGATTGTCAAATTGTAATCATACTGGTAATGTAAGATTACATTTTTATTATAAGCATACAAAAATTATGGGGGTAATATTGGAAACTTTCACCTATAAAGTCGATCTTGTAAAATTCACTATCGACTATTATTCTTCCAAGCACGTTCCAAATTCATCCTTAATTTGGAAGTTAATATTGTTAAAAGAAGAACAGCCTTATTTGTTTATTAACATCAAATTCCACATTATGATTCTTCTTTTATCGCATTCGAATTAAATAAAATGGAATCCATTTTATCTGTTCATGGATTATATCAGATCATATTTATTAAAAAAAACCAACAAAATATAATTTACTTATAATACACAAATATTATTTAAAAAAAATATTAAATGTTTGCTTTACATGTAAATTTTGTTTAATCTGCCTTAAAACAATTCCATCTCTTTAAAGTTAAATTTAAACAGAACTTTTGCTTATTCAAATGAAAAACTCATATTTTCATTTCAATTCAATACTTTCAATTGAGGTTGATGACCGTGTGTCATGGAATATTCTTATTGCAATATCTGTAGTAACTTGCTTACTCCTTAAATTGTTAAACATTTCACAATTTATAGAGCTTAGACCGCAGACACACACACAAATACACACTCAAGCACATACCACTACATTTTTGGAAGTGTCATCTAACAATGTGAGTTTTTGTTGGTTTTTCCAATGTGTTGAAAAGTTGTTGAAATAGTTGTGCATACTTTCAGGTCGTCAGACAGCTCATTTAGCTTGCACGTCTGAAAGTATACTTCATAATTTTAATAATTCATTAGGTAAAACAATTTTTGGCTTTTCCACCTAAATTGACTTTGAGTGGCAAGTGAAGTTGACTGGCTTTTGCTCTTGCCTCTTGCTGTTCTTGTCTCTTCTCACTTGTCTGTTGTCTGCGGCAAGTTGTTGAACCCATTCATTTTAGTTGTTGCCATTGCCATTGCCGTTGCAATTGTTGTTTGTTGTTTTTGGATTTTGGGGTTTTTGGTCGGATATTTGTTTTTTTTTTTCGCTTTTACACGTCGTTTGCCGTATCTATGGAAACTCTGACATTTTGTTTTTGTTGTTTGACTGCCAACAAGTTTTTGGCTTTTACGAGTACATGTTAAATTTTGGAATGTGGCTTGTCTTTTGACTTGAGTTGGGTTTGAATTGATTTTAAAACTTGAAAATTACATTCAATTAAAGCACAATACAAACAGTTGTAGTTCTTACTAATTTATTCTACAATTTAATTAACTTCACTTCATCGAAGTTATCAAAGCATCTTTAAGATTTATGCACTTAACTAAACATAACTCCTATATGCTTTATAAATCCGCTGTTGCAGTCCTGTGAATGAGACAATGTAATCCACACAGTCTGATCCGGAGTGTCCTCCACTTTGTAGTGGATATATGAGTATATGAGCAACAGCGTCAGTCAGGTAAATCACCGGTAGCATTCACTTACAATTGCCCACATTTCTTGGACGCCACCGAGCTGTCAATGATACCAAGTCTAGTTGGTCCAATCCAATGAGAGCATGACCCACATGTGGGTCAGTTTGTGCAGCTGCCGTTGGGTTTAAGTCAATATACATACGTATGTACATACATGAGAATGCATGTGTCAGACAAACGTCGTCGTCTGTATGTCTAACCCACATTCAGCCCGTCAACGTATTCCTTTGTAGCATACTTTTAAGCGTCGCTCGAATTGTTCAACACTCAAAGCGACAAATATTGTAATACAGCTGTGATTGAGTGCATGACTGGGCAACGGGATGTATTCAGAGGGGAGTATTGTTTTTTGGTCCGGCTTTAATGAGCGCAAATAGTTAGTTAGTTAGACGAACAGTTAGCAAAGCATACAAAATAAGTCTTATCCAGAATACAAAGTAAAGCTTATGCAGTTTTTTCAATATTAAAAAAGCTATTTTATAATTTATTTACATAATTTATATAATTAATGTATTCGCATATATATTTTAATTTGTCTATTAAATTTTATTAAGTATTTTTCTTGATTTATGTAAGAGATTTTTCATATATTTCAGCATAACTTGGACTTAAAATTTTATAAACAAGCCGAAGTATCGGGGCGGGAGCGACAATAGGGAACGATATGCTACAGTCGAAGCCGACTATGACAGACTATTTACTTACACTGACTATTTCTATTTGCATATGATATTGAAAGTAATTCTTGAGGTCTTAATTCATTTCTTCAAATGGACAAATACTCGTACACTTTAGTGCGTTGTAACGTCAGTGTTCTTTTCCTCTTCTTTTGGCCCGACACTGCGTAATAATGTTCTCTGAATAACTTTCAAGTTTATTATCCGATCGCGATTAAATATACTGGATATATTGAAACCCTGATGCTCGTCCTGTATGCCAAAATTCAGTACTCTAGCTTTAATTATTCTCGTTATATAAGATTTCAAAAATTTTATTTTCGATTTACTGGGACGGAAGGAGTTTTAACACAAACTGGTTCTGCTTAGCCCATAGACAGACCAACATACCAAATTAGGTGTCTCCAGCTCTTATAGTATCTGATATCTAGGATCTCATACAGACGGTTGGACATACGGACAAACGGACAAACGGACATGGCTATATCGACTCGGCTGTTGAAGCTGATCAAGAATATATGTATATATTTTATGGAGTCTTCCAGAATTCTTAAGACCTGGTTACGTACATTTTTTTGACAAAATTAATAGACCCCTATACATTCTTAAGGTAAAGGGTCTAAAAAAGCTGCTAACTTGTTCAGAATCAAATCCCGAAGAACCGAATCACCTCGGGTTTTTGTGTGTACCGATTTGGATTTTTAACCGAACCCTTGAACCCAACCCAATCCGGAACAATATCTTAAAAATCATTATCTGGTGTTAGAGTTTTTAAAATGCAATAAACATACTCATTATAATTGTTTATGCTTAAAAAATCAAGAAAATAAAACATTTGGGTATTAAATTAAACCAAGGTTCGAACATTGGGCTAAAGCGCTCTTGAAATCATGCTTATGGTTCGAACTATCGAACAAAACCTTGTTCAAAATGTTAGAAGTTTCCAGCCTTGTAATTAAAATATAAATATATTTCCAGAAGAAAAAGCTAATCTATAAGTCTAAAACAATGATAACTTAGTTAAGAGAACTACAATTTAAATATATAATATAATATATAATTAATTAAGATAAATTTTATTTAAATCTGGAATGTCTATCAAGTCTGGAATACACTGTTATAAAGAGACACTGAGAGATATTTTTCGCAAGAGAACAAATTCACTTTCGGCAATGTTATGAGACTTGCATGTCCGCGCTGTTCTTTGATTGTGACAGAATATTTAAGCTAATAAAACTAAAATATTTATTTAAATTGGAATATTCTAAGAGGATTTATTAACTAATCATATGTATTTTGTCTTTTTTTTCTCATTGCAGGCCACAAACTGCATGCAATCAGGACTGATGCAAGGGCTGCAAATTGTAGCGAAAGCTTAAGTGGGCGTGGCAGCATTCATGATGCGATTGGCGAAATTGACGCAAAGTTTTTCGCTTAAAAATGCCGCGCAAAAGTGCACGGACCAGTCGCACGCCAAGGTGGACAGAGGGAGGGGGATGAACTCACAAATTGACTCAATTTCATATTTTAGCATTGACTCATTCAACTGAATTCTTACTTATTAGACAATCTATCTTTATTTGCTTACTTGCAGCGTCACGGCAGCAGCAGCAGCAACGGTGCGGGGCAGAGTCTTGGCAGCGGCGCGAACGTCAACGGCCTGGCGGCCACAGCGGCAGCAACGACGAGGAACAGCAGCAGCAGTGGCAGTGGCAACACCAACAGTAGCAACAGCGGCAGCGGCAGCAACAGCAGTGGCAGCAAGCGCAAATCAAAGCCAAGAACAAAGTGCTTCGGTGGCACAGTGTTTCGCTGTTGCCTACCTTGTCGCGGGGGCGGCTCCGCAGCCCCCGCCACAAGTCCGCCCCAAACACCAGCGCAGACACCGGACGAACTGAAACCCAAGACTCAAACAGCGCAAGCCGAATTGCGTACACAAAGTGAACAGCAACAGCAACAAGAGGAGAAGAAACAGCAGCAACAGGAGGAACAACAGCAACAGTTGGAAACTGAGACAGAGAACTGTGGCACGGGAGAGAAGAAGCATTCGTTAGCAGATACGATTGGTACATCTGTTACCACGCCCATATCGCTAAAGACGCTCATCAACGACGTTGACGAGGACTTGGAGCAACAACTGAGCGCCGCCGATATTGCAGCCGCAAGTTTGGCCAGCGGTTTGGTAGCCCGACGCGCCGAACCCGAAACACTTAGTGACGCCAGTGTCTCACCCACCGTTGTCGTTTTGCAGCTGTCCAGCACAGTGACAGCCAGCACAGCGCCGAGTCTTGCGGTGCCAGAAGCAACCAGTTTAACGACAGCAACAACAACAGCAGCAGCAACAGCAGCAACGCTGCTATCCACAACCATCAACAGCGTCTCCTCAACGTCGCCGTCGCCGAGTGGCGTTTATAGCGCCAATCAGCAGGTATCAGTTAGTGGGAGCAGCAACATTAGCAGCAGCAGCAGCAGCAGCGGCGGCGGCGGCGGCATAGCAACAGCATCAACGGCCTCAGCGGGAGCTGGAGCTGGAGCTAGTGCAACGCAACGTTGTAGTTGTCAGCCGCAGACCTCACCACTGCCTCACATTAAAGAGGAGGAGGAATCTGAGCAACAACAATTGCATCAGGCAAATAATCGCCAGCAGGCAAACAACAGTCCCATCAAGGGGCTTGAGGAACCACTGCCACCGATTACAATAGCCGGCGCTGGCTATTGTGGCAGTTGTGAGAGCGTTCATCACTCGTCTGGCACCTCATCGTCGGCAACAGCCGGAGGCGGCGGCGGCGTTTCAACGCAGCCGGAATACGTTGGCGCATCGACGCCATCGCCGCGCATCAAATTAAAGTTCCGCAAGCCACATAAATCCTGTTGGTCTCGCATTGTCCTCGCACCGATTGGCAGCGGCGGAGGTGGTTTATCATCGGCCACCGTTATTGGCAGCAATTCAAACGAGACTTTAGCCTCCAGTGGCAGTACCGGCAACACAAATACCAACAATAGCAGCAGCATCAGTGTCGCTGCCCATCATCGCTTGGCATCATCATCAGCATCGGCACTCGCCTCGCATCCGAGCAACTCGCAGCTGCTGCCCACCACCAAAATGCAGGCCGAACAGGGATCCATTGGGGATCTTCAAAAGTATCACAGTCGCTATCTCAAGAATCGACGTCACACCTTGGCCAATGTTCGGTAAGTGATCAAGCAAATCACATATTCCATAATTCTCGTAAAATACACATATACACCATTTAAAGTGAAAGGGTATTTATAGTCTGCATTCAGCAAAACATAACACTTCGTCATAATCGCGAATGATTATGCAAACTTAAATAAAAATAATAAAATAATTATTATCATAAAAGTTTTAGTTAGAAGTTTTACGCGAGAAGGAAAGATAGAATCATTGATGACTTCTTTAAATAAATAGTTTTTAGTGAAATATTTCTTTCATATCCATTGTTTTTACTCCCTGATAAAAACTTATTTAATTTTTTATTGATTTAAAAATTAATTTCTTTTTATTCATTTAAATATTTTCCATCTGTGATTATAAGCTTAGTTCAACGATTTTAACAATTTAATTGCCTATCTATTAAGTGATAAAACATGAATGGGCGAATATTTGTGGGATGAATATTTTGGGGTCGAAGTGTCAAGAAAATTTCGTCACGATACCACGCCCCCTTCTCTTACAAATCGGATAAACTCATAGCTCGAGCAATTTTAAAGCTAGGGACTTCAGATTTCGCACACATGATGAATTTTTTGGGTCGATGTGTCCATCACGATACCACACCCCATTTGCCGACAAATTAATAAACAAACAAATTAAAATAAAATTACATCGGGAGTAAATTTTTAGCAGGTCACAGTAGAGCCACAGGGTATATGCCGGTCTGTAGGCCAGCACATATAAACGGACTACAAGCCGTGCGATGGGTAGAACTGCATTGTACCGCTTGTCTTGATTAATTTTCGTATTCTAATATATCTCTTATATTTATTATGAGACTATAAGGTAATAAAATAAATCTTATTTAAATTATAGACTGGGGAATGCGATAATGTAAACACCAAGAGAATCTATGAAAATAGTTAAAAATGTTCCCATATTACTTATATTATATTTAATGTGTTAAAGTGTAAGAAGAATTTAATATCTTTCAAGTCGTCAATGAGAAATGTATGAAGTTATTTTGAACCACATTTTAAAAGTCCCAAATAAATGAGTAAATAATGTAACGCCTACAGTTATGCAATACTTTTTATATCGTTGTCTGTCCTGAACATTGTATTGACTTTTGGCCTTAAAATTGATTTGATAGACGCAAAAAAAATGTAAAAAAATATATATATTTTGCGAGGGGGGAGGGGGGGGGGAAGTTGATAGCAAAACCGAAAGCCAATTCAAAAGTAAATAAGCAGAAAATAAACGCCAGGCAAATAAACGCCACAATATTATTCTTTTATTTATCAATATTTGAACAAATGCCCCGGTTGCTTAAAGCCAAACTCGTTCAGTGAAGCTGGCTATCATCAAGTGCGTCAGTTGTTTGAATTTGTCTGCCGGCAACATGGTGTATGCGCAATTTACAAGACTGTATCGCTCGCAGACAACATGTTCTCAATAGGCCCACACAAGTGCCAAGTGACAACTTGCCTAAGAAATTAGAACTCAGTCATTGAACGGCATGGAGGGGGCTGCAAAAACCAAGCAGCCAATTAGCGACTTACAATGAAATCAATTTGCAGTTAGTCGACTTAATCAAATCAGAAAAGTTAAGTGACAAAACTTTGCCAGGTTACAGACTAAAGCTGAAAGTAGAAGACAACCACCAGACGGTTGGATGGTTGGGTGGGCGGCGGGTGGTTGGTGGACGACTAGCTGCATTTCATGCCCAAGGACCGTTGGAGCACAAAAGCGACATAATTTATGACTAAAACCCTATGCATAATTGAATATTTCCAGCTATGCTCTCAATAAAATCGTTAAATGAACTGAATAGAGATCTCAATGACATTGGCAAATCGAATAAAATAATAATACGAGTATGTGCATGAAGTTTGAACAGAATTTTTATTGTTTTTTCAATTGTATGAAAATGTTTACATCTTTTTTTAAACTTTTTTATATTCCGCTCAATTATTTAACAATTTTTTTCATCAAGCTTTATTTTGTTATTTTTTTTCATTTGTTTTTAAATTAATTTTAAGCCACACTTTTAGTTAGTTTTTCACAGCAATTGCACTGTTTTTTTAATTGCACGGCCTGCTGAATGCAATGATAGCTTACTCGTCACACACATTGCAGCGCTACTTATTGTGAGAATGGCAAATGACAGAATAAGCTTGGAAATGATGAGACAACGCTGCTTAATTAACATTTGCTTGAATAGGTTTCTCATTAAACTATAATTTAAATTTTTCTTAAATTTACTTTACTCAAACTTCGCATTTATAGTATTTAACAATTCATTGAAAAATCTAAAAATTACATATAAATTAATTTGACTATCAATTGACAACTATCTCTTGCTGATTTTATATATTCAAAAACCATTGGATAGATATACAAAATAAAAGACATTCCATTTCGTCAGCTCAAATGAATTGTTGAGTGTAAACGCCTTAAATTAATAAATTGAAAATAAATTAATTAACATTGTGAGGACTAGCTGCGACCGTTTATGGGTAATTGTAAGTCCAGTAATTAAAAATAGTTAGGGCATTGCAGACGCCTTTTTCCTCCAGAATGGAAATACGACTTGGCATGAAGATAAACTTAACAGAAGATAACATTCAGCTTCCAAAGTGCTATGTTTTGTATTTGTAGAATGTCGTTGAGCAAGCTTTAATATGTTGCTTACAGATGGAGATTCACTATCCTGCTGATCGCTAGTTTCTTGTTGTCATCGCCAATCAGCTCCTTAAACATTTTTAACAAAAAATCAGATTTACTTAAGTTTTCTTGTTTGCAGTACTCAAATACACAGTCCAGTGAGCTGAATCGCTGAATCGATCAAGTAAAGATGCACAGACTAGTATATCTGATACTGAATATCTCGAATCCAAGTTGTGTTTTATATTATTTTTCATTTCGGTCAAGGAAAGCGGGACATTGTTCTCAGCTTTACCGTTCTGATAATAAACGCAAGGCTAATTGATGAATACGAATCTCCAGACAGAATATTAACTGCTACTTTAAATTTTTGCAAGTCTCTATTAATATAAGATCAGTCTTATTGCTGCTTGTGGGCAATTTATTTATGACAATTCTTTGACACCCAAGACTGTCTTGCATTGCTAAGACGCTGTGCCACGTAGTTGGGACCGAGTTTTTTAAAGAAAAACATTTCTCTTTTCCATCAAACTACTTTGCAAGTCATTTGAGTTGGTAATATTCTTATACGTTTGCAAGGGAACATCATCTAAAGGTCCAAAATCATCATCAGTCAACCCATTCTGTATCTTCGGATGCAAGCAGCTCTTCTAAATTATCGATATTTGACAAAACTTCATTTTGAAGTGCATATGCTTGACGTCTCAATCGTAAAGCTATCTATCATCTAGTTGAAATTTTGTTAAAAAAAAATAATTAATTCAATTGTGGCTAATTATATGAAATGGTAGCAAATCTCTAGCCATCCACAAAGCTAGATCTCGTCCCAGCGCCCATTTTTAGACCCTTTACTTTAAAAAAGTAAAACGGGTCTATTAAGTTTGTCAAAAAAAAATGTGCGTAACAGGTCGAAGGAAGTCCGGCAGACCCCATAAAGTATATATATTCTTGATCAGCATCACCAGCCGAGTCGATATAGCCATGTCCGTCTGTCCGTCTGTCCGTCTGTCTGTATGAACACCTAGATCTCAGAGACTATAAGAGCTAGAGTCACCAAATTTGGTATGGTGGTTCGTCTATGGCATAAGCAGATCAAGTTTATCTTAAAATTTTGACACGCCCCCTTCCGCCTCCATAAATCGAGAACAAAATTTTTGAAAGCCCATTGAACGAAAAATATTAAAGCTAAAGTCCTGAATTTTGGCACACAGGACGGGTATCAGGGTCCTAACGTATCATCGCGATCGGATAGTAATCTCGAAAGATATTCTAGAAAAACGTAAAATTCCATATAATGGTCAATTTTAAAACTGGAGCCTTGAATTTTGACACACAGGACAAGCATCAGGGTCCTAATGTATCCTGATAATTTCATCACGATCGGACAATAAACAACGGAGATTTAAAGCAAACAAATTATCGAATGTACAATGGCAGGAAATGTGCAGGCAGCAAGTTAAGGCATTGAATTATTAATTGCACTTCTGTAGAAAACTAGCAATTGGCAAAGTTTTAAATATGGCCTCATTGGTGCAGTGGTAAGAATGTCGCATTCTTGCCATGAGGTCTTGGGTTCGTTCCCTGCCAGTGACACATTTTTTTTGCTTTTAAAAATTGTTAAATAATCGACAATGGCTTCATTGGCGCAATGGTCTGGAGTTCGAGACCTACAAGAGGCACACTTTTTTTCTATTTTTATTATTATATTTTAAATTTATAATTACAGTAATTAAATAAAATAAAACAATATTTTATTTTTATAAACAAATTCTTCCATAAATGCCAATGTATTATATTTAATAAAGTATGTATGCATTACATACATGTATGTTAACATAACATTTGTATGTTAAAATTAACAATTGTATGTTAACGATTCAAGTCTAACATAATCGATTATCGGAAGCTAATCTGAGCAGCGTCAAATTTATTTAGGTTTATATCAGTGGTCGGCACCAACACAGTCATATGTTTCATTGCATTAGTTTGCGAATTAACAGAATTTTAACAGGCGTCAAGCATGTGCCGTTTCTTGCCCTTTATATTATTGATTAGCGTCAAAACGGCTATATATTGGTAATAATGTGTATAAAAAAGAATACTTTTTCAAAAACATTTCCAACAACCATTTATTTTTCTGTGTATATAATGTATAATTTGTCAAAATTGTGCAACGTAGCATCACCAATGGCTGATCAGCAGCTGATTCATTTTGCTTCGCCTCAACAGTGATATTTCAGTGAAACAGCGCCATAACAGCGACTTAACAGAAACAGAGACGCCACACGAAAGTTTATACCAGTGGTCGGCACCAACACAGTCATATGTTTTTTGCATTAGTGTGCGAATTAACAGAATTTTAACAGGCGTCAAGCATGTGCCGTTTCTTGCCCTTTATAGTATTGATTCGCATCAAAACGGCTATATATTGGTCATAATGTGTATAAAAACGAATACTTTTTCAAAAAGTCCAAAAACCATTTATTTTTCTGTGTATATAATGTATAATTTGTCAAAATTGTGCAGCGTAGCATCACAATGGCTGATCAGAAGCTGATTCATTTTGCTTCGCCTCAACAGTGACATTTCAGCGTAAAAGCGCCATAACAGCGACTTAACAGAAACAGCGAAAATTTATACTGTACGTGTGCAGGCAGCGCTGCGGCAGAGAAAATCCCTATGCACGGTGCGCGGCGTGTGCCGACCACTGGTTTATACTGTACGTGTGCAGGCAGCGCTGCGGCAGAGAAAATCCCTATGCGCGGTGCGCGGAGCGTGCCGACCACTGGTTTATATATAAGTCTCTAAGTTTGTTACTGTTATTTCATTTTTGAAGAATAAGTAAAGGGTCTCTCATAGTCAATTTCGACTGTAGCCTTTCCGACTGGTTTATCTTTTGAAAATCTATTTGGCTTTAATTTGTGAAAAAAAGATGATATTATTCCGCCTGTCGCCAATGATATAATCGGAGAATCGATATCGCGAACATTGTGTTCATTTTTAAGATGATGCCTTAAATTCCCTGTTGAACAATTCTTGGAATACGATTGAATTTTAGCGCTGAAAGAATTTACAAAATCTTATTTGGAGCTCAAAAAAGTGAAATTAATTATTACCATGAAAAGATTATTGTTTCGTCGTCATTTTTCTGTTCATCATGGTTGACGAAGCTCATTGTATCGATATCATAGAGAAACTATATCGAGAAAACTCGCTTATTCATATATCGATACATACATTGCTTAATTGTATCGATTATCTTATTTTAATACTAAGGTAATTATTACGATCTCTAAAATTTTAAGACCCTTTACTTTAAAAAAAATAAAAAGGGTCTATTAAGTTTCTTAAAATGTGCGTAACAGGTCGAAGGAAGTCCGGCAGACCCCATAAAGTATATATATTCTTGATCAGCAACACCAGCCGAGATATTTCCGTCATGTCCGTCTGTCTGTATGAGCGCCTAGATCTCAGAGACTATAAGAGCTATAGTCACCAAATTTGGTATGGTGGTTCGTCTATCGTCTAAGCAGATCAAGTTTATGTTAAAATTTTGACACTCCTCATTGAACAAAATGAGACATATTTGATATAAATCGGACCACCCCAGCCGTAAGAAATTAACTTTGAAAATAGATTTATTTTTCCCAAACTAATATATGTATAATATAAGTACATCTTAAAAGCCCGTAAATAGATTGTAACTAAATGTAGTTACTGGAACTACATACATATGTTGCTTTCTTCGAACTCTCAACTAGTTCTAACAGCACAACATAGAGAACAAGCTTGAATCGCTGGGTAAGATAGCTGATGAGGGAGATTGACATCTCCTGAAACCGCTGTATACCAAGCCTAGCTCCTTGCCTTTTGGCATGTATTTTTGTGTTTTGTTGTATGTTGATATATCTGTCATATCGACAATAATTTCACAAAATAAATAGTGCCTAAATATAACAGAATTATTCCATTTTTTAAAGGAAACTGTTTTTGTTCTTATACAAATTAAATTGTAATTATGTACATAAATACAGAAACAACAAAACAACATAACACATTTCGATAAACGTTTCGACTATCAGTTTATGAAAATGATTTGTTTCGATCTAGTTTTGATTTTATACAGAAATGTTGCTTTATATAGGTCTAAAGAAAATTAAGTGAGAAAATGATCACTTTTTTCTACGCTGAACTTTCTTAAAAAATCGCAGTTGTCCTTATATCAGTAAAATAATAATATATATTTAATCAATGCATTTATTTTAAAAATTTTGCAAAAAAAAAAGAAAGAGAAATTGAAAAGGGTAATTACAGGTAGCCGGTTTCGCCGTCATTGATAAATTTAACCGCGTCTATTCCTTAGGTTACGAGCGTTGTTTGCGTTTGGCCTACGTCTGGTAGGCTGGTTGTTGTTGCGCTTATTGGCATTGTTACGATTGTTTGGGTTCTTACGTATGTTCTTTCCATTGTTCTTGTTGTTGTTGCCATTGGGTCTGCCAGCGTTAGTCCTGCGGATGGGTCTGCGGGTGGTTCTACGCACAGTTGACAGTGCAGTGGTGGTCTCTATCTCATTGGAAACGTCAGTATCGTCGTCAGTTTCATAGCTATTTCCAGCATCAGCTCCGGTTTCAGCTACCTCGCCTGACTCACTGTCGTCGTAACCCTCATCCACCTCTTGACTGTTATCCTCGTCGCTCTGGGCCAACACCGTGGTGGCCCACAGGCAGAGGCAGGCCAGGAGTAAGAAGCGTGAGCTAAACTTCATTATTGTTATTCCCACAAATATCAATGCTAATTTGATAAAATTGCCAACATCAACAGCCAGTTATATAGGAGGCCAATAACAAAAGCAAACACCATTTGTTCTATGCTAACTTATTTATTCAACTTGTCTTGTATGAAATATGTCGCATTAAACAATAGACAACGGAAAAAACTCTGTACACACTTTTTTTAATTCTCAAAATATCACTAATTACACTCAAAAAAAAAAAACAAACAAAAAATAATAAAAAAACAAACTGAAACTTTCAGCTGTTGCGATTTGTTGCAAAAACGCAAAACATTGGAATTTAAAATAGAAATTTAATCACGTTTATGCTGACGTCACAGTGTCATACTCTAGTAACTTAACTACTAGAAGGTATTTTTGGATATTCTGGACGATACGATTATGAATCAATTTTGATTTAATTTGATTAATCAAATAATAGATTTTTGTGAATAGAAGTACTAGGCTTGATAATCTTACTAATGTATTAACTTTTAAAGCGATTTAGTAACATTTACTTACAAAGTTTATAAGAGAACTTTATAAAATATTTGTACGCTAGTCAGAGTCAAAACATTCAGTGACACTCTGAAGATCTAACCAAAGTCAGTGTTGGACTCTTCAGCAAGAATCTAAGCATCTTCGAGTTAGAGAAGCGAATCTGATTACAATATTCTACATGGGACAAAGTAGAAAAAGTCTTACAATTGCATTAAATACACAATTAAATCAATTTATATATATATATTGGAAAACGCTAAACCTCGTGCATGGGGCCAAATGTCAATTCGGTTTTGTCATTTGTGAAGTAAACAAACGCAGAATACAAAACCAAAAAGCCTTAAATATGCTTACTCCGCAAGAACGTGGATTAATTGCAAATGTAACAGTGTTTGGCCTAGGAAGCTGAATTTTCACACAACATAGTTGAGAAATTCATATTAAACAAAATTGTTAATTTGCCAAAGTACACCATAACAAAAGCAAACAAAATGACATATTTAGATATCAAATATTTGTCAACACACTCACAAATAATTTCATACAGAACTTATAAGTAATAGCACAAGTGTATCAAAAACATTATACTCTTTTTAAAGGATATAATGAAGCAATAAATACATGATTTTTTCTCTATTTGTGATTGTTATCTGCTTATTGTAAATTCTCTTTTTGACTGTTTGCTTTAAGCTGCTTGGAAATTTTTGGTTTCTTATTAGCCAATGTGCCGGAGAGTGACACAAGTAGAGGGCTCAAGCATGCGGGAGCAACATAGTTATTTCAAAAAATATTTTAATAATACATACCTTCTGTATGTCCTCTATTTCCATAAAAATTAAGGAAGTAAGACAGCAAGAGAGACATTTTTCTACTTTTGTGTTTCTTATCTGCTTTTTGTTAGTATTACCATTCACTTTTCGATATGAGCCTGCTTGGCCATTTGGTTTTGGATTTGCCAATGAGTGGGGGAGTGAGAGAAAGACGTTGGATAGTAAATAATAAAAATATAAACAAGCAGCCAGAATATACCAAGATATTTTTGTACCATTCCAAATATAAACTTCTGAATATCTATTTTTGGCCCCTGTTTTTTAAAGACTGTGATGCTCGACGGGAAATTAGCAGCTGACTATCAGATTAACCTCGTTATTGGGGCATACTATTTACTTATTTTCTATTTAAGGATCGATAATGATGTTATTAATAACATATCGCCAGCTGCCATTGAGTAAACTGATAAAAAAATATATGGATCCAAAAATGGAAACAGACTTGCCTAGGTCACTGTGTCTGGCCTTGTGTGACATTGGTGCAGCGATCTTGCACTTTTAACGCCCTGCAATGATTGTGTAACATGTTGCAGATGCTACTCATCGATTCCACTGATCTTGAATGCGATATGCCCGACGTAGGGCACCTATGATGCTATTTTCCTATATAAGGTTAAGCGAAAGTCTCAAACGACAGACAATAGCTACCTCAACAGCTCAACGATGCATATCCTTTCTTTGTTTGGCCTTTTGGCAACTCTGGTCGTCCTGGCGGCAACAGGAAGTGATGCCACCCCTTCTAAATCCAATCCGATCATCGAGAGCCCATTCAAGTGCAGAAAGATATCGAATGAGGGGCCAATGTCAACACACAGGTGCGAACGCGAAATGACAAGAGACAGGTGCCAATCGAGAAGAGCCAGGAGACACTGTGAATCATCACGGGAACATGGAAGGAATTTCAGGAAATGTCGCGGTTCCTGGAGACACGAGAGGAGAAACAGGAATTGTAGATACTCCAAGAAACATTTTTCCTGCCATCAACACAGAAACCGAAGATGTTAAACTGACCGATTGATTGACTGTTTTGTTTTTTTTTTATTTAATTGTTTTTGTTTTCTTATGTAATTGTTTATTTCATTTCACAATGGTTATTGGTTGCACTTGTTAATACATTCGTAATTGTTTGGTAAATAAATTTAATTTTTAAAGGCAATTTTCGTACATTCCCTTAATGTCTATAAAGTCTGGTACTGCGCGTAAGCGATCCACTTTAAATGAGAGAAGTATCTGGAAATATCTGGAAAGAAATAAGTTATCGACTATTGTGATGGTATAATCGAATAAGCTAGCAGTTAGTTTGATACTATGCCGATTTACTTATCTAATTAATCAAGATGTGTGATTATCAAAATAGCTATCGAAGTTTAAATATGGAATTAAGTGTGTTGGCTTTCGACAACTTTAATGGAATTATCTTATTAGTTATCAGAGTTATTGATAAATATGCTAGAATAAACAATCTAAGTTATTACTATATGCAATGTGAGACAATCCATTAGGAGAAGAGGAAATCACATCAACTTATCTTTTGTGAGGGGTTTTCCTTGCAGAAAAGTGTTTATTTTAGGGTAAGATTCATGGAAAATTTAAAATAAAAGGTCTCATGTTTTTATTCACTTTAAAAGCATTTCAACGTTCAGATAATACTTGTATATTATTTTATTGGGTATATTAGTTAAGTCACAATATATATAACGCATTAAAATCTAGTTATTTTAGGTTTGATTGATTCGACTTTAAGTAATCCCACAGTTTGTATTGTCTGAAGGCAACAAAAGGGTATTTAGCATTTGCATATTCTCTAATAGCTTTTACTCTTCCTTATTTTTAGTTATTTTGAAAACTAGTGATGTGAGCAGCAGAGTTTTATTTTGAAGGTTGCGCAACATGGCAGCTATTGCCATGGCCCATATGTGTCACAAAGATTTCTATCAATTTTCACGCCCAATTGGATCTGTCACCCCAAACCATATGCACTCTGAATAATGCGTGGACAATTTGATTTACATAATTTCCATTGATGGCAATCAACTGTTGCGCCATTCCATAGCAGACGACCCCATTCGCATTCGCATCCCGCAACTCGCAGCTGCCTTCAAGCCAAAACCCTTTCAGCCACACACATACTTTTGTCACATTTCCGCTAAGCTGCTCTAACGGTCTGTTTGCTGCTTCTTTTTCTTTCTCTTTTTTCTTCAGCCAGTTCCTTCTTTACGTGCTCTTCTCCTCTTCTATAGAGCATTTCACATCCTATCGCAGCGTTTGGGGTCCTCGACAATAATTTACGCTTGAATGACGCTTCGTTATTGCTAGTCATTGAACTTGAGCAAATGTGGGCGTATGTCACAAGTGGGCGTGCTAGCTGTATGTGTGTGTGTGTGTGTGTTGCCGGACAAGTCGCGGCTTAATTCATTGCGAGCGAAAAGAGAATTTGCCTCTTATTTATAGCTGCACCTTCTACGGGCTGCTTCGTATTTTCCAGCCCAAAAATAACTTGCATTTAATCAATAAATACGCAAATGGCATCAACTTTTGGCAGAAAACTCAGGAAAAACTGGTAAAATTCTGTATAAATATCAATGCTGTAATAAATTCATAATGAGCGAAAAGAACAGCAAAAGTAACAATTGTGTAAACTTTATCAGATATACATATGTATATATATGTTATAGGTATATATGTATATACTATCAGCAAGGATACGTCTGCTCGATGGGATTAATTAAAGCGTATGCTTTTAACAAAAGAATGAATATCTTTTGTCTTTATTAAACAATTTGGTAATATATCTGAAAATACATAATTATTGAATTTTAATTTTACCAAAGCTGCAGTCTGTTTTGATTTGAGATTTTTGAGTAACCCGAACCGGATCATAAAACGAAGATTTAAAATTTCTACTCAATAAATAATTATTTCAAAATTCTGAAAACGTACTCTATGGTTTAAGACATAAAACTGAACTTTCTCTAAAATTTTTAAGGTCACCAGCCTTAATAATTACTCAAATATCTCAACTAATGCTGGCAAATTATTTTAATATACGAGGGGTACTATGTGCAGTGTCCACATGACAAATTCGGCCGAAGAAACAGGCGACTATTTACTTCACTGTGCTTCTTTTACGAACAACTTTTGTTGGATTCGGCTCGTCTTGGTATACCCACGCGGTCGATTGCTGTTTTGTTTCCGGCTCAAACGCATGTAACCATGATTCGTCAGCTGTCACGATTTTAAACACGTCTTTTGAAGCAGCACGCTCGAACTTTTTATTTATTTCCTTACACCAATCGACGCGAGCCTTTATTGAGCGATTAATTAAAAAATTATGAGGTGTCCAACGACAGCAATTTTTTTTACAACCAAGTGTTCATGCAAAATCGACTGTTTTAAAGTGAAACTTATGTGCAATGATGCTTCTATCTCAGGATATGTCACATGACGATCTTGGATTATTAGTTCACACACTGCATCGATGTTTTTGGTACAAAAACCGAATATGGACGACCTTCACGGAATTCGTCGGCGATCGGTCTACGACCACTATTGAATTCACTATCCCAGCGATATATTATGGTTTTCGATGGTGCTTTATCGCCATACAAAGAACTGAGTTCATAGACACATTCTTGTTGATATAATTCACGTCAAAAATTGTGAAAAATAATCCAACGAAAAGCTGCTCTTGAAATTTCCACTTATGGCCAACGTGATTTTCTTAACCCACTGCAGAACAAACCAAATAACAGTTGTACATGAAAACGTTGATGCCAAAAAAAAAAATTGTCAAACTTTATTATGGTCTTGTCAGATTTTAGCTATTGACATTAGGGTTGTCAGTTGCCGAAACATAAATAGTAACCCTCGTATATAAATATAGTATTTAATAAATTTTTAATGTGAAACATGAGTATCTGATCATTATTATTATCTTAATTTTTGTTTAATAACTTTGCTTTCGCTTATTTTATCGATCTGATTTATTAAACAATTAAAACAATCATAGACTTATATTTAGTTGTTATTTAATTGAAGCTTGTTACAATTTACGCGTTTATAAAACTTTAAAAGTTATGGCAATTTTGTAACAGTATTCGTTTTTGGAAACATTATAAATATTAATGCGCTATAAGACGTTAGAAGTACGCAACTTTTGTTACTGGTTGAAGGATAAGTATTTTGTTAGCTTTCGACAGAAAAAGTTTTGAATAAAGTTTTGGTAAATCACTTTACTGATATCATATTCCGAATTCATTTAAAAGCCCAGCGTGTAAGCTTTTATATAACTAAAATCGTCTTCAACCTTGTTAAGCTTAAAGTTTAATAAAAGCTCTTGGCAACTTGCTGAGCTTTCGACGCTTACCGTAGACTTAATAGCCATTTATTAAACCAAATAGAAAAAGCTTAAAGCTTCGACAGCTTTCACCACAGTGCAAAAGTTTCTTATACTGTTTGCTCGCTACATATATCTGGACTACAGTGCGGATGAGCTATTTCACAACCATATAAGGTAATTGCAGTGATTCGTTTTGACTTGGTTTCACAAACATAGCTCAAGCTACGGCCGGCAAGTTGACCGGATTGCTTCCGGCTCACAATGTAATGCAACTGACACAGTGACTTTTTACATTTAACAACATTCAAACGATTGAACATTTCAAAGGCCTATCAATCAATAAAATATATATTTCTAATAAATTTGCACGTCATTTTTCCGATAAGTTAAAGTCTGCACATGAGCGATCAGAAAAATATTTTTTTAAACGTTGCTAGTAACTAGGTGGGCGGTTACGAGTAGTTCTTAGCTGCTCCTGTCATTTATACAGATTTTTTTAAACGTGGAGCTTGCAGCATTTCCTGAAAAATACGTGCTGGAAATTGCAATATCGTTACGACAAAGAGCTGTAAAAAGGTCAGCCAGAGGCAAAAAAATAACCACAAATTCTCTTTTATTATTTTAATTATTGTCAGATAGCGGAAGTCGTCCTACACATAAGCGTGTATAACTGGATTAACTCATTTGCTAGATTTTATGCACGCTGAACTGAAATTTCATCCAACAAACTACAAATTAAAATGAAGCCTTAGTTATTTGGTGCAATTTTATTATGAATTTAATTTGTATACCCTGTGCCCATTAAAAATGGGCAAAAAAGGGAATAATAAATTTGTGCAAATGTATGAAACAGGCATTAGGAGGCGTCTTCGATCCAATAAAGTATATATTTTTTTTTATCTGTTCGTCTGTGCGTCTGTCGTGCTGTATGAACACCTAGATTTTAGAGACTAAATCGAAAAGAACATTTTTGAAATCCCACAAAACGAAAAATATGAAAGCTAGCGACCTGAATTTTGGCACACAGACCGAGCATAAGGTTTCCAATGTATCCCGAATTTCATCGCGACCGGATAATAAACTCGGAAGTTATTCAAATCTCAATATTACTCAGTTTTGGGCCAAAGGAAGAAGAAGAGCACATTGACGTTACAACGCGCTATGGGGTACTATTAGTGTAACTCCTATTTCCTTTTTGAAGAATAAGTAAAGGGTCTCTTATAGTCGACTTCGACTGTAGCCTTTCCGAGTGGTTAGAAACATATTTGAACATATTTAAAAATGGGAAGAATTTTATGAAGATAATTAGAGGACGAGGTATTTTGCTTCTCTTCTTTGTAGCACATTTCCACATATCAAAATGATTCTGATCGGGGAGCGGTTCATTATGTTAGCTTGTACCTTTTTAAGATGTTATGACAAGGTGCAGGCGTTTCAATAAATATTGATCGTAACGTCGTGTTTATTACAATTTTCCTCCTACGCGTATCGGCATCTTCGGCATTTTCCACCTACTTCAGGGAGTCTGCTAAGTCAACATACTTACATATGTGTTTGCATTACAAACCATAAAAAAAACTTAAAATACGTACATTGACATCCTAAACTCCTATTTCAAAGTGTCGTCATTATTCCTATGTTAATATTGCACTGTCGTTTTTTGTTCTTCATCGTCAGCTGGTTTTGTTTGTTATTAATATCACATTGAGAGTGAGAGTTGTTCTATTGTTCTAAGTTGAAGTTAATCTGTTCTAAGCTCTGTAGCGTCAATCTCATTCTATTATATTTTTTTTTAATTCCACAGATTTCTGGAATTTTTTAATTGCGAATAACTTGTATTCTTCAATCGAATTTATTAAACTCTCTTTGTATCTATGAGTCATGCTGTGTTGTACTTAGGGTGACTATTTTCATTGTGCGCTTTCGCTGGAATGCAGTACACAAAGGAAGATTGATATGTGAAAATGCAAATTATATGCAAGCTCCCAAGAACGCTCACTTTAACTAGAAGTTAAACTAAATATTTATTATTCATTTTCTTTTTGCAGTATTCAGTTATTTGCTAAGAGTAAACTATTTACCAAATTAAAACAAGACTGCAGTCTGTGAAGAATACCATGAAATTGTAGGCAAATAATTTTCTATAAATTTTCTCTGTTTTGTCTTCTCATATAATATTTAATTTGTCCTTTACAAGATGCAATCATTTGTGAATTTGTTAATACGTGAAACCAACTGATAACTAATAAACAATTCTGTTTTCATTCCCTTTTCTTCTTTACTTACAGGTAAGTTTGCTTCTTCATTAACTTGGAACTTAGATTGGTAAGTGCTTTAAGTGGGTCGCAAGGATTGCAGTTTTCGTATAAAAGGTTGGGAGTGTCAGATGACAACTTTTAATTACAGTGCGCACAGTAAATATTGTGACTTGCACATGTTCGTAGCCAAAGGAGGCGCATTTAATTATCGTTTTCAAAGGGGCAACAATGCGTGGATGGAGAACATGAGAGCAAAATGGAGCATAAAACCATTTTAATGAACTGAGTCTGGTTAGCCGCTTGTGCAACTTAATAGGCCGACAAAGTTCATTATGACTTCATTAGCAGAAGGAAGGTATCAACCACAATGTTTTGGCTTGCACTATGCGAGTGAGTTGAGTAGGTCAAAGGGCAGACTGTAACATGTTCAATCACTTTGACTGACGTCTTTGCAGCTGCAATTATGAGTCTATCAATAACAAAGGAAGGTTTTGCTGTTGTTGCATGCAACAAAGGCTGTACTGCTTTGCCATTATCCTAAGAGGCAGCCACAAAGTTTAGCTCAACGATAACTGCAACGTAGAAAACCACCTACAACTGCAATAAAAAGACTCATTTAACTTTCAAATGGGGCCATAAGCTGAACACTGAACTAAATTAAATGGTTTACCGCCAAGGAAACGATTCATAGATAATGATGAAATAATAAAAATATAGCACTGAAAATGAATTTTATTTAAATATTAATAAATAACATTTATATAATCTTAATTAAAAGTAAATGTATTAATGCATATTCATATATTTATAATTTGAGTATTCTCCAATACCAATAAGACATCGAGAAATTTCCCATAATTATCTGCCAAAAATAATTGAATTATTTGTGTTTTTGTACCATCAAACAAACAATATATATTTTATATACATTTCTTCTTAATGTTATACTATATTAAGACTTATAAATTATTAATATACATTGTTATACTAAATTAAAACTTATTATTGCATTAGTAACTAACATACTAAAATTCTCATTTCTCTCGTGCATTTTTAAATATTTATGAATTTTTTGAATTTTTTGAAATCAATTGAGAAACTAATGAAATGTTCTTCAAGTAAAAGGAAGTAGGAAACTTTCAAAACACAGAAACAATTGAGATATTATTAATAAGCTATTTAAGTTAAGGAAACAGCAGCTTTAAACCATTGAGTGTAAATCTCTTCACATTGCACCTCATTTGTATACCGTGAATAGTTTGTAATTAGACTAAGTAGTCAATCATCTCAGACCTGAATCCTTGTAGAATTTCTTAGAGTTATAAAGTTGTTCGACCAATTCCATTTGAATTCGTAGCGAGTCCAAGGTTAACTGACTTTTGCAACACAATGGAAAACTCACAAGTGTAACATTTGTTTTGTGCCGCATTGTTTGTTTAATTAGGTAATCGGCTTCTGTTTTTCCTTTGCAATTTGCATTTCCAACTGCGGAAAGTATAGTTAAGAACATTTGCCTCTGTCTGATGGAAGGCAAAACACTTGCTCAAACGCGAAACAGACTGAGAAAACTTTAAACACAAGAATTGTTGTTATAGTCATGATGATGAAACACGTTAACAGAGCCCAGTTGGTATGGTATGGTAGAACCACAAGCAACTTGTTGCAAGAAGTTTGGCAAGAGTTTTGAAAGAGCTTTTAATTTTTCTATCATTCGAATTAACGCTGCAACAAACCGTGTTAAACTCCATGACATACTCAGAGGGCAACGGAGTTTAAGCTTCTAATAAATGTTGGCTAATTTTGTTAATCATACGCCGCGTTGCACAAATTCCAATAAAATGTTAGCCAACAATCCGCAATCCCTGAACTGCAGTCATCACATCATTGCCCATTGTTGTCAGCCCGTACTATAACTAATGTGAGTCTGGGATTTGCTATCATCATCATTATCATCTGTGGAGGCTGTCCTCTGGCTATGTCCCTGCTGCTGCCACACGGCTACATCATTAATGACACCAGACAGGCAAAAGCAGCCAACATGTTGGGCTAGAATTACGCTTAGCAACATGTTGGACTCGCCCGGGTCACAGACGTAACCGGGACCATTGCACAGTGGTGTGAGTTGACTACAAATGTTGTTGACCTGTTCTTGGTTCTTCATGTTGCTTTGTTTGGCCGTGTTTTGCTTTGTTTGTTGACATTTATGCAATGGCCAGCATGCTGTTCAATTTAATTTAAGGAAATTGAAGCAGTCAGCATTATAGGAAAGACTTTAAAAGTTTATTTAAATATATACACTTTAATTGAAGAATAATTTTTACTTTCGTGTGCATCTCTACAACAATTAACGTTCTTTCACTTTATAGTAGATGTGAGAGATTGTAATTCACGTAAGTACTCTGTTGCTATTTGATCTTATTTTCAGTTGGCAACATTGCTTGTCTCGGTTTCCTTTGTCTAGGGGCACAAATTCACATTACAGACTCGACTTACTTTACTAGCACTAAGCAAAAGAGAACTAATTACACTGCAGATTACTTATCCATGGGTATGTCCCCTTAAAAACCCCATTATTTGTAATTCAAGCAGTAGGCAAAAATGCCGAAAACACATCGGGTTATCATCACATTTCATTGTTTATCATAATATTTTTTTAAATTTAAAAAGATGAAATGCAGATGATTTATTTACGACTTAATGTTGCATTTACAGGCTGCTTGCAATACAGTTTTTATTTAACAAAATACAAAACAAGGTTTTCTAATATGATTATTAATCTTATCAGCGTTTAAATATATGTTTACATTTGCATTATTATTGCTAGATTTGTTTTAATAAATTTGGAAACGTGAATCGAACACAAAGGTCAAATACTTCCAGGCTGTTAAGAAAACAATGTCACTTCTGCTAAAATTCATTCTTTTAACAGATAAACGAACAAGAAATAGAATGCATACAAATAGTATAAGTGACACTGAAGGTAAGAAATACAAAGACCTTATGAAGTCTTGAACGCACGAAGCTAGAAAACGCTAATGACAAATTCACTTAAAAATTCAGCAACTGTGATAACTTTGAACCACTTGGTAATGCATAATGTAAGGGCATATCATTTAGAAGTGCACCACTCGGATTTTATCTGTCTTTCTCCCCATATCGCTATTTCTCTTTCTTTCGCTGTCTTTTTGTCTCTCTCTCCCTTTTCCTCTGTATATTTGTGATTCTCTTATTGTCTCTGTCTCTTGGACATCTTATCCGATTCTCTTTCTTTCTCTTTACCTCTCGTTCTCCGTCGGTTTCTTTGTTTCTTCAATGTCTCTATCTCTCTTACACACTTTATTTTTACTTTTCCTCTCCAATTAATATTTCAATTCATCTCTGTTTATAGACTTTTCCTTACTGTTTTATAGACTGCACAGTGGTCAAATTGTATTTTCTGTAGTAAGAAACAAAGCAAAATGAGCATAGAACTCGAAATGTTTGTCTTTAGCATTTATTCTTCATATTATTAATATAGTTTTACCCACTGTGCAGTATGTTGCTATGCCTATGTAGCATTTCTGCTGCAGCTTATTTATTTGCACTTCTGTTTGCTTTTGTTTGCAATGTGTGCACTGTTTGCATTGCTTCGTTGTTTCTACCAATTTCGTGCGCCAGGCAACACTTTTTTCGCTCCCCCATTGTTGCATGCCACAAGGCGCCGATGCTGCAACAGCAGAAGCAGTAACAGTTGGTGCACTTTCACTCGTCTGCTTTTGTGTGCTTAGTGATTGGTGTTTTGCTGCTTGAATATTGTGGTGTTGGTTTGCTTGCTGCTGTCGTGCTCGTTGCTCGTCTGCTCGTTTGCTCGGGCTTTTACTGTTCGCAACATGTTGAAAGCGAACGTACCGAACCGCAGCCGAGTTTGCTCGTCGCAAGTCGCGAACCGATGCCGCTTGTCAGTTGCGAAGCAAACGTCTAGCGTGAAGGTTTAGCAGCAGCGTTTTAGACAACAGAAACTGTGAATAAACCGCCGGCGGAAGCAGCACCAGCAGCAGCAGCACGTGCCCACAACAACAACAACAACAACATCATAAAGAACAACAACAAGTAATTGCAACAAAAATATCAACAACAACAACATCAGCCAGAGCGTCCCGGTGTGTAAAAATCGTGCAATTTCTTGCCTCCACAATTTGACTATATGTTTTTTTTTTAATTTTTTTTGTTGTGTCTCCGTGTTTTGTTTTGCCTATTTTTTTTAAGTGTATGTGACTAGTGTGTGTGTCTGTGTGTGTGTGTGTGTGTGTGTGACTGTGTGTGTGTGTGATGTGTGTTTGTCGCGTGTTGAGTGCCGAAGGTGCTTTAAAAGCAAATCAAAGTGCACAGCCCTGAAAATGTGAAGTGAAAAATATAAAAAAAAGGGCAACAAATAGAAGCAAAATAAAAGATACACTAGATATAGAGATAGAGGGAAATGTGAAGGCTGCGAGACACTCGTAGCAATTAGTGCTTCAAGAGGCAATGGCCAAAACTTGTTGCAGAGCACAGAACACAGAATTCATGCCCCCAAATGCCGCACAAAAGTCACAAAGTGCAATAGTAATTTGGTGACTTTTGTTGGGTTGTTTTTTTGCTTTTGGTGTCGTTCCTCTTGTGACCATATACGAACTGTGCACATTTTGTGACCCATATATGGTTGTTATAGTTTATATATTTATAGCCCAAACTCAAATAGTAACAGAGACAGACAAAGATATATTTATATATATATATATATAGAGATAATGCCAGACGAGACTGAGAATCTGTCTACAAAATGTTGAATGCGTGGGCTGTACGTTTCCCATTTCAGACTATTTCCAATTTATTGCGCTAAATTAATCGCTTTTATTGATTGTTGTTGTTTGGTTTGCATAAATTTTAAGCCTCCGCCCTGGAAAATCGGCTTCATATTGTAATTTATGGCCAGCTAGAGAAATAGAGATGAAGATAGCGCTGTAGATAAAGTAGACAGAGTGAGAGAGGTAAAGCTGGTGGGATGATGAAACTACGGGCAGGTGTCGAGCTTGAGATAAGCAGGAAAGCACAAGCAAAACAAACAGAAAACTCAAATCACAAATCACAATGATTAATCCAAGCAGAAAGTGCTTTAGTATTAGCGACAACCCCATGAAAGGTAGGAAATAGAAAGCAGCCTCCAATTTTGAGTGTCAGGCGAGAAGTTGCAAGTGCCGCATTGTCACCATGGCTCAGTGACTCAAAGCAATCGTAAAATCAAAAGCACACACCAATGAATTTATTATATATATGTACTATGAGATATTCTTTTTCTTTCCTTCTTTCTTTCTTTTTTTTCAATCATATCACTTGCTATCAATTAGCGCGTCAGCTTTAAAGAGTCATCGAACATGGAACGCGATACGACACATGTTATTAGGGAACTACTTATTTTTTTAAGTGTGTGTGTGTATTGGGGCAATGAGAGAGGTAGGGAGGAATGCGAAACCAGAGTAGCTGATAGACAACGTCCACTTTTGGGGCCCTCACTTAGTCAGCCAACGTTCGGTTTAGCCATTCAGCCAAAGCGAAATTCGAAATGCGAAATGCGAAATGCGGCTGAATGTCTAAGAATTTTTTTGGCAGCAATCAAAATTATTGTACGGCCACCAATACTAAACACACAACAACAATGGCAACGAAAATAAAATAAAATGAAATGAAAACAGCGACAATGTCTAGAAAAATTAACACATTTTTGTGGGGCAAACCGAAAACAATTTAAAAATATTCATTAAGTGTCTGGCGGATAATGTTAAACGACATGGACACATACTAGTATATTCCTCAATAGCAGCACTGCAAAACAAATGCCCTACAAATATTGATCAATTGATCGATTTTTAAGTATAGTAGCATTATAATTTAGCATTTTCTACTTTGTTATCAATAAAAAGAGCACAAAGCTGGTCACATAAACAAATCATATTTTGAATAGTCGGAATGATTGACAGCAATATACAAAAGTATATGGTCAATCTACTTGTCTAGCTTGACATTTATGACTCTGCGATATAAGTATATGTCAGCATATAGAGACTTTAGTAAATTCAGAAATTAATTATTCTTCACTAGGAAAACTGATAAAACTCAAAAAGTAGTTGACTAGATTAAGGGTAAAGTAGGTATTACAGAAATAGCTACTTTCAAGAATAGCATTGCGTTAGAAAACGATTAAATGAAACGATGATTAACTTTATAAAGATATAGGTAAATTAATCACTCGCTGGGAAATAGATAGCTTACTTTTCTACAAAAATAATCTAAGGCATTTTGTCAATTTCCGTTTTCAAATTTACAACAATATGTCAAGATAAATATTGAATTTATTTCATTGCTGGGCATTTGCCAAACTTTTCGCGCGAGCTGTTACAAAAACAGGCACGATATTAGGATACTCCTTGGCAGTGTATTCAGTCACAAATATTGTCTGTGGGAATATGTTAAATTGAACTGTTCTTCTATTTGTTTTTGTGGTAATGCTAAGTGCTCGTATGGCATAATTAACGCATGCCACAGTGCACTACATAATTGTGCGTACTCCCAGCATACACATTTAGTTGCCTCACTGTTTCATTCACAGTCTATATATGTGTGTGTGTGTGTGTGTGTGTGTGTGTGTGTGTGCAGCTAAGCTTAGGCTTGGAAATACATTTTGGTGGCCATTTGATGTGAAACTTATTTATTTATAAATAATACAACGCGCAGTCGAGTGTATGAATTCTGTGTTCTGAAACAGGCGAAGACAAGCGACAAATTCAACGATAAAAATAAAAATAAAAATAAACCAAAACCAAAACCAAAAGCAAAACGCGAAAGCAAACGCAAACAGCGACAGACCTACCGACTGACCGACGGACAGATTCGTTGCTGTCCAGTCCAAAAGCCAAAAAGGTGCAAACCAAGGATCTCACAAATATTTAAAACCATAACAAAAAACGATATATATATATATATATATTAAAATAAATACAACAAGAATTTAAATAATAAAAGGAGAAACCAACAACAGACACAGCAATATTTGCTGTGTATTTTGTTTGTGTGTATGTGTGTGCGTGTGTTTATTACAAGTATATTTATTCTTTGTTTTCTACTCCTTGCGCATTAATTCCAACAGTTTGGATGCTTTAGCTCCCTTTAAAGTGGGCGAACACGAAAATTCCACAGAATTTAAAAAAAGTAAAAAATAAATCGAGTAAAATACACAAAAAGAACAGAATATATACGCATACGCAAAGGAAAAACCAAAAAAAAAAAAAAAGAAAACCTAACGCTAAAAAGCAATTAAAAACGAAACAAATTGTGCCGTAAGTCAAGTTGGGGGCACTTGCCCAACTTCCCACCTACAATAAGAACAATAACAACAACAGAAAAAGCAACAACAACAACAAACCCATCGCATCAGTTACAGAAACGGCAACATAAACAGGAGCAGCCGGAGAACAAAAGGTAATTTGACAGCGTAAAACCAACACACGCAAAACTATAAATAATTTAATTAATATTTAATAATTGCTTAACTGAAAATTTGTTAACTGAAACTCGAACTCGCACTCAAACTCAAACTCATACGTATTTGATGTATTTTAATTCAAAACTCGCAGCTGGATATACGCAAAACTCCGGGAACTCTCGGACCGTATTCGTTGTTCTAGCGCAAAGGAATAAACAATCAAATATCACGCATTCGCCATGTGTGCCATAGAGAGAATTTCGTGCTGCAATTGCATCAACAATTGCACTAGCTACAGTTGTTCTCCATGTTTGCGTTTCGCATTTGCAGTCGGTTGCATTTAATTCGATTTGCGGTTAAATTATTCCCCCCAATGTTCATTGTGTATAGGAAAAGAGTTGAATAATTGTTAAATACGCGTTAACTTAATTTATATTCGTCATGTTACATGTTGGCGATGATTCTCAATTTATGTGATTATGTGAATCGATGTTTATATAATATAAAATTTTCGTCCACGACATTTAAAAACACGTAGTTTGTTTAATAGAAAATGATTTTAATTGAAATAAATCCATTAACAACATTACAATGATTGAATTCTGTTTAGATTGTTTGTTTAGCATATTACGAGTAATATGTGTTACTCTTATCATTTGCATAGTGATTAGATTGCCGCAGATTCACTTGTATTCAGTCTGATCTTGTGCCTTGGCCTTTGAGCATTTGTCCGTCATCCTTACGCGTCTAACTGCAGATACACATAAAATACGCTCTGGGGCAGATAAGTATGCCCGCAGTCATATGCGCCCACTTGGAATGTAACCCACAAACACTCACTTGCACTCAGGCGGCAGCAAGTTGAAGCGCCACTTGAGAATCCACGCATAACAGACAACTGCAATTTCCAGAGCTTCTTTTGCTGCAGTTGTTGCTGTTGCTGTTGATGATGTCGGTGATGAGCCAGATAATTGCCGGATGATTGCCTTGCTTCTTAAACAGTGCCGTACAGAAGTGCGCAGCTTCCTCTTGAATAAATGCTTTCATAACGGTAAACACTTTATTCATTCAGTTTCCCATGAATGGTTATATGAACACTTTTCCATTTATTTTAACTACCTTAATTCCTCCACAAATATGTAAAATGTTCGTATTTTTTTTTTTTTTGATTGATAAAATGAATGAATTGATACTTACATATTTTTGTTTAATTACTCGGGGCGGGTGGAGGGAATTAAAATCATTGATTGACGTCAGTTATTTAGACTAATTCAAAGGTTTTTTTGTTTTACATTATGTGTTATTTTGTTATTTCATCTAGAACATTTTATCGCCTATAGCCGAAATGCAATTCGAGTTTATGACCAGTGGTATTTATTTATAAATGTTAAATGGCACTTAAGTATTTTGACAGAAGTACGAACTGCTTTGACTAAAACTAATCACGTTGGGAGTTCTATAATGCGACACGTTTCATAATCGTATCGGCCGTTTTTGTGTGTCGAGCATTGTTAAAGCTGTTAGACCCGTTTAGCAGCGGGTCTTAGGCAGGCCATAGATAAGATAAGTGCACTCTCATTGATATACACATACTTACGACTTAAGTCTCAAGTATTGGGCGCGAGTGACTTCTATACAATTGTTTGTTCGATTGTTCTTCGTGTCTGCACGAAATTATACAATATTATATGTTCGATTTGACGAAAGCTAAACAAGTTGTGTACATTGTTAATGCTTGTTCGATATCACACAATCTTCTGTGATTGACGCATAACCGCAATTAATAGGCGACATTGCGGCTGAGAAGCCTCCATCTCTTTCTCTTTCTCTTACACTGTCTCGCTTGCTCTCTTGCTCTCTTGCTCTCATCCACCAAAGATTTAAATAGCCAGATAATAAGTTTTCTGTATGCGTGTGTGTCGATTGTGATAAGATTGAGATAAAGTGTTAACTTAGCCAACAGTTTTTATTTTTATTTTTTTTGTGTTCTTTCTAAATATAGCCCAGAGGTGTGTCAACTTTTCGACGCCACTGTGTGTGTCTGTATACAGGCTGACAACTGGCTGCTCAGCTAAAACAGAGCAGGGCACTCACTTCAAGTGGGTGCCACTTCAGCGGCACTTAAAGGATTTGCATTTACACAGTGTCAATTACGGGCAATGCAATTTCAAATCTTCCCCTTTAACTACCACCTTACCCACTGATTTCCATCACATCCTAAGGCTGCTTTCAAACGTGTCTTGCAGTTTATTGGCAAATTAAGACAAATTTGATCAAATTTACTCGCATTTTGTCATAGAGAAACTTGCAAAGAAAATAGAGAGTAAAAAAAACCAGAGGGAAATTTCCCTGTCAGCCGAGATAAGGTCTATTGTTGAGGATATACCAACTGGCGTGCTGGTTCTGGGCAACAGAATTAGGATAGGGTCGGGGGAACTGCGCCCCAGGGAATATTTACATTCAAATGTAAAAAGTGAATATACCCATACAGTCAAACACATGTACTACACTACACATGTCTACTGAGGTTTTGCATGCGCCTGACACTCTTCCAGCTTGCCAAAGTGCCGAGAAGTTGGCTTTATTGGCTAATTTGAAATGTAAGCATTGGGTTATTCATATGCATTTGTTACGCAATTTCCAACAGCATAAAATGCCAGGGGCCATGACCGTTTACTTGTGGCTACATCTGCGACTGAATGCATTCACAATATTGCAGAACGAAAAAAAAAAACAGAACTTGTACTTATTTGTGTAAGTGTGTTTTCAGGGATTCGCCAACAATTCGAAATAGTAGTCGCAGTCGAGTGAATATACTCGTTTCCATAGAAATGTGATTTATTCATAAGCGGTTGACTGCAATAAACGAAAGAAATTGAGTTGCTTCCTTGCTATTTTCGAATGAATAATACAATTACGAATAAATATTTGACTATTTGACCATCTTATTCATTGTTATTCATGCATTTAACTAATTCACTTCATGTAAATACACGTACCTCTAAGCACTTTGCTTTTAAATATTAATACAACTTAGTGACTCCTTGTGAATGCATTAAAAACTACTTTAAACCAACTTTTATTTTTCGTTAAATTCCCTACTGTATGCATATGAATACACCCACTATTCATGAATCTATTCAGTTATTCAAAGCAATTTAACAGCACTCAAAGTGCATTTCAGATTTCGCTACTTGACATTGGACGTTGACAGAATTCCTTGTCGATTATCAAATATTCAAGACTGCGATGAGTATTCAGTCATTCATTTCTAATGCCTGTCAAGCTACCCGCCCTGTCTGTCCGTCCAATTTCCAACAAGTCGAAAGCATTTCTATTTAGCATTTCCATCAAATTTGTCACTCAAGTTGCCAATACAAAACAATTTCTCACTCTCCTTTCCCAGTCTGTATTTCTGTGTCTACTAACGCTCCACTTGCCTCTCGACTATTTGCCATTTTCAATTATCGTTGTGTTGGCTTTGTACTGTTTCGTTGTTGCTCAACAGAACTAATTACAAATTGAATTCATCATATTTTATAATGCCAATCTGAAATCTTTTCCATCTCTCTCATATGGGGAAGCTGTCGTTGTCGCTTAACCACAACAGCCAAAGTGTTGCTGGCCAACAGATAAATTAGTTTAAATTGATCGAGCCATAACATCGAACAAACAGTTCTTGTTGTTACTACAGTTTCTGCTATTTGGTCACAAAATTGCTTTGACCATTTGAACTTCAACTTGACATAAATTGCAGGCGTTAATTTGCCATTAGCAGGCTACAAAAACAATAATAACAAAAATATTGTCCAGCACAATAAATAAGTGTCGACAGGTTGGCAGCTTCGATTTGCTTCTTGTTTTTTATTCAAATTGCGTTGCCCAACTGAACCTAAGAGCATGCACATAAATAATCAATACTTGTATGTGTCTGTAGTAACATTTATGGCTGCCATTTTGCTGCCATGTTGAATGAGTTTATGCAACATGCCAAAAATGCGACGTGAGTCTCGCATATGGATTGATTGAGCATGTGGCACAAGTGCCCTTATCTGTTAGAGTTTTCCCCCGAATATGTATATAATACATACATTACTTATTACCTCTATTTAATTACAAAACTTTTCTGCTAATATCGGATTAATTTGTATGTATAGTATATATATTTATACTATGTCTGTGTGTGTTTTGTTGCTTTTCATGCTGAGAACATTTTCAAACTGCCACCGCAAAATGTGCGAAAACCAACTAAGCTAAGATTCTCTTGGCGTATAAAATAACACGAAATAAGTTAAAAGAAAAGCCACACACACTCAGACACTCACACACACACATAAATGTGTGTAAATCTACAGCTCTAAAATAGATGAAAAGTGAAATATTGCGCATACACAGAATTGCACCACAAGAGCCAAAATCTTAACCGCAAAGTTGAAGTAACATTAACGACGCCAGGTCGACAACGAACTTTAAATTCACTTGAAGAAACATTAAAATATAATGTTTATTTATCTCTATATACTATGTATATAAGTATATGCTCTAAATATTTTGCAAATTATAACACATACTTTGAGAATTCGTTTGATTAACTTTATCGTATTGTTTTAGTACAATAAATTCCAATTAATTAATTTGTTATCTGCTTATACTACAAAGGAATTACATATGTCCAATTTCAGCTTTACAATTCAAAATGCTTAATAATAAATTATTAACTGTGAACATTAAATTGTCAAGTGTAAGCAAGTGAGCAAGTGCTTGCTCTGTCACTTGGTTGCATGCCACAAAGAATATTAGCAGGATTTTAGGTCCACGCAGTAAGCGTATTTCCCAAGGCCAAAAAAGGAGAAAGGGAGCTGCGGATAAGCGGCTGCTTTATGTTGACAGTGTTTATGTGACAATAAGCTTAGATAATATATATATATAAATATATATATATATATATATAGAGTTTGTATATCGAGTACTCGTACATAAGGAGAGAAGGTGGCAAGAATAATGACACAACAAATGTTGCTGCTCTCTTGTTGCTCATCTTATCGAGCAGCTGTCAATTGTGTAAATATTTTGTGCCAAAAGTACAAATAGAAATGCTGTCGATAAATCGAAGCACATGACCAGCCTTGCATTAACAGCTGTGACTTGTATCTTGTATCTATAGATATATATATATATATATATATGTAAATGTATATTGTATCTTGTAGCTTAATGTAAAAACAAACAGCAAATTCAACGCTAAATTGCGGAGGGTAAAAGCAGGAAAACAATGTTATATTGTTTACGCTGTCAATTACATTTCAATTACTGACTGTCAATGTAAGATTGTGTTGTTATCAATTCGTATAAGACATTGAAAATCTACCTCTTTACTAAAGACCTTTTTCAGTTTGCTAATGATGCTCAAATTGTATCTTCAACTGGTTAGCCAAGAGTAGTCTCTGAATACCGCTAATCATAGTCAGTTTTGAGTTTGAAATTGCGAATTGCGTATTGCGAATCGCATGCAAATTGAATTCGTTTGCCAGCCTGCAGCTAAGGCAATTGCAAGTGATGTCCTTAGATATTCCGATGTCTCTTCTCAGTCTTCGTCTAGTCGATTCTCCATTGTTTTCGGTTTTGCTTCCGTGCGAGTGTGTGTGTGATTCTGATGTTGCATATATGCAAATTGTGAAGCCACAACATCAAACCGCTGTGTCTCGTATCGCAAAGCCCGTGTGGTGTTTATTGAATGACAATTTGGTAGCCCCACTCACATTAGCATTCAGTCTCTAATATTATTGACTGTCTGGCTGCTATTGCTGCTCTGTTATTAACTTGGCTGTCAACCGCACATGTTTGAATATCCAAAACTAACGAGCATATGCACTGATTCACTCTCAGTCAAGTCCATCCTGTCCTACTTATAATCCACTATGCGGGCCAACAATGATAAAAGCCTAACCACATTTTTGCATTAATGGTCGTTTAACAGCGTTCGAAATTGAATTGAAATCAACATCGGCAATGGCATCCACATTGAAAATGTCACAATTCTCTTGCCAACTCAAACCCCTTTCACAAATGGATTAGCAAATGAATCACATTGATACAATAAATTTGCATTTTACAAGTCTGGTGAATTCCTTAGCTGTCCCATCTGATTATGTGAATTGTAGCAATTTCCACGATACACATTATCATCGCCGAATGCAGCGTTGCATTCATTAAATAGCGATAAGACCGTTATGCTTATTAAAGCTCGGTACTGACATAAATAGAATCTAGTTCTCTAGGTATCAACTAAATAAAGAGTTGAAGAATATTTTGGCAAGCAATTATTTGAATCAGTTCACAGATGAAATTTAGACGGAGTTGCCAGAAAAAGGGCTAGTGTTTGACAACACTATTTCAGCTATAACAGCTGATGAGACCCTCCATGGGCTTGACATCGAGCTGATCAGTGTTTTGTCAAGCTTTACATCGGAGCAAAATCAATCAATGTATTCAAAATAAAGAGTCGTTTCGATTTGTCCAACACCAAGAATAAGATTGATAAATTTTGAATGTAAAACAAGCCGATCAGTCGAGCGGGCGCGACAGTAGGATACCCTGTGCAGGTCTTCAAAGAAAAGTTTTCTTTATTATAATGGGATTTAAATATATCGCTTGAAGTCGATTTTGCTTACATCGAGAGTAGGTTGCTTGCGATAGTCTGGCAACACTGGACTGCGGCTGTTGATTGTTTATGTTTAGCGCCACAGCAGACGAAAGGCATATCAAACATACATGAACAAACGCGTCGACGCGGCGCAGCGACTGCTCTGCTACTGCGCTGCAACGCTTATGCTGCGCTGCATAAATTTATTTTTTGAATAACTTCTGAGTTCAATATCCGATCGCACTGAAAATTGTACCACACATTTAGAGTAGGATACTTACCATGTGTGCCAAATCTTAAGTCTTTACCTATAAAACTGCTCATGTTATCAGCTATTTCAAATTATGGGCGAAGGGGGCGTGGCATCGCAATGAAATTTTCAGGACACATAAAGCCTACACTTTTTATCATGTGTGCCAAATCTCAAGTCTCTAGGCTTAACATTGCTTATGTTATGGTGATTTTTCCAATTTTAAAACCAACGGGACTTGGTAGCGAAAATTGAAAATAAACTTGATCTGCGTATGGTATTCAGGAACCTACACTCCAAATTTGAAGTCTCTAGCTCTTATAGTTGCTGAGATCCACGCGTTCATACAGACGGACAGACAGACGGACAGACGGACAGACGGACGGACGGACGGACGGACAGACGGACAGACGGACGGACAGACAGACGGACAGGTGTCAATCGACTCGGCTATTGATACTGATTCAGAATATATATACTTTATAGGGTCGGAGATGCTTCCTTCTGCCTGTTACATACATTCACACAAATTCATTATACCGCTTTTGCCCATTTTCAATGGGCACAGGGTATAAACAATAAATCAAGTTGATATTTTATCAAACAATGAAAATTTAAACAAAAATGTTACAATTTTAATAAATTTTTATTATTATAATTAATTAAATACTAGAATCCACATAAAACATTCACGATTCTAAATTTATTCTGCATGCCTATAAATTAAACAAACGACAGCCAACGCAACACTGAATTCACACTGAATTATGCTTACCCCTATCGAAATATTGGACACAATTTGCTTGAAGAGTTTTACATTTATATCAGTACCGAGTTTAAACTAAAGCAATAGTTAAAATATCCAAAATCGATGAGTCAAGTGTCTGCTGGAAGCTGATTGTTGTTGGCAAACTCTTAACATTATTGTTATTCCCTTTTCATTTGCTATATGTGTGTGTGCATTTGAAGGTGGATGTATTTGGGCATCATTGATTTTGGCAACGACAGGCTTTCAGTCTATGAATAGAAAATCGAAGCCAAACAATCAAATTCAATTATGTCAAGTAATTCAAGACGACGCCGACAATGAGGGGTATACGTAATTTGGCGTATATTTTATTTGTCATATAAAAACGACTATTGCTGCAAATTGCCAATAGAGCATTTCATCAGTGATTGCAGTGTATCGTATTTCTTTAGCTTTATCGTTTATCGCTTAGCTCACTTATTGCATAATGTGACGTATACGTAATACGCAAATTTAAAATGCTGCAAATTGATGTTGTAGCTTAAAGCATTTATTTACTTTTTATTTGTATTGCAGATTGTTATCGTTTATAGATTAGCTTAAAAATGAGCTTAAGTATAATGAGACATATACGTATACGTAATATTGAAGATGCTGCAAATTGTGGTTTAAACAGTTCACAGATTACAGCGTATCATATTGTATTCTTTATCGATTATACCAAATGACACAAACATACAAATTTAATTTAATTTGATCAAGTTAAAGGCTATCGTCGACACTTTTTCACACTAAGCACATCAATTTTAATCGAATACATAACTGAATCTAAATCTCAATCTCAACTGTTGATTGTCATTTTTATTGCTTGGACTTTGCTTGGCTTTTGCACTGCCCACTAAAACGAAGATATGTATCTGCAGTTGGCCTGAGTGCACAGTGTGGATGGGAGAAAGTTGGCTGAGGTTTTCCCTCAACTGACCTGTTGTTGCCACTTGCCATCGCCACGTTTTACAGCTCATTGTGCAGAGGACAAAGGCGGAATGCTTTCATTAAGGTCATCAAAGCAGCTAGCAGCTGACGTGGCAGCAGCAACAGCGGCAACGGCAGCGGCAGCAGCAGCTTCTCATAGCAATGCAACTAAGTAATCTTGGTGCCTTTAGCAATATACGTGTGGTTGGAGTACAATATCAACATTATCATTATCGTTACGAGTATGCAACCTCATGATGAAGTTTATGCTCGTGTAGAGCTCGGGTTGTATGTGTGTGTGTGTATTTGCCACATCCCGGTGCTTAGTCCTTTGTGGCGTCATGTCCTGTCGGGCGTAGACTTCAAAGCGTTTTGTTCTTTCTCTCCACTTTTGGCCGTGTAGTTCTTGCCACTTCCTTTTTGTTTTGTATCCACCTGAAATTTATGCCGCCCACAAACTCTGCAACTGGCAGCAAATGTTTCGTGCCAGTTGACGCTCAATTTAGTATTATTTATGTACAAGTATTACGCACAATTATGTGAAATACGAAAGACAAATAAAACAGCACAAAACTGAACCAAATAGAAAAGAACTTAAGAAAAAATACAAAGCAAATGGCCATAAAGAAATGAAAGCCAAACGACCAGACGCACAGTCATAAGCACATCAATCAATCGCTCTAATGGCCATTATATAATTTCAAATTTATGCCAGAAAGCCCTTTAATTACACTAAACAGCAAGGTTAAGCTTCAGCATTATCAAGTGCCCACGAAAATATAATTTTAGCAATATTTTCATTAAATATTCTATTAATAAAAACATATTAGTCCTTCATAAAGCTCTTCACAGTTCATTTATTCACTTTTGTTGCCCAGTGTTTTATTAGCAAATATTTGATTATTATTTTTGTTTATTTAATTTCTCTTTCTTTTTTTTTCACCACTAAAAATTCGTATTAATTCGTAAATTTTTATGGCCAGATTCAATTGGAAATCTGTTTTCGCTCAAACAAAATTATGCGCTAATCAAATAATCAAATTAAAGTGCTCGAAAGAACACACAACAAAAAAAACAACAGCAACAATATAAAGGCCATAGAAAAGTGACCAAAATGACTGACAAAAAGACAATATAATTTTTATACAAATTAGCATAAAATTATATTGTTTTTTGTCAGTCTTTTTGGTCAAATTGACCGCCATAAATTCTTCAAATCGAATTGCAATTAATGAAAACATTTTCGACCCTTTTTGAAGTGCATTTGAAAAAAAATTTCGAACTTTGTTTAGCATAGCAAAAGTTTAGGTATTTCCATAATGGGAAGTAAAGAGGAAAAGCGGTTAATTGTAGAGTGCCAGTATAACCCAGAATGTACTCTAGTTTCCCCCGTTTACATGCTTGGAAAAGTTCTGATGGCACTAAATGATTTCAGCGAATAAAAAATTTGTGAATAAAGAAATTCAAAAAATATATCAATGTATGTAAGAACATTAATTGTAGAATACTTTTCTCTATGGTTTAATTTAGTTTAAAGTTATTTGATCATAAGTCTGAGTTATCCCAACTCTAAAGTTATTCGAATGCTGGACATTAAACAATGTTTTAATGAAGCGCTTTCGTTGAAATTTACTGTTGTGTTGCTTTGCTATTGTTGTTATAGCCTGTGCCCATTAAAAATGGGCAAAAAGGCTATAATGAATTTGTGTGAATGTATGTAACAGGCAGAAGGAAGCATCTCCGACCATATAAAGTATATATATTCTTAATCAGTATCAATAGCCGAGTCGATTGACACCTGTCCGTCTGTCTGTCCGTCCGTCTGTCCGTCTGTCCGTCTGTCCGTCTGTATGAACGCGTGGATCTCAGCAACTATAAGAGCTAGAGACTTCAAATTTGGAATGTAGGTTCCTGAATACCATACGCAGATCAAGTTTATTTTCAATTTTCGATATCATGTCCCGTTGGTTTTAAAATTAGAAAAATCACCATAACATAAGCAATGTTGAAACTAGAGACTTGAGATTTGGCAAACATGATAAAAAGCTTGGGCTTAATGTGACCTGAAAATTTCATCGCGATGCCCCGCCCCCTTCGCCCATAACTCGAAATAGCTGATAACACGAGCAGTTTTATAGCTAGAGACTTGAGATTTGGCACACATGGCAAGTATCCTACTCTCAATGTGTGCTACAAATTTCAGTACGATCGGATATTGAACTCAGAAGTTATTCAAGAAACAAATTTATGCAGCGCAGCAGATGCGTTGCAGCGCAGTAGCAGCGCAGTCGCTGCGCCGCCCGACGATATAATGAACGAAAAGACGCGTTTGTTCATGTAGGTTTGATATGCCTTTCGTCTGCTGTGGCGCTAAACATAAACAATCAATGGCCGCAGTCCAGTGTTGCCAGACTATCGCAAGCAACCTACTCTCGATGCAAGCAAAATCGACTTCAAGAGATATATTTAAATCCCATTATGAAAATACTTTTCTTTGAAGACCTGCACAGGCTATCCTACTGTCGCGCCCGCTCGACTGATCGGCTTGTTCTTTTTGCAGTTGTCGCTTTTGTTGCATGGTTCTCGAAAAGTTTTGGCAAACCTTTAAGCTCAATCCTTTTGCTTATTTGAAATTCCTTTTATTTTGCTTTTTCCTCGAATTTGGCAGCCTGCCGAGCTCTTTGTGAATTATTTTGTTTTTGTCCAGGTATCTGGTGGATGCCACCAGGTGGCAGCTACCTGTTGTGTATGAATTTACAATGAGTTTTTGATTAGCTTTTGACACACATGAACAAAATGCCAGCTAGCATCATGAACTAATATAATCTTCTATGGCGGCTTTTAGTGTAGAATGCAAAAGTATTTGCGGCCATTTTCAAGTTTTATTATGGCCAGTTGTGTGTGTGTGTGAGTGTGTATATGCAGTATGTGTTTTTGCTATTTGTGTGTGTGTGTGTGATGAGTTTATAAAGTTCCGCAAAGTGCAAATAATAATTAATTAAGCCGAACTCTGTTCAGTGGAGCTAAACCACCAAGAGAAGTTGAAATGATATACACAGTTGTGAGTGATAGACTAGAAGATACCCTGTGCGATATGCAATAAATACATATTCATGAGGAAAGACAGAAAATATTCAACAAAACATATAAGCTAAGCCTGTGTTTGTTATATAAAAATGTATATACCCTCTACAGTGTCACTTACGAGTAGTAAATGTTTTGCTCTGGTTAAATAAAAAAAAAAACTACGATGATGCCTGGTTGGAGGTTATCATAGTCCAAAGTTCTTGGTACACAAACTAATTACTTTCCAACTATATACGTAGTTAAGAATTTATAAAACTCTAGAGTATTCCTTTCGATTTGCAACGTTGAAGTGCTTCACATCAGAAACATCAAAAGTTGTTAATATATATAAGGAGAGATAGAGATATAGAGATAGTGAAAGCTTATCCATTGAAGTACAAGTAAGTATTATCGCCCTTGGTTAGTTATTCCGATAGCTATTTAATGTGAATGTTATTGGCTTTTAAACAAACTGATAAGCTCTTCAAATCAAATAACAAGTTTGTTGTTAACTTTAGTACAACGCTTTGATTATGCTTTTGATTTACAGTGGTTAAATCGTTATCATTTTCTGTGTTTGAAGCTGCTCAGCTTGTGAATAGGTACATTGAATAAAACGATAGTACATGGAGTGTAGAAAGAAGTTGATTCTATTACGAGTATATATAGTCGATAAGAATGTGCAAATCGATTACTTTTCACTGAAACATGTGTATATTGATTATCATGTGGAGTGTACACAAAGTGTATAGCGATAAATATTTGTTAATAAGCAAATAGATAATATATTTGCTACATTTATAATGAATCGATTGGGCATTTTATAGAAAATACTAGAATGTTTTGAAAATATCGCTAAGTTAGAATGTCATTCAAATAAATTCAGATATTTAATAAATGAACAACGTTTGGTTTTAACGATTTGGTTTTGATTTATTATCTAAGTAAGTTTATTCGATAACAGCGACAATATTGGCTCCAAATCAAATCGCTAACAAATGTGACACCCACATCACCGTTTCAAAAGTTATACCCTGTAAATTGGAACTTTTTAAGTGAATGCCGCAGTGGGCGGATGTCAAATGCAAAACGCTGAGGTGACAACAAAGTCGAGCTAAACTTTTTGGTCTAATTGAATCATGGGAAAGTTTAACATTATCGAGTGTAGGCACAGGTAAAGTTCGGTACCATTTACAAAGTTGCAGGGTAGCAAAATTACACGCTGTGCATGCAATTAGAGTCCAGGTGACTGGCAAACCGACCAAGCAAATTTAACTACATGCCCGCCCCAACGGTTAAATTCACACACACACACACAAACACATATATTAACACTGTTGGCCATGCCATTGGCCCTTACCCCCATGGCACTCTGTCAACTCTTTAGCTTCAACTGGCGAACTGGACGTCTATAGCATTTGAAATATGCACTACTCATAGCGCTATGTCTGCACCCTAAAGCCAATTATGACTAAGCACCTGTGATGGGTGTCTTTAGTGTCGATGTTGCCGGTGTTGCCGGTGTTGCCGCTGTTGCAGGTGCCGGTGCCGGTGCTGGTGTCGTTGTCGTTCCCGTTGCCATTGCCGTTGTCGTTGCCGTTGCCGTTGACGGGGCTAAAGCAATTTGCCAACATTTAGGCCGATCCATCTATGGCACTACCCTCCTAGCCTACTCTATCCCAACCCATTTGTCCCAGTTAAGTTCTGCCTTCAATTCCCAAGAATGCATCGAGTCCGTTGCATGTTTCATTATGATTGCTTGGAAATCACTGAACCTCCTTTGCTATTAACCTTTAGGTTGTTTTTCGTAATAATAATAAAATATTAACAACATCAGAAATTACAACTAGATGGAAAGAAGCTTCGAATTAAGGTCTGAAAAGCGTAAATATATTTATTTCTTTTATTTATTTATTTATATAATTATTTAGATCCTAGCGCCACAAGGTCGACTTATATTTAAATTACATAATTACAAGTATATCTCCTAATTCTAAAATGTGTATTTAATTTAGTTAATTTTGGTTTTGCTTTATTCTTTTGAGGTGTGTAATGAGTTTTATACGAAATTGCGTTGCATTACTAATCTGTTTTAAGTTATTTGGGAGTCAATTCCAAATTCAACGCAAAAAAAACACAAATTCTCACTGCAACAAAGCGAAGAAAAACGAATTTATAAAACTACAGTATTATTCGCCTAGTTGCACCAATACTTAATTTATTTTCTTCTTAGAAAAACATGTGGTTGTAATATCGTCAATTCGTCTGTTATTGATTTTGCTGCTATACACATTGTTCTAAAGTCTGTAGTTGTTTAATTTAAAATTGTCATTTATTTTCCCCCTATAAATACACATAATTCAGTATATATTTTCTTCGAAAATCTTCTTGTTTTTTCCATTTCAATTACGCTTATTTATTTTCTCCCTACAAATACATACTAGTTTTGTTGTAAGATTTTTAGTTGTTCAATTCAATTATATCAGTTATTTTCCCATGTTGCAAACTTATTTCCTTGTAACTTATAAATATATATATATATATATATTACTTAAACCTCTTACAGATGTTGGTAACTAACTTTTGACCAAATACGAGTGCTCGTTGCATAATCCATTCGACTCACAAAACTTTTACCACCGTGCAACTTTCGAGAACTGAGCGAATAGAACAGAAACTCTTCAGTTTGCCAAGCTCCAAGAGCTAGTAGTCAACATTTTGAGTTCGTCTTCTGTTCATTCTTTTTGTTAGACCGTCCAGTCATTGGTCAGCCATTAAAAATGTACAAAAGGTATGCACGCCACATTGAGCTGCAAGTGTGCGGCGTGCAACGCATCCATCTACGAACAGCATCACCTCAGTATTCAGTATACCGTATACGAGTATGGTACATGTACTTGTTAACAATCCACTTCATTCACTTGCACATACTTTTCACGTTTCCCGTTTGCTGCAGAAAGCGAGCAGCGAATTGTGAAACGAATGAACGTAACTCGTGTCAATTTGATTTAATAATGAGTGGCATTTGCAATGAATCGTCGAAACTTGCAATCCTGCCACACAGTTCCAAAAGTTGCAACACTGTTGTAAAAAGTTTACGGTTCAAAGTTGTGTCGCTTTTTTGCCGAACGTGATATGATACACGGACGGACTTGGCTATATCGACGACTCGGCTGTTGATGCTAATCAAGAATATATATATTTTATAGGATCGGACATGTTTGCTTTCATGCATTACACTTTTCGGGACAACATTATAATACCCTCTGCAGGGTATAAAAATGTGTGAACGCAAAATTAAAAATTTAAAAACACATTTGAGTTCCATATCATGGCTACAACTTTTAATTTAAACATTGTGTGGCTTAAAATAATTATAGTGCAACTTAAGACCATTATATGTAATCAAAATAAGGCTTCCTTGCAGGCCGAGAAGTTGTTATGCCAAATATTAGTTTATAGTTTCACATTTCACGTGAAAATGTTGAAATGTAAGTTGCAGATTATCTTTTTATGAAAACAGCCACTTACTTAACCGTAAATGTTATCAAGGTTAGACTTAGTAGAGTTTACATACTTCATTGAAATATTCTTTGATTCTAACTCGAGTCTACTAGTTCTAATCTAATTCCAAATTTAATATTCACTATGTTTGCCATATGAAAATTTAAAGTAACAGTATTGGAGACATACCTTAAGATACTATGCAATACAAAATACCAACTCAAATATCTGTCAAATTATGTAAATTAATTTATACACCTTGTCGAGCGCTCTCGCCTAGGACATTATTTCTCAAGCTGTTTTCAGATTTCCATTTACAGTTCGCCGCGGTGTGTTCGTGTGTTTTTGGATGGTGCCTCATTAGCCGCTCACCGGCCACAGAATGAACTGTGTGTGGTTTCTGCTCACTTTGTTTGTTTGTGCAATTTTAATGCCTCGACATTTTATTGGCGTGTTGTTGTGCCTTCGTTCATCACGTATACGCAGCGTGCGACTCAACATTACGTTTTTTTTATAGCCTGTGCCCATTAAAAATGGGCAAAAAGGCTATAATGAATTTGTGTGAATGTATGTAACAGGCAGAAGGAAGCATCTCCGACCATATAAAGTATATATATTCTTAATCAGTATCAATAGCCGAGTCGATTGACACCTGTCCGTCTGTCTGTCCGTCCGTCTGTCCGTCTGTCCGTCTGTCCGTCTGTATGAACGCGTGGATCTCAGCAACTATAAGAGCTAGAGACTTCAAATTTGGAATGTAGGTTCCTGAATACCATACGCAGATCAAGTTTATTTTCAATTTTCGATATCATGTCCCGTTGGTTTTAAAATTAGAAAAATCACCATAACATAAGCAATGTTGAAACTAGAGACTTGAGATTTGGCAAACATGATAAAAAGCTTGGGCTTAATGTGACCTGAAAATTTCATCGCGATGCCCCGCCCCCTTCGCCCATAACTCGAAATAGCTGATAACACGAGCAGTTTTATAGCTAGAGACTTGAGATTTGGCACACATGGCAAGTATCCTACTCTCAATGTGTGCTACAAATTTCAGTACGATCGGATATTGAACTCAGAAGTTATTCAAGAAACAAATTTATGCAGCGCAGCAGATGCGTTGCAGCGCAGTAGCAGCGCAGTCGCTGCGCCGCCCGACGATATAATGAACGAAAAGACGCGTTTGTTCATGTAGGTTTGATATGCCTTTCGTCTGCTGTGGCGCTAAACATAAACAATCAATGGCCGCAGTCCAGTGTTGCCAGACTATCGCAAGCAACCTACTCTCGATGCAAGCAAAATCGACTTCAAGAGATATATTTAAATCCCATTATGAAAATACTTTTCTTTGAAGACCTGCACAGGCTATCCTACTGTCGCGCCCGCTCGACTGATCGGCTTGTTTCGACTTATTTTTATTTATTTTTTTATTTCTGCTGTACTCTTGCTTTTCCGATTGCCAATGCTGCTGGCGTCGTCGCCTCGTAAGTCTTTCATCATTTTTATTGGTTTTCTTATGGTGGCTGCCTTCAACAAGTCCCCCACACAATGAAATGTCCCCCAACTACAGATTTCTCCATGTTGTGTTTGTATTCAAAATTTATTAATTCCGCGGACCCGCAGCTGCTTTAAAGTAAAAATCCCCTGTGCATTCACGCATACACAGCACATGATTAATTACATGTGTGTGAGATGGTGTGTGGCATGGAAGAAGCAGTATATGTTAAAGGACGGGCGTTGTTAACCGATAAATGATGGCCTCAAAGTTTGTTGGGCGCATGGGTTTTCTGGATTTTGGCATTTCATGGAACTTAGGAGGAGAGGAATGAATGGAATGAATGCGAAAGAATGAGACGCATCTGCTGCGGCATAATGAGCCCTGTCATTAGCTTGTTTTATGTCCCTAATCAAGTTGACCACGCCCACTTTGGGTGCATAAGGTTGTCTAGCTAATGTCAATAGCTAGGCAAAGAAAATTTCACGAAAGCTTAATGGAAACATCCGGGAAACTAACTAACTAACTTAGTAAAAGAAAGTGAAACGTGCTTAAAGAGTTAAGTTTCAACTCAATAATCTCCGTATCCCGTATGATAGAATATTTTTCAAAGTATTATGGAGTTGGTTGCATCAACATACAAATAATCCGATCAAGTTATTAAAGAAATGCAGCCGTTGCCATTTTCCACAAGCTTTCAATTGCGCGACTCTGCTTTTCCGCTTTTCTGCTTTTCTGCTTTTCCGGGCATCAAATTGTCAGTGCCGTAAAACGCAGACAATGCCAGTTGGCCTGCTTCCCTGTTCCCTTTATCCCATCACCCCTCTTGTCATTCAGCTTGTTGCTTGTCGGGCAATGCAAATATTTTGCATAAACTACAAGTGTCAGCCAGGAATTGTAGGAGGAAGTGGAGTGGGAGCAGGACTCAACTACGACAAGTACAAGGACAGCCATCAAACATCGAGAGCATTAATGCCGTCAACTTTATGCCAAACGCTGACAAGTCCTGAGCTCGAGAAGAAGAGCGAAAATAAAAAAGAAAGAGAGAACGAGAACGAGAGACAGATTCAGATAGAGAGAAATGGTAAATGGTTTGCTTGCTTGCTTAGTTGCTTCTTATAGATGGATATGACAGAAATATGCGTCAAGGATAATAGACACATCCATACTTGTGCGAGTACTTTCACATAACATATAAGTATAACAGATGGGTAGGGTCAGAGACGGACATTGCCCGATAGCAGTACCAAAGGATTGGGCCAGAAACTGGGCAACTCAAAGTGCCATTTGTTCTGGTCTATGGGTCGAAGACGTCGAGGATGACAACGAAGAGGACACTGTAAGAGCCTTAAGCGTATCAACGTTTATGGCTTTGGCCAAGCAAGAAATTCGAGTAAAAGTAGATCCCCAGAATGATAGTTGCAACACTCTGCTTTAAGCTCCTTTAGGCGCCAGAGTAGTTTCATTAAACCAAAGGACTCCACAACTGCAAAAGCTACTGCAAACATTACAAAAAAAGTTTGCGTAACTCACAAAAAATGGCAATCAAAATTAAATTCTCTCTTATTCTCTTGATTGCAAATAAAATGAAAAGGCTCTTAGGAAAAATAAAACAATTTTAAGAAATTCAGTTGAGTCAAAATCTCAGGATGACCTTTAATGAATGAAGAAAAATTTATTTTTATTTTATTAAATAGTTCTTATTATAAGTAACAAAAAACATGGCTGGAAACCATAAGAATATTGAAGAAGGTTCGGTTCGCTTCGCGAATCAGTTTCAAGAACATTGGTTTAATGCAAATCCACCTAATTTTTTTATGATCTCAATTATTTTGCATTCTTCCTTGCTATTTTTAGACATATATATTTTTGAGCATAAAAATCTCTTTATCATAACTCGAACTTAAGTTTATTGTTTAATTATAATTTTTTCAATCTATGAAAATCAAGACGAACTTTCTTTTGAGTGTTTGAGTGGCAGATAATTTTAAAGGTTCGGTTCATGATAGGACTTGCCTAACCCAAAAACTGAACTGGTTCTTAGATGTCCGGTTCAGCACCGGTTTGCTGCCTTAATAATAACACTACGATGATATTTAATTCTCTCCTATTTTGTGTCCACGCAATGGAACTGCACTATTAAATTTTTGATTTATACAGTTAGCTACAGCTGAGCGCGTTTTTTAACCCAACATTTTTTCATTGTCGGTGAATTTACTTTTTACATTATACGAATCGGTTTTCAATTAAAAGTCGCATCGGTTTTTGTTCTCATAGATTCTCATAGATTGTGTAAATCAAGAAGACATTTAACCGACACAAAAAACCGATGCAAATCGGTAAAAAAAAAAAAATCCGTCGCTTTTTAAATTTTGAATGTTCACACGAGACCGAAGGTTCTTTAATAAAAAGTGTCGGTGAAAAAGTGGTCGTCTGCACCTAGCTTAACGATTGTTTCAAATTTACTTTTTTATCATTTACATTTTTATAGCCTGTGCCCATTAAAAATGGGCAAAAAGGCTATAATGAATTTGTGTGAATGTATGTAACAGGCAGAAGGAAGCATCTCCGACCATATAAAGTATATATATTCTTAATCAGTATCAATAGCCGAGTCGATTGACACCTGTCCGTCTGTCTGTCCGTCCGTCTGTCCGTCTGTCCGTCTGTATGAACGCGTGGATCTCAGCAACTATAAGAGCTAGAGACTTCAAATTTGGAATGTAGGTTCCTGAATACCATACGCAGATCAAGTTTATTTTCAATTTTCGATATCATGTCCCGTTGGTTTTAAAATTAGAAAAATCACCATAACATAAGCAATGTTGAAACTAGAGACTTGAGATTTGGCAAACATGATAAAAAGCTTGGGCTTAATGTGACCTGAAAATTTCATCGCGATGCCCCGCCCCCTTCGCCCATAACTCGAAATAGCTGATAACACGAGCAGTTTTATAGCTAGAGACTTGAGATTTGGCACACATGGCAAGTATCCTACTCTCAATGTGTGCTACAAATTTCAGTACGATCGGATATTGAACTCAGAAGTTATTCAAGAAACAAATTTATGCAGCGCAGCAGATGCGTTGCAGCGCAGTAGCAGCGCAGTCGCTGCGCCGCCCGACGATATAATGAACGAAAAGACGCGTTTGTTCATGTAGGTTTGATATGCCTTTCGTCTGCTGTGGCGCTAAACATAAACAATCAATGGCCGCAGTCCAGTGTTGCCAGACTATCGCAAGCAACCTACTCTCGATGCAAGCAAAATCGACTTCAAGAGATATATTTAAATCCCATTATGAAAATACTTTTCTTTGAAGACCTGCACAGGCTATCCTACTGTCGCGCCCGCTCGACTGATCGGCTTGTTTGTTTAAGTGATTTATCAAGTTTGACATTTGACATGTAATGTGTATATTGAATATGTTTCATATTATATTACACAATTCATAAGTATCGTTCATTAAATTCCAATACAAATCTTGTCAACACATAAATGTATCTCAAGCTGGTTTGAAATCAATGTTATTGCAGCTTAATTTAACGCAAAGGCAAAAAAATTAAAAATGTCAAAGGATGTAAAAGTTTATTGATGCCAAAAGGGAAAGTAATAATAGTATAATATAAAATAATAGTATTGTTTTAAACTGCTATATCTTAACTTATTATTTGCATGTGTTAATTATTATTAATTAATATTAATATTCCTATATAGATTTAGCAAATATAATTGAATAACTGAAGTAAAACGGGATAACAAAGGGCATTTTTAGGATGACATCAAAGTCCAAGAGAAAAAAAAATTGAATTTGTCCTCTTATATATAAAATATTTCGGCAAGGCTTTTTAACAAATTACTAAAATGCGAGATTACAGATTTAAAGATCAAGTCACAGACAATGATGGGATTGGTATTGCATGCAGATGCTAATGATTGACATGATATGACAAAGGTTAAGGGCTTGTGTTAAAGCCCTTTGTTATGCTCGTTTGACACTCGAAAGCACTTGAAAGCTTTTCTGTGTTTAACCAACAAGTTAAAGTTAATGTTTTGCGCTTGTCAGTTTTCCATTTGGTAAATTGTTTATCTCGATAAAAGTTACCTTACAGTAAATAGACCTTTTGGTCACAACTTAACTGTTTCCTGTCTAGCACCTCGACCTCAATCTCAAACAGCTTTAAAGCCTGGCCACAAATGCATCTGTCAGTTAAGACCCGGCAATTGGATTAAAGAACCTGTTGAGCTGGATTCAGGCGCTGGTTATACTGGACAGGGTCCATGAGCTGCCGCCAATCAAATTACGAACGCTTGGCCAAAGGCACAAAACGTTGCACACACATTCACGATATTTGACGCGATGCAACATCAGGGGCAGCACGCGAAGCAGGTGGATCTTGCATATGACGTTAGTATATGACGTTAGCATGATGCCAGGAGCGGGGATAGGGCAAAGATAGGTTCATGAACCAGGCCACTTTCAGCTGTCAGCTGTTGCCTGACAACATTCTAAATTAAAAATGAGACTTCAGCACGGGCCACGGGCCAAAGGCGATGCTGCTGAAAATTGCGAGCAAGCCGAGCCCAATCGAATTTCTGAATTGATTTTTGGGGCATGCCACATGAACAAACGGTGCACGTGCCCCCCTTTATTGTTTTTGATTTGGTTACAGAGTTTGTGGCTTGTGGATCAGCTGCAACTTCAACACAATTGAACTTTAGCACTTTGTTTATTTAAACTAACTGTGGAGAGAAACCTATCTCAGGCTTTTCCAGCGTATCATTGACTTTATTGTATTACAATAATATATATTATTATATTTTTCTGAGGCATTAATTATTAGAATTTTATTTCTGTCCTTTAGCTAGCTCTGATAATCTTTGATTTTATACTTATTGCTAGAGGTCTAGACTTTAGATTAACGACAGTTACTTAAAATAAAGTAATCTCCTTTTTCTCAGTCATGTATTACATTTATATATGTTCTTTCAGCTTATGTATCAGACTAAAGATTGAATATACTTTATCATTACTATTTAAGTTATAGTTAACTATTTTTTCTCAGTCACAATGACAATTCTGTGTATCTGTCTTTGTTTATTACATTATTTTTCTTTAGATTTGTTTGCTATTTTTATGAATTGTTGCGATTTATTATCTCTCTCCTTCAGTTATCCAAGCGCAACTTCTGCTTTCTTCTTTCAGATTTAGGAAATTAAAGACAGTGTATTACTAAAATACCTCCATTTATGTTTTCTCTTTTCTATCAGACAATTGTTACAATTCAATTAAAATTCAGTTTTTTCTGTTTGTCTATTTATTGCTGTTTTTTCCATCATATTCTGTTTCTTTAATTTTACCATCTATCTTTTGCTTTTGTTTTGTCTGACAACATTTTCCGTTGCATAAATCATGGGTGAACCAGCTCTTCAGTTTTCCTTCCCTTAAATCCTGTCCACTTTTAACTGTATTCGACTTGATTCCGGGATTCCAATTCCATTCATGTTGCAGCTGAGCAGTGAAAGCCACAAGCACGATGTCGTAATGCCGCAAATGTTGAGCAAATGTTGAACAACGACAAAAACAAGCGACACGACCCACAATCCTGAGGGCCAAACTAAGTAAGCAGCAGCAGTAACAACCTGTTGACTAAATCTGTGGCATGCAACAGCAGTGGCGATGGCAGCAACATTATCATTTGATTTTTTTTTTTGGTTCCTCTTTTTATTTGGTTTTAGCTTGTTTCCTGCGCTTTTATTGTCGTTTATCTTGTCTGCCTTGACAATTTACTTCGTGCCCAACAATGAAAATCGATAAATACTGGTTGAAATGAGACCCAAAGAGCAGAGGCTCACACTCACCCACACACACCACCACACATACACAGCCACACATACATGAGGGCAATTTTTGCCACAAGCAAATTAAAAAGCAAAAAAAACGAATACAAACAAGAATAAAGGCAAAAAGTAATCCAAAGATACAAATACAAAGGCGATGCAACGACTCTTATATACACTGCAAGCTTGTAAAATAAATTAAAGTGTATTATTGGCAGTTGAAGAGAATAAAAAGCTATATTTTTAAAATAATTTACAATATTAACAATTATTTAGAATTTACATTATTAAATCACAAGTTCAATTTGATTCCACATACCAAAGCGCTTTTTCTCAAACTTTTTCCCTAATGTATGGCATAGCTAAGATACCTAAATTGTATAGGGTATAAAAACATACACATAATAAACATTGTGGTATCAGCAGTAGAAACAAAAAATAAGGAAAGCAGCAGCCGAAACATCTTTGGGTCATATACTGACTTATATAGACTAACCCACAAATCGTTATGAATAATGTTCAAGCATAAAATTTAAATGCCAGCGAGGGAGAGGGAGGGAAATGGCAAGAAAGTGAAAGAGAAAGACAGAGGTCAGGATGTGGTACAGGTGGTGCTTGCTGGTGGCACATCAAATTTCCCTTTGCATAACAATGAAAATGAAAACCTCACCTAATTATGCCAAACATGACTGGTAACAACAACGGACATACACACACACCAGCATACACAAATTATGGCAAATTATGTAAAGTTAACTAAAGCGCAAGCAATAACACACACACACACACACACACACACACACACGCACAGAGGGCACAACAAATCAGAGCTGGAAAATGGGAAAAAGCAAATAAAATAAAATGTGGTATTATAAACACAATAAATGGGCAATAACTGCCGGCATGAGTATTATGAATATATGATACCCTAACATATCATTAAAGAGAATAATGAAATTTTGTGAGAATTGTGCAAAATGAATAATGATTAAGAAAATGTTAATAATAGCTAAAAAAGAAAAGATTTTGTTGATAAAAATGTCTAAATTTTAGCAAACATTGTTAATGACAATAAATTTCACTAATTCCATCTTTCACTTTCTCTTCAACTATTTCTCAATAATTTATGATACATATAAGAATGTAAACTGAAATTTCTGCAATGTGAGAGATTTTAGATTTCGAACATCTTTTTTTGCCGGCAGATAAAATCAGCACTACCAATTTATTTCAAATTTCAGTAATCTAATTAAATTAAAAAGTATTTTTGCTATTTTATTCAATTAAAATATCAATTTAATTTAATTTTCCAATTCAGAGTATGTTTGTGCTGCACAGTTGTTTTTGCGTCGATTTAAAATAAATTTAAAATTACATATTTAATGAATTCATTTTTAAATTGATGCATGCATTTCAGATGGAAATATATATAGTATTTTTTCCATTGCTATTATATTAAATCACATTGAATTCAATACGAGTTTAAACTAAATAAAGTTTTTCAGTAAATGTTGTGGCATTTAAAATAAACTAAAAACTGATAATCGCTCTCGAAATATTTGAGATTTTGCATTTGTAGAATATCCCTGTTAAGTGAAATTTCTTAACATTTTCCATTTTTAATATTTCACACATGTTTCGAGAAGGACAGGCGAATGATAAATGTGGGCACGAACTTGTCGAAATCAGAATGGAAATGTCGAGTTTATGCAGCATTGGCAAATTGTTGCTTTGTTAGAACTTGAAATGGCCAGCTTCGATGACGGCTTTTATATATTTTACAGATTTGTACACTTCAGCTTAGTGAAGATAAACTCAATCAAATGATAAGCATTGATGAAAGGATTAGATTTGTTTTGCATTTATGGATTCAAACTGTTGCATAGTGCATGGCAATTTAGATGTCAAATTAGATGTTTTCTGGATTGCAGCCTGATCGGCATCAACTTATGCGTTTCGGCTTTCTCCTTCACGCTCTCCTCTGCAGCCAATTTGGCCAAATCGAAACTAGTCATTACCATTATTTAAACGTTTTAATGTTGTACTTTTCCTTTGCTTTCTTTGCAAGTTGCTTAGAAATTTGGTTTGCTGGAATTACTTATTTATATTTTTAATTGAATAAGAACATTTCATATTTTTCTCTCATTAGCAACTGATGTTGCATACATACTTCTTGGATTATTAACGAAAAGTATACAAACAATATTTTAGAACTAATTTGTAAGTATTAGTTTAGATTTAAAAACTAATTTTACAAACCATTTGACCACTTTTTGTTAACTTTTTAACTTTATTTTTAAAAGTCGATTCGTTTAGTTTCTTGTTGAATTTAATCAAAGTTCTGGGCATTTCCCACATAAATACATACGTGCTGGAAAAGTTTTCAAAAACTTGCAGTCTCACAGGGTCGCATAATGAGCAGCCGCAGGGGAAGGGGAGGAGGGGGGGGGGGGTGTAGAGAACAACTAGGGATACAAAAACTGGAGATGAAGGGACTGCTAATTTCTTGGGTTCTCTGGGGCAATGTAACGAGGGCTCTGCTTGAATTCTGGGCAGGCAGTTTGTTTTACCAAAATGCCCAGGCACCTGCCAATAATGTCAGCTGACATTAAAGTTGTTGTTGTAGTTGTTTGTGTTGTTCTTGTTGTTGTTGTTGCTGCTGCTGCTGTTGACCCTTATATTTATTTGCCTACTAATTTGTATACAAAAGTTGCAAAGTAGCCGCCGCATCGCGCACTAATAAAAGCAACTTAGGCAAAAGCACACACACATCACACACACACACATATAAGTCACGCACACATACACACTCACACTCACATACACATGCACGTCACGCACACACTTACATGCTAAACAGGCAGCATGGCATGTCGTGTTGTGTCGTATCGTGTTGAGTTCCCTCAAGCAGCCCAAGCTCAAACAGCTTCCGTTTCCGCTTTCCTTTTTCGAAGGTGACTGAGAAGCGGACGCGGACAGAGAAAGGGGGCAGGGAATGAGGAAGTGTATGTCCTGAGCCTGCCAGTCGTCTGGGTTGTGTGCGCAAGGGTTGCCGCCTCGCTGAACACTTGAGCACCACAACAACAACAACAACAACAACAACAACAACAACAACAAGAACCACAACTAATGCACGGCGTGCTGGTTACTGGCGGATTGGATGCTTAAAGCATGGAAGAAGCGGGGCAGAAGAAGAGGGAAGACAGTCAGGGAGGAGGGATAGGTTTGGGGCATGGGGCATGGGGCACTGGGCCTACGATGTGGGGTAAATGTAGCAGAAAGCACTTCATAATTTAATTAGTGCTGCAGCCCGTTAGACAGCTTGACGCGACTGATGTGTGTGTGGGCTGAGTGCTATGTGTGTGTGTGTTTGTGTGTGTGTGTGTGTTTTTGTGTATGTGTGCAGGTAACAAGAAAAAACATCATTAATAATTAGAATAAACAATTTTACGCACGTTGCAATAGCAACAACCACAACAAATAATAAAACATAAATTCTACCGTTGCTGCTTGACGGTTGAAACGTTGTGGCAAGTTGGGGGGTGGCGTGACTAGCTGATGGACCAACTAGCTCCTCAGAAAGCTCTGGAACAGGTGAAGTTATAGAATATTGAGTAGAGAGAATATTTGGGATTCCAGAATAAAATAATTACCAAATGAAATTTTTGATTTAGCTCCCAGCAAGTATTATAAAATATTATAGACTACTTTGCCAAGTCTTCCTTTGTATGATTAATGCGATAATGAGAAACTTAAACAGCCCCAATTTCTATTGAAAATATCAGGTCATTGCAATAGCGAGATCCAAATATCTTGCTTAGTTCTTGAGGTTTTAACTAATTCACGAAAGTGCTCTTCATCTTTCTTTGGCCCGACACTGTTAAATATTGTGTTTTAAATACACTTTTACTTTTTTAATGCGTCTAATTAAGCATTGATACCCATATGCTCTTGGGCTTAATTAACAGAGTAACAACAGCAGTGGAAGAGAAAGAGAGTCGGAGACAGATATAAAGAAAGGGACAGACAAAGAGTAGCGACCAGTTGACTTAGAAGCTGCAGAGAAAGAGCTGAAACAATGCTAGGAAAAGGAAAAAGAGAGCGGGGTATATATCTTGTTACTAATAAGGAGCAGCAACTCTAAAGGCCAGCAAATAAATTAAAAACAAATGAAATATGCATGCTCAAAAATGTGAAATGTGAAATATGAAACGTGTAGCATGCTTTCAGGCGTTTACAAAATCAAAATACAAAGACAAAGACATAAACACAGCATGAATATGAAAGAGGAAGAGAATGCTATATATAAAAATATGTCTATATATATATATATATATATAGAGAGAGAGAGAGAGAAAGCGAAGCATAAAGAAATGAAACGAAACAAAAGCAAAGCAAATACAAAACTGAAAACTGAAAACTGAAGCTCAAAAAATGAAAATAAACAAAATATTTAGACAAGCGACTGGGGAACAAGCAGCTGACTAAAAAATAAACAGGCAACACGACACATAGACAGAGACAGAGAGAGAAACAGAGTGAGCGAGAGGGAGAGAAAGAGAGACAGACCGACAACATCATCTTCATCATCATGATGTTTTAGCCAAGCCAGATTTATGTGTTTCTTCAACTGGTTTCGTCTGAATATAATAAGGAAACAATTTTGGTTAAACATTGTGAGTTGGCAGCGCTGCCAAAAGGCAAATAGTTGTTTATATAGTTTTTAGAGCTGCCAACTTGTTGCGATATGCATTGCATATATTTAGAAGTTGTGGCAAAACTTTGAAGTAACATTTATAAACAAGCCGATCAGTCGAGCGGGCGCGACAGTAGGATAGCCTGTGCAGGTCTTCAAAGAAAAGTATTTTCATAATGGGATTTAAATATATCTCTTGAAGTCGATTTTGCTTGCATCGAGAGTAGGTTGCTTGCGATAGTCTGGCAACACTGGACTGCGGCCATTGATTGTTTATGTTTAGCGCCACAGCAGACGAAAGGCATATCAAACCTACATGAACAAACGCGTCTTTTCGTTCATTATATCGTCGGGCGGCGCAGCGACTGCGCTGCTACTGCGCTGCAACGCATCTGCTGCGCTGCATAAATTTGTTTCTTGAATAACTTCTGAGTTCAATATCCGATCGTACTGAAATTTGTAGCACACATTGAGAGTAGGATACTTGCCATGTGTGCCAAATCTCAAGTCTCTAGCTATAAAACTGCTCGTGTTATCAGCTATTTCGAGTTATGGGCGAAGGGGGCGGGGCATCGCGATGAAATTTTCAGGTCACATTAAGCCCAAGCTTTTTATCATGTTTGCCAAATCTCAAGTCTCTAGTTTCAACATTGCTTATGTTATGGTGATTTTTCTAATTTTAAAACCAACGGGACATGATATCGAAAATTGAAAATAAACTTGATCTGCGTATGGTATTCAGGAACCTACATTCCAAATTTGAAGTCTCTAGCTCTTATAGTTGCTGAGATCCACGCGTTCATACAGACGGACAGACGGACAGACGGACAGACGGACGGACAGACAGACGGACAGGTGTCAATCGACTCGGCTATTGATACTGATTAAGAATATATATACTTTATATGGTCGGAGATGCTTCCTTCTGCCTGTTACATACATTCACACAAATTCATTATAGCCTTTTTGCCCATTTTTAATGGGCACAGGCTATAAAAAGAAACACTTTATATAAGTTTTAAGAGCTGCTGTGTATATAAACGAGTTGGCAGCGCGGCCAATTGAAATTAGTTTATGGAGTTTGCAGTAATGTCAACTTGTGGCAACATGAATATACACTTGTATATTTGTATTTTTTATAGTGAATAATTTTATTGTTAAATGTCTGCTATTAAACGAATTTTTTGCACTCCCTGAGGGAAGTACTTATAGCTAAGCTAGTTAATTTTCATAATAAATTCACAGAGTGAATAAAGACGTACTTAAATACGAATTATTAAAAACCAATTAGACATAATCTTTAAAGAAGCGAAACGAATCGTAAATCATGTATAACTCTAGACTTACCACAAATGACTATAAAAATGAGTAAATATATTCGAAACTTGTAATCGAAACAGATTATCACAGCGAATACGAGTAGAACAAGCTCGTGAAATCTTGAATCAAGATTTATAAATCTAAAATTCTTTTTAGTTTACTTTCTTAAATTATCAAATATTTTCTGGCTTCTCCGCTATGAGAAATAGTTCGATGGGCACTCCAAAATAAAGACTATGTTTAACAGTATAATTTCTTTAGTCAGTCTTCACTTACTTTCAGGAGTTGTGAGTTATTTCTAGAACATTTAACACGGTTTTGATTTAGTTCTGCACTATGCATAGATCAAATATCATGTTTCTATTTCATATATGTATTTCTGTACTCAGTTACAGGTTTTAAAAGAATTGAGAACAAGTTTAAATTGCCTTTATATCAAACAAATGAATGGACTTACTTCGAATACGTTTTGAACTCACTTTTAAGTTTTAAAATACTGAAATACTTAAATTTTCGGACTTAGGAAAGAGTACTTGAATTAAGATCGAAAACCATTTACTTCAGTAATTTCAATCTTAATGAGAAATCGAGTTTAAAATGTAAATTATAAGCACAATATACTTGATTTGTACGCTCTGTGTAAAAGTTGTAAATGATAAACGCAGAGGATAGTAGAGCGGGATAGGGGAAGAAAAGAGGCAGTTTGTTTGTTAAAAAAAAGTAAAAGTTGGAGTTTAAAGCCTAAGTGTTGCTAACTTGTCGACAAACTCTTCAAACATCTGACTTTCTACGTCAATATTAATCAGCGGATGTCACAACTACTTGATCATAGCTGCCAACTCGTTTACAAAGTTAATGTATACAAACCCATGGAAAAAGGGAATGTAAAATTTACTCAATGTCATTTTCATGCTCCAAAACACACACAGTCTCTTATACACACACATACATACAAATAAATGTGGCGTTAAAAATATGCTTGATTTATTTACGTCGTTAAAGTAAAGAATTGTTGGGAAACCGCAAATAGACAATAATCATAGCACGTGTCTGTCATGAAATAAATGTCGAAAAGTGACAAAAACTAAAAGAAAAAAATATTATAAATTCATTAGGACGACACTTAAAATACCCTTCACTTAACCTACATTCTCAATACAGACTCTGAAACGAAATAAAATTGTCACATGAAAATCATTGCACTTGTGAAAGATAAAAGGATATATATGGAAAATATTGCCAAGCTCTTCACTCAACTAATATACCCTTAAGTGATGCTTGAGCGACGACACAAAAAAAAAGCAGCTGGCAGCTGGAATTTCGAGCGAACGCTTTTCACGTGACAGAAACGCGCTTTTATCTGTCCTCGAGATTGAGTCTGTGCGGAAAACTTGAGTGTATGAGTGAGTGTGTGTGTCTGTGGGGGGGGGGAGGTGGGCGAAGTATTTTGGGACATTGTACAGCTGCTGGCCTTAAAACTTTTGCCGCTTCCCTAAGCTTAGTTGACACTGTTTCATTGCCTACTTTGAGGCAAGCTGAAATAATTTCATTCGATAATTTTGTTGTTTTTACTTATGTAGTTTGCCCAAGTGACAAATTATACACAGACAGACAAACGAAGAGGAGAGTAGAGGGAAAAATAGCAAGAGAAAACAGCTCATGCGTTTGTTATTCATTGAATTATTATGTTATGTAATTGCCTGCCTCAAAATGTATGCAACAAAAAAAGTTAAATCGCCACAAAGTGCCACAATATTGTCTGGCATCCCCAGCGTGTGTATGTGTGAGTGAGTGTGTGTGTGGGTATGTGTGTGGTTGTGTAAGAGCCCATAAATATTTTGACATTCGGAAAAAAGCTCAAGCCAGAAAGAGATAGATAGTAAGGGAACGCAGTGTCAGCAAATTTTTTGGACGAATGCTCATCTGTCCAGGTTGATGTGTGCTCATCACAGACTGTGATAAGCTAGCCGCGTCTTTGTATGTGTGTGTGTGTGTGTGCATGTGTGTACAAAACAATTTGCTACAAAATCTCTCAAACACACACACATACACACACACACAACCACAAACATACACAAAGCACATGGCAAGCGCTTCTGCTGTTTACATTGTATGTCACAGATACACATACATAAAATAACCTACGTGTATGTGTGTGTGACAAAAGCATGCCTCAACCCCCACACACACACACACACACACTCACATTCTTAGCTATGACAGCTTCCTGCCATTGCCTTTAAAGCTCTGAAGCCGCCTAAATGCTAAAAATTCCTCAAGTTTTCGTCCACATCGATTTTGCATTTTCGTGTTACGTTGCCACAATCCTCCCGTCCACCGGCCGTCGCCCATAAACCCCCTTACCCAACCCCCCTTCTCACCACCGCGCAGTTGGCTCCCTGGCGAATGCTTCGTAATTCTTTCAATATTTTTGCCCAGGGGCTGTCAATTGAGTTTGGGGCTTTTTTTCTTTAGGACAGGGTGGATTGTCCTGAATGACCCAACTCAGACCGTGTCCAATGATTGACTGAAAGAATGATTGGCGATTACGTAACATTTTACGTTGATGTTCCTTTGGGAGAATTCTACAAATAGCCCAGCATTATTCAATATAGTATAAGTACTTCATACGTTTGTTGAAGCAACTTCAAAAGCTACTCAGTTGAGCTTTATTGCTTTGCATGAAATTATGAATAGTGTAAGCTCCTTGATTTTCTTGTTTTAATTATTTCAATTTACTGACTATCCTTGTTTTTGGCAATCACTTGCGTCAATTTAACGATTAAATATCAGCTAGTGTAAATGTTATTTTAAATTCACCTATTTATTACACTCTTTCGTTATTTTCACTCTGCAAGCTCGACTTTATAGTTGTGCTATTTTTATAATTCTAATCTTTCTCTAATATTATTGCTTATTTTTGGGTTGATAAGCTTTTAATTAAGTGTCAGCTCTCTCTGAATTTTCCATGCCTCACTGTCTTACAGCTCTAATGAGCTTTTGATTAAGTGTCAGCCAGTCTCAATGAATAAATTTATGGCATTCTTTTGTTGCCTGGAACAGCTGCACATGAAGCTTGTAAACTTTGAATGGGAAACTTTCGTAGAAAGTTTGACATAATAAGGAGAGTCCTCTTAGGAATTATATTAAGCCAACAACTTGTTAGCTATCTCATTTTCAGATGCAACAAAGCAAAGTGTTTATCTTCATACAAATAGATTGTCAGAACTTTTTGCCAAAATATGAGCAACATTTTTTAATCTTACTATTTTTCTGTGAACTTTAAGCTAGTATTTCATGACTGTGTCCAATAATTTCAGAAGATTTTCATTACTGAAAAAGAAAATATGCAGAAGGACAAGCCATTGAACAGGAATACTAAATGAAATATTAAATATGAAAATGCGTTGGGCGAAATTCATTTTGATACAAAAGCAAAAAGATATCCAGAAATTTCCAATCGAAAACACAAAACTTAATGAGTTTTTCAATATACTGATGAGTGCTGCTTTTGACTTATCTCAGCAGCTGTTGCCACATTCACTCATGCCTACTTGGCCCCGTTCGTTCTTAGTCAGTGAGTCAAAGGGGGAATATATACTCCCCCTTTGCCAGCTAACGAGCTGCCCATCAAAAGGTCAGACCTCTGTCAGGTCGAACAGTCTTAAAGTGAACTACAACCTCTCAACCCCATCATCAAATTGGTTTTGCGGTTTTGTGGCAACATTTACGTCTCTGTCTCCATATCTTTGTCCCTGTCTCATTTAACCTTGTTGTTGTTACTGTCGTTGTCGACTTTGAGTTGTTAACTTTAATTTCGATTGGATATTTGTGTTTAACGTTGGCTTTAAATCTAAAAAGCCCATATAGCACGCACAATAAATTAAGCAAATTTATGGCTAGCTAGCCTTAACTCCTTTCCCTCAGTCACGAAATTCTCTGCTCCACACCCCCGAATCGTCTATTTCTCTCTCTCTTTCTCTTTATCAGCTTCATTGTTTACCACTTTCGCGTGCCAATGGTTCAGAACGGAATCCATTGGTTTTGCCTTCGACCCATTTACACTGTGCAGCAAATTTGAATCTTCCGCAATTTCCACAAACCAAAATTTACTTTTCTTCATCTTACATAACTTGAAATTTTTATGACAGATGGATATTTTACCATTAGAATGAGAATTATCTATTATCTAACTAACTAAAATATCTACAAATCGAGATATAGCCATAAACAACATTTATTTTAATTATTTTTATATTAATGTTAATGCTCTTAAAATTTGGAGACAATATTATCTCAGAAGTCTTGGATTATTTATTATATTGGTTAGGATTTTGAATTAATTTGTTTTGAATTAATCTCAAGTCTGCTGAAATCATCATAATATTGCTTAAATAGTTTATAAATCGATTAAATAGTCAGCAAGTTAACTGGAATGTCTAGACTTTCATATGACATTAATTAGACAACTTTAGGTCTCATTTTTATTTGATTAATCGAAATGTTCCCAAAAATGGGAACAATTTCAACATGAATATCGTTCAATATATCGCTTATCTTGTATATGAATTGGTATAAAATGAGTCTGATTTTTATAACCTTTTGTGGAAGTGGTATTTATTATCTTAAAGCTTCTTGCAACCTTTAACTCTTTTAAGGAATAATATTATCACGTGGTATCGTTTATCACAACATTCTTCCTTTCTCCAATTTTTTTTTTCCCCATTGACATTGGTATGGAAATTGTCATCTCTATCTCTCTTTCACTTTTTCCTCTTCTCAGTCTATTTGGCTAACAATTTTGTTGTTTAGTTTCGCATTGTGATTATATTAAATACTTGACCTGATGCTTGTCGCACTTCAATTTCGCTTCAGCTTTAGTTTTGACTTTGACTTTGGCCAGCCTTTTATGTCTTTGATTGTCGTGTTACCTTCAACAAGCTACTAGCAACGGCTTCTTTCCTTTCTCCCCTTCTCTTCTTCACGTCCTTCTTCTTCTTATCCTGCTCAGGCTAAACCCTTGGCCCCGCCAGCAACACCAATCCCCCCGCACGTACGGCTTAAATAAGCTTAGGTAATGTGCGTTTCGCTGCTCGAGAAAAGCGTCTAGAATTTCAGTTCTCTTCGCTGGCTCATTTCATTTAGGAGTACGCGCTGGTATTTCATTATTAATGGAACTTTGATTAAATTGCAAGGCAGTCAGCAGCCAGCCAGCCTCGTAGTGGCATATAAAAAATTTACGATGACAAATTTACACAAATTAGTGAAAGAAGCCGCCAGACGCATCCGACACAGAATCCGGCCAAAAACACAATCGTAACTCGTTTGCAATTAAGCGTCATGAAAGAGAATTGCACAAAACAATTACGCAAAAAAAGAAAAATAAACTCGTTTATCAATATGATACTTGATCTAGAATTTTATTTAATTGTTAGGATTAATTAAATCTGAAAAATTATTGTTTTATTCGTTTTTAATATATTTATTAATATCTGCTTTAATGTGCCCAAAATCGTATTTACGCTTTGAATATGTTTACCTTCAATTATCGATTCAAAAGTTTGAATATTGTAGATAAATGTGTAAAGAGTATAATGTTTGTAGAGATAAGTATAAAATACCGCATACTATTTTAGTCTCCAAAAAATAAATGATTATATTCAGTCAAGGACACATAATAAATTTAACATTTTATTCAAAAAGTATGCTACATACATATATATGAGTCAAATTTAAGATGAAGCTTAAAAAAAGTTCACACATCTCATATTATTTTGATCATTAATATTGCAGACGCTTATAGTTGTCTATAAACCGATCAATAAGCTGGTTAGGAAGTCGTCTTTAATTAATGAGCTTTGACAAGGCCATAAAAGAGCCTTTTCATTTTCTTGCGCTTTTGTTATTTTAATATGTAATGGCCAAAAGGCATGGCTAACACAGATGCACTGACGCTGATGTTGGCCAAATCAATTTGAGCCCTGACACCAGCTGAAGGTCAACATTAAAAATACTAAAGTTAATTTAAATAGACTTTGATGTGAGCAATAACAAAAACAAAAAAAAACCTACCAGTAAGTGCAATATAATCAAAGGTGTGGAAATGGTGGAAGTAAAAAGAAAAGATATAAAACCGAAATTGCAAAAATTTAATGGGACGTCGCTGTTGGTAATTTCAATGCCAACTGGCATTTACCATTTACCGACCTTGACGTTAAATTAACGTGTTTCCTACTAAGCAGAAACACTGGAAATTACTCGGACCACACACAGAGACGTTCGTCGATTGTAAATTAATGTCCGTTGGCTCAGTTGGCCAATCGTAGAGTTATAAATGTGCCATAATTGCACTGTTGACCCCAATAAATCATATAATGACAGATGCTTAGCATAATATGTGCATACGAGCGCAAGTTTCGTCTGATAAATAGAAGAGTTTTTCTACATTTACTACGAGTATTATTGATTCGACGACGTGAAGCATTAACATAACAGAGCATAAATGAAATATTAGTACAGTATCTCAACGGGATCATACTTTTTTTTTTAAGTTGCCAGCAAAGTTGATGCATTTCTGATACACTTAATTGACATTAACATTCATAGTTTCACAACATTTACATATGAAATTTATCACATGAGGATTACATTTGTTTTTTATTTGGCTTTTAAAGTGTTTTATGAGAACAATATTACAAATAAATCGACACATTGTATTACTCTTATTTCGTATAACAATATGACATACTAAGTTTCTCCTTAGCGATTTAACTTACGTTCTCACACACATAATTGCTTTAATAATAAATATAATTAAATACGTATAATTTCCTATAATGTTTTGATAATCAAATTATTTGACATCTGTCGCTTTCTGTTCACCACTTATTACTTTCCGGTAACACATTTAATTAATATGAGTTTTTGTTTTAATACAAATGCATTGGCTCTTATTTTCATTTCAAAAATATTAATAATAAAGGAAATGCATTCAGTCGTTGCGAAAAGCCAATTAGGATTTAATAAATCTGTGCATGCACATCAATAAATAAAATTGTTCATCGAATTTATTCGTTTGATATATGTTTGCTGGCGGCTGTTCTAAGACCCCCAACACATTATTCATCTCCACTTTTCCATTCCACCATCTCGCAACTTATTCAACTGCGTTTAATGCGTACAACATTTATTTTATTTTCTGTGTGGGTGTTTTTCTTTCTTCTTTTTTTTATAAAAAGAATTTAAAAATGTCAATCCTCATGTGAAGTGCTTGTAAATGAGGTTGAATGCTTCACAGCAACACCCTTTGGGATTTCTGCCTTTCAGGCTCATTTCACAGAAAGTCAACTTGATATATGGCTAATGATGTTGACAGCAAACGAGTAAAAGTTAAAAAAAAAAAAAAAACGTAGAAAAACCTTTGCTAACAATGGCGTCCTTGTCGCTTTAGTTGACTCTCTGCGGCTGCGGCTGCGGTGGGCGTTCGACGGTGGGCGTGGCAATCAACACAAGCTCAAACATGCGCTTATTGCAGTTTTTGCCATTTGTAGGGCCCACGTCGGCTTATATAATGTTTATACTCATTCCATATGCATACAATGCAAAAAGATAAGAAGCTAAGCCAAAATCGATTTTTCGATAAACCTATCTATTTTAGTATAAATGTTGCTTTAAAGTGAAATAAACAAACCAATAGAAGCCGTCAACTGATGCTCACTTTAGTAAATATATCTATAAATAGTTTAACAAAATAACGATACTATAATTATTGAAATATATCACAAATTGCCTATTGAAAATTACGATTTGCCCAAAACTTTTCTTGCAAAATATCAAAGTTAAGAATGACTTAAGGTCAAATATATATTTTGATAAATCTGTTTATCAAAATAAAGATACTACAATTATCGATATATATCACAATTTATGCACTGAAAATAGTATGAATGTTTATAAAACATTCATATAAATATTCACTTTAAGTGCAACTTACAAACAGATCAATGTTAATTCAAATTAATCTAAGGTTGTTTTTTATTAGTATGTTAATGAATACAAGAAGGAAGCAAGGGAAATTCAAGGAACAAAATTAAATCGATACTTTTACTTTTTATCTAGAATACAAATTCACGTTCGTTTTCTAACGAAGTCTTTTGCAACTAATTAAAAAAAAATACAACTTTCCATTAGCTAATTAAAAAGTATTGCAGTAAACCATTGAATGTGAGGTGGAAACTTTGCTTTTGCAAAATCCGAGAAGATAACAGTCTAGAAAGTAATTAAGACGAAATGTACATATATGTCAGAAATCGACTTGTAAAGATATTGTGACTGACATGACGATGAATATGCACATTGAGTGCAGGTATCTTTCTAGTCGGATCTTTGTTCAACTAGTGTGTAGCAGCGAAGTAATTGTTGTTGCAAGTTGCGCAATGTTTGCACTGTGTATGCAAATTGATTTTGCTGTTGGCCCTGCCATTGATTTTAAGAATGGCCAACAAAGTAAGCAAATCAAATGTGCCCTTCTCTTATTCGCTATCGAATAAATAATCCAATGCGTAATTGAAGCCAGGCCAATTGAATGCCTTCTGTCCCTCAAATGAAATTAAATTGATTTGCATTTGCATGGGAATTATGCAACGAAGCAGCAACAGCTGTTCGATGGCAACTTTTGTCACAAGCCTCACAATAATTGAAATGTTCCAACCCATTCAATTTGACGGCAATTACTTTGAGTGCAACAGCTCCAACTGTAATTGCAACTGCAACTGCAACTGCAACTCTACGAAATCTGCCAAGTGTCAGCCTGATCAAAACTCAAGTCAAAAGTCACTGCGTTCTTAACGAGATACGTAAGCAATTTTCCAGCAATCCAATATCAATTCACACTGCAATCGTTTCGTAATTGGTAGCTCGGATTATCGTATACGTTTTGTCAAAGTATCAATATATTATATGTTAATTGACCAGAGTTACATAGTAAAATATTATCGATTGACTTTGATATGGAAAGTAATTCGGAGAATGTCAAAGTAAGATAATGATTAATTTTTATTAAAAATGCATTTTTGTAATTAAAACAGAACATACATGTTTTTTTTTTTAATTCTTTCAGTATTTTATATCAACAGAACATACAAAATGCTGTTCTAAAAATCAAAGCTTTAAAATTTAAAAAATACTATATAGCTCTTAAACTATTGATTTAAACTATAAAGTGTATATTCATAGATATATTCCTTAGCTTTCAGGCAGCGTGAACAGATTTCGAATCAATTTAGCCACTCTCAACAATTCACTTAAAATGCAAGCTTACTTTTAGATATTAATAAATTTAATAAAAAAAAATTAAAGGTTAAAGAAACATAGAAACATTTGATTACAAAGAAATTTGTCAATTTTGTTACCTAATGTTATATATAGAAGTCGATTTTATGTATACCTTTTTATCTTAGGTACATAACACCTAATTCAAACTATCAATAGCTTTGTGAGTAAATCGATAATCTCTGGTTCAATTCCGTTCAAATAATTACAGCATTTGTAAACATAAGATTAACCAGGAAATAATCATTAGCTGTGATTGCATGTTGATAGCTTTGCAATCACCGATACTTCATCAACAGCTGAGTCCTCCTCGGCATCCTTCAATTATCAGACTAATTATGGCATTTTAAAATAAATTCCGCATCAGTCATCCAGTCATCATTAACGCATTCCCCCCGTAACAAAACCCAATCCATTTCCCATTCTATATAGCTGAAGGACGCATAATGAGGTGATGTTGGAGGGAGTCAGGTATTCGGCTCCTGGCAACAACATCGACAGAATCAATTAGCATTTCAATGCATTGCATTCAAGGTCAGAATTCACACTTCATAGTTTTTAACTTTCCAAATGTGTTCACTTAATTATGCAGCTTGTTAGTGCCACAAATGAAAGCGAGGAAAAATGAGAAAACTGAAAATACATGACCACAGCTGGTAGCCAAAAATATTATTATATATATATATATAAGGTTGCACTGGTTTCTTTTTTTGGCACAAACTGTGCCCCAGGCCAACAGCTGTCCAGCTGGCTTTAAATGCAAAAGAATGGAAAGCGTGGCGAGGTGGCTGAATGATTCGAGGGAAAGTTCTGCCTCTAGTGAATTGGGTAAAGTTGTGGGAGTTGCAACTGTTGTCTGTCCACGTGCTGCACTCACGAGAGAAACAGAGTATGGGAAAGAAAGGTTGTGCGAGAGTTGAAGCCAACTTTTGTGATGTGTTAAGCATGTGGCATGTGGCATGTGGCATGTGGCAAAGATGCACTCTAACATATGCCAACACTGTTTGCAGCAGCTGAAAAGTTCCGCTTATCCCAGCTACAGTTTTGCACTTTTGCTTAAGCCAACGCATGCTTTTACCTGTTCCCAGCTTCCGTTTACAGCTTTGACCGCAAATCGCGACTTTGTTAGGAATATGAAGCATGTATTGCCTGATGGATGTATGCTTCGCATATGACTCGCATTTTCAAATAGCGAAGCTGAACTTTAAACTGATTTATGATTCGAGTTTTAAACGAAACTTTCAAATTCTGTTGATATGAGCATAAATAGTATTGCAACTAGTTTCAATTGTGACTTCTACCGTTCAGACATGCCAAATTCTCTGAATATCATAGGGAACTCTTCTAAATAGCGACAGATTTGTCAAGTATTTTTGTCACTTGCTCAAAATATCAAAGCTATAAAACTTTTCAAAATATTGAAACAATTTTATATACATACATACCTTGTTGACTTCTCTAAAGGTCAATAAATTGTTTTTGCATTGTTGTTACAATAATTGGAACTTTTCTACATTTTTATATATTTTGGAACTTGATAAACTTCTCAAAAATATTAATAATAGGGTATTTCCACTGTTAGTAAGAGGTTCAAAAAGGTGGCCAAGATGCACCTAGATTCAGGGAAAAATAAGTTGTTCGATGTCTACCTTAAGATCTTAGACAAGGAATTTTCATTACAGGGTTATTGCAGTTAGTAGCGTTGTACCATAAAAGCATTTTAAAATAGTTAAACTGAAGTTGCGTTGATCTGGCTGAGAAGTACAGACGGTCAATCGCTTTCTGGTTCGCCTAGTGTTGATTCTTCTTCATCAGATATCTCTGGGACTTCAGGCGGCCAAATTAAGTGTCAAAGAAATGAGAGACGACTTTGAAGGCTGCATAAATAGGCCGTTGACTAGGAGCAGGGCAAACTGAATTGTATTTTTTCTTTCAACCAGCTGTTTTTTGTTTACGATTCTTTACCAAATAACATCCATAAGCAAAGCACAACTTTAAAATTTCCCTTTACTCAAACGCCTACTCTATACTAAGGGAATCGTCTAGTATTATATTCTGTTGAATCTTCTCGTAATTGTTTATAATTGTATGTATGCATTGTTGTCACTATCGTTGGAATAAATGCCTTTTTTCCACAATTGTTATTAGCCGGAACTTGTTTAAATATCGACTTAAAATCTCTTTCCAAATTAATTTTATGTATCATGGACTTTAAAAAGCTATTCTCTGTTTATACTTGTTACCCAAAATGCCATTTAACGTGGTTGTTAGCTGTTTGGGTTGCTTTGTTTACTCAGCAACGTATAAAAATCAACGCCACGAAGTATGCTACATATTTTTGAATGCGAAAAAGAGCGAACGAGTTTGAGTGTACATAGTTCGAGTTTCAGCAAATTTCAGCAGAGAACACAACGCGTTTTAATTGTGTGTTAAACAAATTCTGTGTTCCATAGCCAAAAAAAAACAAAACAAATACAAAAACAAACGGAGAAAACAACCCAACGCCAGTGAAAGCATCAATTAAAGCAACACGATCCCAACGTCATGTCTGGCAACGCCAGTGACAGCAACGGAGCAACAGCTCCAGGCGCCAGCCACGCCCCACCGCCCCCACAGTATATAATAACCACACCCAGCGAGGTTGATGCCGATGAGGTGCGTTCTGTTGCAGATTTAGAGCTCAGTTCGCCGGGCGATGACAGCGTTTTTGGTTCGATATCGGAACATCAACAGTTGCAGCAACAGTTGGTGCAGCAACAGACAAAACTATCGCATAACCAGAAATATAGTCAAACATCGAGCACAAGCACGAGCAGCACAAGCAGCAAACTTGCCACACGCTCATATTCTGTGACCAGCAGCAGCAGCAGCGGCGCAGCGGCAACATCAGCAGGAGCATCCACGTCACAGCAACTGCAGCATTTGCAGCACAGTCAACAGAAGATCATGTCGAGCAGCACACGGAGTCAGAGTCTGCAGTCGAGTGCCATTGTGAGTGAACAAAGTGCACATCTGTTGAGCACAGCGGCGGCATTGGCGCAACAATTGAAGGCGCAATCGTCAACAGCGATCATTACCAGCGAACAGCGCAGCAGCAGCAGCACCAGCAGCAGCACCACCCGTTATATGACATCAACCACACAGGGTGCCAGCACTTCGACAACGGGCACTAAGTCGAAATTTCAGAGTTTCTTGCAACAGCCGGAGGCACATTCCGGATTCCTAACCGCACACCAGAAGCATGTACGGCAATTTGTGCGCTCAACATCGGCACATTCGGAGGCGGCGGCCAGCATGACACCGGTGAGTGGTGCAAGACCGGAGAAATGCATACGCAGCGCCTCGACACAAATCGATGATGCTTCGGCTGCCAGCGGAGATGGTGCATTGGGCGAGGGCAGCATGCAATTGTCCATGTCCAAGCTAGGACTGCAGCAGTCCTCATCCATTCTCATCTCCAAATCGGCCGAAACCATCGAGATGAAGAGCAGCTCCTCCTCGGCCGGCATGCGCACCCAGCTGACCCTCAGCGGTGGCTTCCTGGCACCGCCCAATCGCAAAATCACCATCCTAAGTCCCATCCACGCACCGCCGGGACTACACGATATGCTCAAGCGTGCCGGACGATCGCCATTGTCGCCACGCATCAGTTTTCCGGGCAGCGAGACGGATCTCTTTGGGTGAGTGTGCATTTGAGATTGAGTTTTCTTTGAGATATTATTGGGGGGAAGTTCCTTAACAATACAATCTTTCCCTTTAAACGATTGATAAAATTTAACGTTGAGTTCCCTTAACTTGCTTACTGTCAAGTTCATAATCGACACTGATAGCTTAATTTATTGTTATACCCTGTGCCCATTAAAAATGGGCAAAAAAGGATATAATGAATTTGTGTGAATGTATGTAACAGGTAGAAGGAGGCATCTCCGACCATATAAAGTGTATATATTCTGAATCAGTATCAATAACCGAGTCGTCCGTCCGTTCGTCAGTATGAACGCGTCGATCTCAGCAACTATATGAGCTAGAGACTCTAAATCCCATTAAAATGAAAATACTTTTATTTAAAAGTAGACTGATAAGTTATTAAGTTGCATTTCTCAACTTACTTACAGACATGAATCACCCAGACCGGTTTACTACATAAATGCAGAAACTCTTATCCAGCAAGTTCATTTAAAACTATTTCAGTTGGTTCTTTAAGACCTAAACCCATAACATAACAGTTTAACTTCTCCGAGGTTATTCATGAATGCAACACTTCATCTACATTCAGTTAAAAACCTTTAAGTTGGTTTGCAACCTATTCGGCAATCTTATTATTACCATGTTAAGACAACTGAGTACTTGTACTATTTCAATTAATCAATTAATTAAAAAACCTTAGTTCAGCTACTATATTCTGTACATTTGCTATTTGCATAGTTAGTACTAATTCTATAGGTATTTCAAAACTCATTCTTAAAGCCAATATCCTCCTCTCCTCCTCCTTTAGAATTGAAACAACTTGTTCATACGTTCGTGAATCTCATCTTTAGTTTTACAGAACTGAACCCATATTACAATCATTCTGTTACTCCTTCGAGACTATATCCCTATCATATGTACCTCAGTGAAATAAGTATATGTGCATTTTTTAATTTGGTTGTATTTTCTACAAATTTATTGATACTTTATTTTTAGGTATGCAACTCTGTGTACTCATATGTTATGAACATATGCATACTAAAAGATTCATCTTTGGGCTTTAGTCTTAGAACCGTTATTATAAATTGCGTCGCATTCCCCAGTTTTCATATGAAATAAGTATATGTGCAAACTAATTATATTGTACATTTTCGCGTAAATAAGCTAAGAACTGCAAAGTAAACATTTTCTTTAATATACAGATAGTGAGTTAAATTATTTTTATATATTTTGAGTATAAGTTTTTCTTTAAAAATGTGATTTTACGTCAGAATGTCACGTGGAGCACATTTGTCGCAGGAAGACCGCGGTGTGATAATAGGATTGGCCGAAGCTGGCAAAAATATTAGTTATATAGCCGCCAGACTTAGTCGACATAGGAATACCATGGTGAACTTCTTAAGAAATCCCGAAATTTAAGGACAAATCAAACGGAGCGGCAGACAAACTGAAATTGGTAAACGCTGCAAGATGCAATTTCGCCGATAAGCCGTTCAAGATTCAAGTCATGCACAGAAATCAAACGTCAACTGCTGCTAGACATATCCAGTAGACGGGTTAATCAAGTTTTGAAGGAGATCGATACCGTTGAATATGCTTTCCGAGAAGTTATACCCAGGCTATTGAAGCGTCACATGACCGCTGGTTTAGCATTTTACGAAAAATACAAATTTTTTTCAGATGAGTTCAAAAACGTTATATATCCAATGAAAAAAGGTTTAACTTGGACGGACCCGACTGTTTTCAAAAATTTTGGAGCGATATTAGGCAATCGCTGCAGACATGCCATAAGCGGTACCATGGCGGAGGATCTTTGATGATTTGTGCTGCGTTTGGGTATGCTAGAGAGTCTTCACTGTGCTTAATACCAACCAGAACATATGCAGACATCTAAAAAGAGTTGTTGGATACCACTCTCATTGATTTTGTTGGAAACCTAGGTCTTCAAGAATAGTCGCCAGTTTGATACGATAAATTACCTCAAAAAGGCAGTAATCGAAGAGTGACCCTACAACCCTAAAAAACTTGGCCAACTCAATGCCAAATTGTATTAACTAGCTTTTTTTAAATTAAAGAAACATATAAGCTATTGAAAGCAAAAAAAAAATCGAAAAAATCCTTGAATTTCTTCATTTTTTTTGTCCTTTTTCATTATGCACATATTCTCATTTCCATTATGCACATATACTTATTTCATATGATGCACATATACTTATTTCCTATGAAGTTAAATTTGTTAATTCAATATTTTTCAATCCCTTATATATTTTGAGAATAAAATGTAATGTTTTGGTTAGTATATAACAAAAGTACATAAATAAAAAAGATCCAATCTATTATTTTGGTTCTTATTGAAATTGTCTTCAACAATGTGAATGCACATATACTTATTTCACTGAGGTATAACTGAAACAGTTTACCTCTTAACAAGATGTCATAATCAACATCTATTAGTCTCCCTCAGCGCAGTGATTTTCAATGATTTTCTTCTCAGCTACAGACTGAATCTCCAGTAATTAGTCATTATTTATTTTGTTACTCTTTCAGGACCATATCTCTATCAAAATTTTTATTTAACTATCTTCAAATGGACAGGACTCCCGTTATTGCATATACATAATCTTTTGTTTTTCCCTTTAGACTAGATTTCCCTTACCGAAAGCAATTCACAAATTCCCAATCTGCAATCTGTAAGAACCCACTCAGTAGTTGTTTATTCTTACCCATCTTTATCTTCCCTTAACCCTAATTTAACACTTATCAATCTTCCAGTATATACAAAATCTTTAAATGTATTAACTTGCTCATAGTTCATCTATCGTACCATATCTATAAAGCTAAAGGAGGTATCCGGTTCCAATTTCAGTTGCCAAAATTTAAACTAAGCAAATTATGTTTTGTTAACAAGAAGTTGCAAATTTATGTTTATGATTTTAACAGTTCATCAGTTTGACACAAAATCGCTTAACAAACTCGCATTGTTTGTATACGAAAATAGGAGCAACAACAAGGTCATCAAGTAGAAGAGGGGGAAAATCAACAAGAACAAAGAAAATCTTTTGATTAACAACATTGTGTTGCTGTCGGTCCCTTTTCGCCTCCAGCTAATGAGCTTGTTTATATCCGCTTCCATGTCCTTGTCCATGTGAATGTTGTTGTTGTGGTTGTTGTTCACATTGTTTTTGTTGTTGATGTCCGTGTCAGCATCTGCATTTATAATCGTGTCCGGAATTTGCCTGCAGAACGTGCTCATCTTATTGTTAATTGTTATTTTGTTGTTAAAGCTTTTTTTTTGGCTGTGATGCAGATCGCGTATACGCTCCGTGTGCGCTTCGAATGTCATGTCATTCGCAGTTCGACAGTTGCCAGTTGTCATCGCCGCTCAGACCGTTCGTCTCGCCCTCTTTGGCTGTTGTCAAAATGCCAAAATTCTTTGTCATAGTCGTATAATTAAATTTAAATGTTTTCATTGCGAGGCCTGGCAACGACAGCGACAACTGAGAGATAAGGTTAGACAGAGAGAGACAGAGAGAGTGAGAGCGGGATGTAGCGACATTTATATTAATAACAGCAGCTAGCCTGTTAAATTTTTAATGAACCAGTCACAGAAACAACAGCAACAGCAATGACAACTGAAAATCGTCAGCGCACGTTAACAATTATTGATATTATTATCCTGCAGGACCCTGACGACAATCTATCTGATAAATGCTTGTACTTATCATAATTGAAATGCCAAAATAAAAAGAAGAGCGCTAAAAATAACAAGGGCGCTTTTTTAGGCGCTTGCTTGAATAGCAGATACCCTGTCCTTTCTGAATTCCTTTAGAACTGGCTACATAATCTCAACAAACCTGCTTTTTACTATTATTATTTAATTTTCAGAATAAGAAAAATGCAAATAATTCTATGAGTTTCAAAATAATATATTTATTAACTATGTAAACCTATGTACCCATATGTAGTTTAAATTGTCTAATTTGTTGTCTTACGCAATAATCGACTTATCTGTCAATTTTACCTTTCTTAGCCATTTTATTATTAAAATTAATTCAATGTAATGCAATACAGATGGATATAAATAATGAATTTGTATTGTTAACAAGCCCGTTCATTTTCTTTAAGACCCTCTTAATTAATCTGCTTAGCCAAAGGGTATTTTAAATTAAAGGGAAACACTGCAATCCATCGAATTGAAATGAGTTTGAACCCAAATCGAATAAAACCCAATAAAATACTCCGATAATTAAACAGCTGTCAGCTTTAAGCTTTCAATTCGGTTCAATTTAATTTTGTTCAGCTCAGCTCAGGACAGATCAGCTCAGCTCAGCACACATTTTGCATATATGCACAATTTTATTTTATTTTTTTTTTTATTTCACCTTGTTGGCAAAGCGCAAATTAATACCTATTATAAATAGAAAATGTTCGCTGTTATTTAATACATGCATAAGAACATTTTGTTCTAACATTTTCCATCCGTAATCCCATCCAATAAATCAAGCAAACAGAATGAGCTTGGTTAATTGTGAAATATCCTACTGTTATTTATTAGATAAACGCACAAATAAATTCGTTTAGATTGAAAAACATATGTTTGAATTTTCAATTTAAATAAAGTTTCTGAAATGCAAGTAAAATATCTTTCTTGATATTTAATTACTTTGCGTATTCATAGCGAATAACTTTTTAGATCTGCAATTGAATTTTAAAAAAATTTTATTTTTGGAAATAAAACTCAATGGATTTTGGTTGTTATTTTAATCTTAAAGGAACTTTAACTAATTTTCGAACTTTCATTTTAAAATTTTCGTAACATTGTAAATTAAGAATCCAATTTTTAGGCATATAGTTTATCTTTGATCGGAGTTGGTTACGAAACGTTAACGTTTTAAATTTTAAAAATAAAATGCGGATATAAAAATTTGTTTAAGGCTGAAATTTTATAAAAATTTTCATTTCCCTTTAAAGAGGAAAATTCCATTTGTCGCTCTTTGATATACGCACACTTTCCACGATTCATGTTCTCTGTTTTTGCCAAGTCATATATTACACTTAGCAAGTTCACTCCAAGGAAAACTTTGAGTGCCCTATGACTCCTAGGGTATTTTTTTGAAAATGTTTAAAAACAAAAAGTTGTAACGCTGCTACTTTTCCCTTCGATGCGGCGAACTAAACACTTGGACAAGATAAATGGCAGCTTGTTTTTCATATTAATTGACTGTCGAAACTTTTGTTGTGCGCGTTCAACAACAGAACTAACTGTCAATTGGTGTCAGTTCTCGCGTTTCTACCCCGCTTTGGCCGGCGGGGAGCCGAACAATTAACAAAGTTATCAGTTGCATCGGACCGACAAGTGCACATGTTAATTAATAATAAACTGTACATTACCTAGAACAACCCCCATGACCCCCAATTCGTGGCACCCCTTTGGTGGGGTTTGGTATACAGACATTGTGGCAGATTTATTAAACGGAATGTTGCCCTTAACTATGTGGCTGATTTTAAATTGTTTGTTATAGCCTTACCCGCCTCCCCCGCCTTGCACAGCAACAACTCGACGAATGAGCCACCCCACTGAATGGGGGTTTGGGGATAGAGGCAGACGACTGTCGGTCCTCTGATAGTACATATAACTCTCGGAGTGTACATAAATCTCTTAAAGCTAGGGGCTCAACTTTTGCGCTTTATGTATGCGTGACTTATGTTTACAGTTTATTTATTATTTAAAACATAACAGACAAATGGGCCGGGCAATGCTTTTTCGTCGAGCAAAACAAAGATAAAAATTATTTTTAATGCCAGAACGAGAAAGAGAGAGATAGCGCGACGCAGCTTCACCTCAGGGAAGTCAAACGCCTTTGGGACAAACTCGACTTTCACTTTGACTTGGACTCCATTTATATGTGTCCAAATATTTTACAATACTTTGTCTCACTTACACACTTTCCCTTTCCCTTTATCTATCCCTCTGTCTCCCTCTAACTTCCTCTAGCTTTGTCTGTGTATCTCTTTCTCGTCGCTCAAAGGGAACGCAAGTCTAATGCTAAATTAAACTGAGCAGCTGAAGGCGTTTTGGGAGCCCGATTAGAGGCCAAGCGGAAGCAGCGAACCCCCCAAAAATACCCTTCCCTCTCATCTTACCCCACTTACAGCTCAGTTACAGGCCCAGTAAACTGTGCAAGATCCAGTGACAAACAGGCCAAATGAAACCCGCAGCCAAATAAAAAAAAAATAAAACAAAAAGACAAAGGAATAAACACAAAATGTGGCACAAACTGAAGATATGCGGGCAGAAGAGCAGAGCGAAAAGGGGACCTAATGTTGGGTTGGCCGACTAAGGAAAACCCTTTTAAGACATTTGAAGAAAAAAAAGGAATGAACAAAAATTTGTTTACATGCCGACGCAGTGCGCGTGCCTTTGTTTGCATATTAAATTCGAGTTGCATACTTTTTGGGCGATAATGAAGGCATTTTTGCGCGAATGACTTCAGTTTAGAGTTTGTAGGCAAGTTTGGAAATGGTCTCAAGGTGCCAGCAAATGCTGTGAAAAAGGTTTCCACAACTCTGTGTGTGTGTGTGTGTGTGTGTGTGTGTGTGTGTGTGTGTGTGTGTGTGTGTGTGCGTGTGTCGCCTCAATTAACTGACAAAACGACGACGAGTCGGACAATGGGTGAATCTCCTACCCTTAAACGGATATCTCTAATCTCTAATAAAACATAGAGCTTCGTTTGCTCTACAAAGAAAACAGCTGTAGTTACACTTGGCCTGCATCTTCAATGTGTTATGCAAACATCGTAAATCCTTAAACGATTCAACAGCAAAATGAGAAAAGGGAAAAAATTAAACGAAAAGGAAATGAACGGTTTGCGTTGAGAAAAAGCTAAATAAATTTTCATTTGCGTGGGACGCAGATTAAATCTAATTGCAGACTAAATAAATGTACGACTCAAATGGCAGTTTATACATACATACATACATACTACATACAAACAAATATATTCAGATGTTCACACACTCTGTAGCCAAAAGATGTCAAACGGGTATAATGTGCAAAAAGGAAAGCAAAAGGAAGTTAATAGAAGCTTTAAAGAGTGTAGTAGTAAGATATATAATCAAATAGTTGGAAAAATTACAGGTCTCTCTATAGTTCCTTTATAAAATATCCACTGCATTAATCGACTGACGAAAAAAAAAGGAAATGGGACAAAAAGAAGTTTAAAGAAACTCTAAAGAGTGTATAATGTATATTTTGTTTTATTTTCGAGGGAGTAGTAATAAATAAATTCAAATAGTTGGAAAATAATAATAAAATATAAGGTTAAATAATAAATTACAGGTCTCTCTATTGTACCTTTTTTATCACCTGACTGACTCACAGACAGAGTGAATGATTGATAAATACAAAGCGCAAGCTTTAACAGTTAAGCAATTGCATTTCCTACAGCTAAATCGATTTTAAAATAAACTATTGAGTGACCATTCAAAAAATACTTTCCCAATGAAAAGTAGAAATTATATAAATTGTGTGAGCGAAAAAATAACAATTCTCTAATTGGAAATTGTGCAGTTTTATCTGTAACGTTTTAAAGTTGTATACTAAAGTCCGTTTAAATTTAAAGTTCTGCATGCATTGTTAAATACGAATTGATTTGTTAAAAGAGAATTATTATTGATACGCATTCTTATAATGTAATGTAAATATATGCAGGCAAATAATTACATTCCATATCTGTCGAGTCTTAAAAGTCTCTCCGTCTGCTTGCAACTCTTGCATTCCTTGAAGCATTAAATGTGGTATACAGTTCCTTTTACGTAATTAACACTGCCGTCCGAATTTAATTAATAATTTGATAGATTTCAAACGTATGCCTCTCTTCAACCATTTCTCTTATAATTCATACACATTGTTGTTGTTTCAAGTCAGATGAATAATTTGATATTGTTTCAACAAACATTTACCAGCTGCAACATATTTTATTACATGTATTTCCAAATGAAGCCAACAATTTTCGAATAATTAATTAATAAACACCGAATTTATGAATTTCAGAAATTATTAATATGTATTTATAGAAAGAGAGAAGCATCCTCTTTAACAATTCAGTTAGCAGATAAATTTAATGTAAATAATTTCTATGTATCTACAGCAATGCATATTTCTTTCTCAACTTAAGTCATCCGTTATTAAGTTTTTAGTGGGCATTGAAATAACTCTACTCATTGTCTTATATTTTCAGTAAAACTTAAAAAGTTGTTCTCGTTCAACTAAAGCTTTTAAAACCGCTTTTTGAAGTTTAAGTCGCCCAGCTAATTATTAAAAAAATAATAGCTAGTAAATCGCATGCTAAATTATGCAACGTCGTTAAAAAGCAAGGAAAAGCGGTGGTAATTGGTTCTTAACGCAAAACTGTTAATTAGCACAAAATGCAACATAAGTGCGTACCCACGCTCCATTATAAATATAACAACAACAGCAACAACAAGAATGAAATGAATGAAAGACTGAGCAGGAGCGAAAACGAATACTTAATATTAAGCATACGCTACGTGTCACATTTGCAAAGTCTGGTGGATAGTATAGGAAACGACAGACTTGATAAGGATAAGCAGATGGCATAATCTCAGGGAAATACATATATGGGAAGTGGCAGCTGAAGAGGGTCAGGCGGCAGCCTAGAGAAAGAGAACACAGAACCAAAAGAGAGGCAGAAAGAAAGAGAAGAGTAAAGGAGAAAGATAACGGGAGATGCTAGAGCTTCCTGGCTTGTTACTGTCGGAAAGCCGCTAGCGCTTAAGGCTAAGCAGCCACAAAGTATGCAATGCTTTTGCTACCGCTACTGTTGTTGCAACCTCAGCACGTGCAACAAACTGACAGACGGACAGACAAAGGACCTTCAATAAAATCACCGAGCACACAAAAAGCACTGTAAAACTGGAAAAAAACAGGGAAAAACGCAGCAACAGCATAAATCAGAAAAAAAATTTGTATATATCGAGCACACTCCTCGGAGATTTTTACCTGGAGACCGTACTGAGGGTGGAAGGAGGGAAGAAAATTGCAGGATGGGGATAGGCGAATGTCCACGAGAACTCAACAAACTGAGCCACAGTCATCGTTTGATTTGCGTCAACAAAATGTGGGTGGCAATGGGGGTGGCAATAGTTAGGAGAATGGTTACCGGAAGGAATGGACGAACGCGTAGGTAGCAGAAGAAGCAGAGTGAGCGTTCGTGCTGAGCAGATTATTCGTATGCTTAACTCCCGACAAAATGCACATTATTGCGCCGTTCAATTGAAATTTGTGGTCATTCTCAAACTTACTAGTAGTAAGCAGTTATTAGGGGGGTAGGAGAAAAAACACGCTAAGACTTGCGAGTTGAAAAGCTTGCAAAGCTTTTTAGTGAAAGCTTTTGCTGTGCTTTTCACCTCAGTACTTTTGCTTTAGTACAGACAATTGTCAAAACTTTTGTGGGAGTAAAAGCCCTGTCATCCAGGGTGAAGCTTGAGCAAAAGCTCTGCAAACTTTTCAAGCTCCTTGATGTGCTGCATAGCCACTGTGCTTTCTGTTGCTGCGGGTCAGGAATTTAATGAAAAGCTTTTCACAAATGGCATTAGCGAGTTCCAAATGAAATTCAACTCAAATGTAATAATGGAAATGACATTTAATTGAAATTAAAATATGAAATATGTGGCAGAGATGGCATAATAATATAATTGAAGAGTAGATTGGCATAGCAGGGAAGAGAAAAACAGAATAACGATTTTACATGATGGGAAAGGATAGAATAGAAATGTTTAAAATATAAAAAAATATAATGGAATATACGATTTTAAAATATATATACCATATTGATCATAATATTATATATATAAATATAATAATATAATATATATATATGTGTATATATGTATATATGTGAGGTAGGTAGGTTATTAACTCAGTGTTTATTATATTGATTAAGATGAAAAGTATACAAAATTGGTTCATTTAAAAGTATATTCTACTGCGTTCTCTGCTGAATTTTACTGTTTTTTACTGCGTAGTTTTCTGCATTGATTTTATGCGTGCGTCTTCGGCGTCGTTTTTCTCTAGAGTTTACCTATTACTCTGAATATTAAAATATCGTTCCAAAACTAATGTGTAATAGTAACATCAGCTGTTGAATTCTGCTGTTCTTGATCTGATGTTAATTATCTCGATATCTGCTGGTATTCGGCTGTAAACTATCTGCTTATCTACTGTTGTTCTGCTGTGGGTACTCTACCATATCTAACATATATACAAACATATGTATATCCTATTATTTGTATAATGCTGCGAAATACTATCTATTTTTAAAGCTATGCAAGGAAATTTGTTAATCAATTAAGGTGAGACATTAATACTACATAACTGATGTAGGAACATTCTAGCAGTGTTGCCAAGTCAGCCTTTTTCCGGATAGATCTGTCCTGTTTTTAACTATTTCATAGTTTTAATAAATGAATGAGTCGCGATGTTAGCGACGGCAAAAAATCCTATAGCAAATGCTGCAAGTGCAGTATACATATATTTAAAAGTGTATCAAATCCGTGCACAAGTGTCTTCCGCCCTAGCCAATACAATTAAGTTACAGCCTGTTGTAATACGTGAAGTTTAGCCAAATGCCAAAGTATAGTCAAGTGAATATAGTAGCAACTAAATTTTAAGATGCAGGCGCTAAATTCCATTTTGTTCATCATTTAAAATTATACCTCTATCTAGTTATACACTAGTGGGCACATTTATTTTGACAAAACTTAAAGTTAAATCTACTCATAATTTGAACTTACTTCATGTAAATTTTGGCATCAATGGAAAGGTTGTTTAAATTCCGTTTGAATGATACATTCCTTAACCCATTAAGTACCCATTAAATTTTAGAACTTTTGTGAAAGTCTACTTTTTCGACTTTTTTCCTCGGGCTTTAAAAAAAAATGTTTTGATGCAAGAAGTTTGTCCAAACAATTCTAATACTGACTGCAAAAAGAAATTTTCAAAAATCTCTTCGCAAATATTTTTTATGATTTTTTGAATGGGGTGACCTCAAAATAATTTTGTATGAAAAGGAGGAAAAAGAGCCAAAAAGCAATTTTCAAAAAAATCATAAAAAATATAAGCGAAAAGATTTTTGAAAAAAACTTTCTGCAGTCACTATTAGAATTGTTTGGACAAACTTTTTGCATCAAAACATGTTTAAAAATTTAAAATTTAAAACCCGATGACAAAATTTCAAAAAGTCGACTTTTACAAAAATTCTAAAATTTCAATGGGTACTTAATGGGTTAAGGAATTTCCATTGATGCCAAAATTTACATGAAGTAAGTTCAAATTATGAGTAGATTTAACTTTAAGTTTTGTCAAAATAATTGTGCCCACTATTGTATATGGACGTTGCCATAAACAATTTGTTTTATAAAGAAACACAAAAAAAACTTTTGCTTTATTTCCCGCATTTTCCTGGTTGGTTTGTGCTGTTTCTGTGGCAAAATGTTAGTAACACTTCATTCTAGCAGTTTCCAATCAAATTTGAATTTCTTTTATTAACGATATAGATACATTTACCAATAATTATGATTATGGATTATGTTTCTGGAGCAGTTCAACTTGATTGAACTAATATCGGTTTGACTGACAACACTTTGTTTTTGGTGTTTGCAGCTGCCACTTAATTGTGTTTTAATTTTATGCTTTTATTCAATATATGGCATACAGTAGTAATAAATTATGTAATATACATTTTAAAGCGATATGTATTTATATGTTCATTTAAAGCAATGAATTTAAATAGCAAAGCGCATTTGAAAAGTGTTCTTACAAGCAGTTGAAGTCAACTCGCTTTTATTTAAACATTGTGTCAGACTATGATTTAAAAAATGATTTGCAAATATCAATCCTTGAATTTAAGATACAATATTTCTAATTGGGTAACGGGATATTTTTATAGTTTAAGCTCCATTAATGCTCTAACTTTACGAATTTGTATTCATTTCTTTTCTTTCTCCTTACAGGTAAGTCAAAGCTGATGTTGAAGTCCTTTCCCATACACTCTTCCCTGGAATGGTCTGACAATGTCTGTGGTAAGCTGTCAAATGAGCCAAACAAATTTTATCAAGTTTAAATGAGGGATGGTCGGTTTCCTCTTTTTTTTTTTAGTAGCGTGTGGATATTTTGGCATTTTTGGCTAAAAGTGCCGCGGACCTTTGCGGTCTAATGGCCCATCATGTTGTGCCTTGATGGCCAACCATTATACATAAATAACAATCAATAAGCTAACTTAGTGCGAGAGTTTAAAATGTTGCGGATACGCAACTGGTTGTTGATCGGTGGAAAGAAGGGAGGTTGGCCCAAAGGCAACCGGAAAAACAATCAGCAACACGTTGAACCTTGGCATTTTTTTCGCTATGGCCGTTTTTTTTTTTATGATTAACTTTGGGGGCGTTTACTGCTGCAGCTGCTTGTTGACTTGCCACAACACCCCCGCCTCTCCCCCTCCACGGCATGGCATGGCCAACAGCGGTAGCCCCAAAGCTGCAGCAGCTTATTTGTTATCAAGTGCAACAGCACAAAGAAAAAGAAAAAAGAAGTTGCACAAAAAAAAAAAAATGAAAATATAATAAAAGAGGGAAAAAATGTACTTTAAAACGTATGCAATTTGTTGCCTCGCAGTCACGCCCACCCGCTGGCCAAGGCAACTGCAATAGAGTTTACTCTCTTTCTCTGACTGTGTGTGTGTGTGTGGCATGCCGCAATATACACACTCACCCACACACACACACACAAACACACTGAGGCAGACAAACACACAGCGGGCAGGCAAATCTCAAACGAAAACAGAGTTCAAAGCGCAGGAAATTGAAAGCATTAAAAAATGTGAAAAACGAGATGAAATTGACTTATGCAAAACGACGACTAAGCATATACCCTGTAAAAAAAAAAAAACAGTTTGCAAGTCGAAGAATGTATGCCTACAGGTTAACATAAACTTCTGCATACCCAAAGCTATATAATTTGATTTGTGGATTTTCATTTGACCCATGCAATTGAAAGTTGTCTTCAATTTTGAATAACTCTTCTTTAAATTAAATTATGAAAATTCTTTGATTTGTGCTTTACAGGGTATTTGTCAGTTTAACACTGATGAAAGTCACAAAATTATATTGAAATAAACTTTGCGAGAATTGATTCTCTATCACAGTTCAAATCAGAAACTTACACATTGAGATACTAAAACGAATACTATTAATACAAATAATATTAAAATAAATATAAATATATCTGAGTTAAAATCAAAATATAGAGAGTATCTTGCAATTATCAAGCAAAAGTATTTCAACTATTAAATGTATCTTATCTGTAGACATCGCAAATGTAAATAGAAAAGTTCTGTTAACAAACGTTGCGAAAATCTGGCACTAACAACAATCGAAACAGACACTGACTGAATGTGATTGTTGCTCTCGTTGTTGTAGATGTTGTTGGTCTACAACATTTACATCTATGTATCTGTAAAGCGTCTGCCTCCTGGGTGCCATTTTCTATTCATCATATAGCTGCTGCTCTTTGTTGTTGTTGTCGTTGTTGCTGCTCTTTGTCGTTGCTGCTGTTGTTTTGGTTGTTGCTGTTGTTCTGTCGGGGCACAAAGCACAGCATGAAGCAGCAACAGCAGCAGCAACAGCAAGAAAAGTAAACATTTATTTGTTTTAATAAATGCCTCAGAGAAATGCTTAGTGAATTTAAAATGCACCTCTATATAATTTTCATCTGTTAACCAAAGCATATTATTGATTAGTTGATTAAACTATTGCATTTATTAAATTTAGATATAATTTGACATAGTTTTATTAAGAATAAAAAAACTATAAATAATTTCAGAAAACTAATTTAAAGTCAACTGAGTGCTGCGATCAAAAGATTGATTGTTAAAAAAAAAAATTCTGCATCAATAATCAAGAATATTGAAACCTTTTTTGGTCTTCTAAGTATCCCTTCTATCGATTCCTAAGTTTGTACAATATTTACACTTTATATACGCATTATTTGCAAGAAAATAAACTAATTACTTCCATATTGTCTTTAAGAGTATTTCGAAATAATTATAATAATGATTTTCATCTAACGTTTCACTTACAATAAAAGATAGGTATTCAAAGTGTGAGGAATAGAAACATATACATAGTAGTCACGTACAAAGAAACAAAGTGAAATCTCATTTAAGTGACAAAGATAGAAGCAAGGAAATATTTTTACAAGAAAAGATCAAAGCAAGGAAAAACAGTTGGTTTTTTTTCTGTATGTACAAGATTTCATCTTCAAAATGTTTTGTACACGTCTCATAGCGAAAATGTTTGTCTTTATTATGCTCAAAAATATGAGCAGAGCCATTTACAGGTATCTTTATTGTTTGGATAAGAGAAAAACAGATAAAGACTTAAGTTTAAATTTTAAGAGTTTTGCTGGTAAAAATCACAATAACTTCTTGAAAACTTATTGCGTATTTTATTTAAGCATCTTCATTGTTTGTATCAATTTAAAAAATATGATATTATTATAATAAAGATACCAGATAGTTTTGTTATCTGGCCAAACTATAATTTTAGTTTATTCTATTAACAGTAGAATAGAATAATTACTAGAGTTATTCTTAGACATGTGGATATGAATGTACACTTGGATTTCTAAAAATAGTAAATTAAAAAATTTGAAGCATTGCACTCTGCTCACTTTGGACAAAATAATATTTCTGTTAGATATAGCTAAGCTAAAACATGCAAATTTGAATTAAATCTTTCTACTCTCCAGGAACCTTCTCTTGCATACAAATTGTAAAGATTTAAGCACACTAAAATTAAACAGCATTTCATTGAATTTTCAAAACAAATACCTTTGGCTCAAACATTGCAAAACTATAAAAGATATCTTAAATTACACAAACTAAACAATATGCGTGATTCTAATAAACCAAAAAAGTACATATTCTTTAGTACAAATCAACAATACTGGAATCCATTAAACGTCAGTTTTTAGTCTTTCTGCCAGAAAGAGAGATTGAAAATAATAATAATAGTAACCGACGAAAACATTATTGCATGTCTGTACTATAGTATATCTATAGAAAATTCACTTAAAAATTGATATATTTGTTGTGTAGGTTAATTTAGTGTTCACATTTCAAATTTCACAAAAAAATAACCTTCTCCAGTAAAATGTACTCTTTATTGCTTACGTTATTTCCGCGGTTAGGGCTCAAAATTATTAAATCTTTTTATACCCTTGCAGAGGGTTTTATAATTCATGACCGACCCTGTAAAGTATATATATTCTTGATCAGCATCAACAACCGAGTCGATATAGCCATGTTCGTCTGTCCGTCGGTTCCTGTGTCTGTCTGTTTCTATCCACACCAGTCTCTCAGTTTTAAAACTAGTAGGATGAAACTTGGTACAGATCAGTCTTTTTGTTGCAGGCAGTACATGTGTCGGAACCGGCCGGATCGGATCACTATATCATATAGCTGCCATAGGAACTATCGCTCGAAAATCATACTTTTGTATGACAAACTTTTTTATTTTTCTACACACTTCAACCAAACTCACTTATTATGCATTTCGTCATGTCTTATACATCTTGACAAAATATGGTTTAAATCGGCCCACTATATCATATAGCTGTCATAGGAACTATCGGTGGAAATTTATATTTTTGTATGACAAACTTTTTTATTTTTCAACACATTTCAGCCAAACTCACAGATTATGCATTTGGTCTTGTCCTGAATATCCTGACCAAATTTGATTTAAATCGGATCACTATATCATATAGCTGCCATAGGAACTATCGGTGGAAATTTATATTTTTGCATGACAAACTTTTTTATTTTTCAACACACTTTAACCAAACTCACAGATTGTGCATTTGGTCTTGTCTTGAATATCCTGACCAAATTTGGTTTAAATCGGTCTACTATATCATATAGCTGACATAGGAACTATCGGTCAAAAATCATATTTTTGTATGACAAACTTTTTTATTTTTCAACACACTTCAACCAAACTCACTTATTATGCATTTCGTCATGTCTTATACATCTTGACAAAATATGGTTTAAATCGGTCTACTATATCATTTAGCTGTCATAGGAAAGATCGGTTGAAAAGTGCATCAGTGTTCGGCAAGGGTATGACATCTTTGGCGTGCCAAAAATAACAAACAAGACTGACTCAGGGCACCCTACCATTGCTCTCGCCCAGACAGACTGCAGTCTTGTCTTTTTTTGTAAGCAAATTTTCATATATTGTCATCTTCTAGTAAAATTTAAATACTTAGTGTTTTACTATACAGAGGGAAACGAAACATTAATAACTCAAATATATGAGTCAAATTTTTTTTAAAATTTGTCAGCTTATTCTTGACATTAAATATTTGCTGTTATACAGATAGGGATTTTTTGGCCCACTTAGGGGAACACCCAAAATTTAAATTTAAAGGAACCGAAAGACTAGATAATTAACACAGAATATCAGGAAGTTAAATGAAACAAAATGCGTTAAAAATAAACATAGTGCTTACGCTTACGTTTATGCCACTTGCAACTCGCTGCTGTCCGTTAGTCCCAGCTTTTTGCGACTTACATGCACAATGACATTGGCATCCATTCTAACGTCCAGTTCGAAGTTTAGTTTATAGGTCTTGTGAGCGTGTGGCCGTCATGACAAATCATTATTGATGACTGTCTTGCCGCGCAGCGAAAGTGCCGGACTGCAGTGTATTTTGGCAGCAATGGCAGCAGACTGTTCATCATTCGAATTCAGTTTACCTCGCTTTTTCGGCTTGAATGCTGTCTTACGCAGTGGCGTGACCTTTTCAACTCTGTTAACACGACCGACAGCCCGCTTTCTGCGAGGTGTGCTTTCAACATCATCTTCCTCATCATCATCCTCATCATCATCCTCATCGTCGTCATCATCATCGGTGAAAACAGGAATATCATCGGAAGTATTAAGTAACAGCGATGCATTCATTTTGGGACTCCTTTGATTATTCAGCTTAAATTCCAAATCGCCTACATTTGCAACATTCAATTGCTTAAGTGCATTATTGAAAACGTTGCGACATTTGTCGTAATTGGGATTATCGTAGTACTCCAACTTTGCCACGTACTTCATGTAGTCGTTGATGCAAGTCGGAACTCCCTTGGCAAATAGTGGCTTAAGGGATGCGTCAACATCCGACATAAATACGTCCTTGGCATTTTGTACTTTTATCGGAACGGCCAGCACTTTTTTTTTAATCCACGGCAATTCGGCGCCAAGCCATTCAATTAGATTGTAGCCAAGAATTTCCAGATCCGATCGTCGTGTGGCAACACCTCGATGTGCATCCCGTGATGTGTACTCCAGGGTTCCATTGTGCATTTTCCTTGGATCGGAATTATAGTCGTCGTCGCTGGTCACGTATTGAGAGGCCAGGCCAAAGTCAACGAGATACGCTTGGGTGCCACCATTCTTGCCGAGACCAAGCAGAATGTTGGCTGCCTTGAGATCAGCATGGACATAGCCGGTGCCATGTATGAACTGAAATACGTCCAACATCTGTATGGCCAGTCGATAGACTGTTATATCCGGCAGACGGTTGCCGTTCTCTGCCAAGAACTTGGATATATCGCTGCCGTATCGGGGCATCACAATAAATCGATGCTTTAGGCCATTTATATTTGTAGAGCCGTTGGCTAGTAAATATGGCATACCAAGCGATTTAAGGCCGTGCTTCATTTTGAATTGCCTGATATCATCTTGTTTTGTGTTTCGCAAATAGAAATGCATCTCGACGAACAATGGTCCGTTGTCATGTGGCTCGCATTTCACCACAGCATCGTAGTTCTTTTCGCCGTTGCGGCAAGCGGCATAAATTTCCCCGAAGCCGCCAATGCCTATGGAAGGTCCAATGCGCCATTGATTCTTGGCCACATCTATTAGAATCCTTCCTTCCTTTAATTTCTCCGGCATGGCATACAACTTACTTTTGCCCTTCTTAGCTGGAGCTGCATTTGCTTTTGCGACACGAGGCATTTTGGGGCTAACGAAGATTTTCTAGTTTACAATAACTATTTGAAATTTTTACACTTATTAGCTATAATAGTCTAATTCTACATTCACATACACATAAAAGTCATAGCCTTATTTCTATTGATGATTTTAAATTAACTAGTCGACAAGGCTAAAGACGAGTGTGAGCCCGACTGTGTGATAGCATATACTTATTCTGTAAAACTCATTAGCACGCGGACAAACACGCCGCATGCTTTGTACGTTGTAGCGTCAGTGCTCTCTTCTTCCACCTCTTGGTGCGGCACTGCGTACAATTGTTTTTTATCCAATCACGATTGAAGCGATTAAGCTTAAAACTATTCCTCTAATTCACTTACTACAAATTTGATTTCGATTTTCGACGGTGAAAGAATAAACTTCTAAAGCAAAGTGATTCTGCTTAGGATATAGTAGGCACCTGCATGAAAAGTTTCCTGTCTCTAGCACTTATAGTCTCTGAGATCTACTTAGGTGCTCATACAGACAGACGGACAGACAGACAGGCAGACGGGTAAACAAACATGGCAACAACGACTTGACTGTTAATACTGATCCATATATACGATATATATACTTTTGCCAGACTTTCTTCTGCCTTTTTTATTGCCAAAAATCAACAATAATTATAAAATCAAGTAAGAAGTCTTTAGTCGGAAGTTCACGAGATGTCAAATGGCAACAACTTATAGTTAAAACAATGCGAAATTCCATGCATATTGCAAAAACAAAGCAATATCCAAGGGATCCGGCAGCTTTTCAGTAAGTGAGGGGCCAAAACAGGTTTAGAACCTCATTTTCTATTTCTGTGTTTGTAAAGAGTTTTCCCTGAGCACTCAATATACAGTCATTTCTAAATAAAGAATACTGATAATAATTTTTTTTTGTTAATAAATTAAAGTTTAAAAAACAACTTTATGCGGATTTTGGAGTTATAAAATATAATGTTATAAGTGTAGGGGGGGCCTTCCCCTACCCTGCCGACGCCCTTGGCAATAGCATTACATTGGGGCTTCCAAGAAGACAGAGTGGAACAACTTTCGGTAACAACAGAATTCATTTTATTGTTTTTGCTGGGAATTGAGTTCAATTGTAGAGTAAGTTTCGTTTTAAGAGAACCGAACAATTAATAGAAAATGAAAAGAACAAAATATTTTTGTTGTTATTGGATAGTATACGGATAGTATTAGTATAGTATCCATTCAACAGGAACTCTGCTTAATTTGAGTTTGTATTAATTATGGTTTAGTAGACTTGCGATTTCTTTCTTTAAAAAACATATTTATTTAATCGTGTTATTCCAAAATTAAAGGTCTTAACACACACTTATTAATACTAAATGCTAAATAAATGGTTTGACAGCAGGTTTTATAGCAGAGTCTCTTTTGAGAGTACTTCTCTTTCCATCTAATTGAAAAGAAAATTCAATTCAAGTCAAAAAATCGAAGCTTCTTTTGGTCTTTCTTTGCATTCTCAATTTTAAATTTTTTATATTATAAATGTTGTAATAATTTTAATTAATACTAGATGCTAAATAAATGGTTTAAAAAAATGTTATGTTTTTAAGCTGGCTCCTTTTTTCTTTCTTAAATTTAAATATCATATTTTATAGTTTGCCAACTTTTATTTTCTTCCCAATAACCCCTTTATCAGATTTCGGGTTCGCACTTTATAATCCCTAAATTAAAGGTTTCCTAGTATTGTTTTCCTTATTTTGTTTTTGTTTGTTTGTCAATACTCTTATAGAGAATACTGAGAAACTAGTGAGGTCGCTTTAAGCTGGCTACGATGACAGAGAAAAGTGTTCGGTGTCGGGCTTCGTGGGGTGTTGGGTGTTCATCCCGACAGATCTTGGGCGTTAGGTTTATGCAAATGATGTCAAAGGGCAATGCAAAACTGGAAAGTGACAAGGCTCACAGCTAGAGGCCATAAACGTAAACACAACCAAAACGCAGCTGCGACCTGGTCGAGCTACAGGCCAGGATGAGGAGGTAATAGTGGTGGAGAGGGAGTGGGAGTTGGATGGTTTGAAGCAGCAGCGGGCGCTGCCATAAAAATTAGCCACCAAGGAGCAAATATCAGCGCATCCAATTGCTTATTGCCCTCTTCTGTGTTGACGTTAGCAATTTTCATTTTGGCCAAAGTGGAACGCGCTGATGGATAACTCTCGACCTGAGAGATGGCCTTGAGAAACAAGCGTCAGATAATTGCAATGCGAGCCCGCAGCTCAACGGACGTCGTGTAGCATCTCCTGCACACTTTGTGTTCACTTTCTTAGAAGAAGAAATTTGAAACTTCCCAGGGACACGGCAACAACGTTGTTGTCTGTTGATGGACCACGGATAACGCACCTGGGCCAACTCAAGGGCCAATAACGAAATGCCAACCAAGTGCAGCCGTGCCCCGAGTTGCCACCTCGCGGGTCACTCGTCGTAAGCTTGGCCTAAAACTGATGCCTCGACACTTAACTGTCAATGACAGCAGCTGGCGATGGGGCGGGGGTAGCAACTAGGTGGCAAGTGGAAAAGTCAGAGGAGAATGCTAGAAATAATCTTGTAATCAAAATTGCCTGCACTGAAGAGCCTAATTACAATGTAGAACAACCAAGAGGTGTGAAATGTCTCCAGAAATAGATAGATATATAAATAATAATTGGATAGTTTATCGAATTTCAATTTCTTATCATCATACGAATTTAGAATATTTTTGTAAGAATTGCAAAAACAAAGATAAGGAGAAGGGCGAGCTAAACTTATAAACGGTTTTCTGTTCTGTGTAGAATAAGTCGGCAAATATGGTACTACTAAGAGGAACTGACATCTCTTGAAACAGCTGTATACTACACCTTTACTCTTTGTCTTTTTGGCAAGTGTTTCTGTCTAAGTCAAGCTAAAACCCCTTCAGACTACATTTTTTTAGGAAAAATATATTTTATTAATACGAGTATAAGGAAATTAAGCTAAAGTTTTTCTGTCTCTAATTACAATTTTGTTTCGAATAGTAATATGTATATTTTTATAGCCTGTGCCCATTAAAAATGGGCAAAAAAGGCTATAATGAATTTGTGTGATTGTATGTAACAGGCAAAAGGAAGCATCTCCGACCATATAAAGTATATATATTCTTAATCAGTATCAATAGCCGAGTCGATTGACACCTGTCCGTCCGTCTGTCCGTCTATCTGTCCGTCTATCTGTCCGTCCGTCTGTTCGTCCGTCTGTATGAACGCGTGGATCTCAGCAACTATAAGAGCTAGAGACTTTAAATTTGGAATGTAGGTTCCTGAATACCATAAGCAGATCAAGTTTATTTTAAATTTTCGATATCATGTCCCGTTGGTTTTAAAATTAGAAAAACCACCATAGCATAAGCAATGTTAAAGCTAGAGACTTGAGATTTAGCACACATGATAAAAAACTTAGGCTTAATGTGTCCTGAATTTCATCGCGATGCCACGCCCCCCTCGCCCATAGCTCGAAAAAGCTGATAACAAGAGCAGTTTTATAGCTAGAGACTTGAGATTTGGCACACATTGTAAGTATTCTACTCTCAATGTGTGCTACAAATTTCAGGTCGATCGGATATTAAAATCAGAAGTTATTATAACGAACGCTAGACATAAACAATCGAAAGCTGCAATCCAGTGTTGCCAGACTATCGCAAGCTACCTACACTCCACTATGGGGAAAATTCCAATTTTTCGGGTATTAATTAATAACTTCTAAACTAAGCAAGATTTTTCAATGCGGTTTTTTTATTTATGTTATGAACACCTTCAGACACATTTTTGGAAAAATGGGCGTGTCACCGCCCACCCATTAAAAAAATTAAATTAATTTTTTAAAATTATATTACGAAACTGCATATCTATATGAGTATTTATTTACTATAACACTCTTTTTTACATAAAAATAACGTTAAACTATTGGAAAAACATAATTTTGATGAAATTAAGGATTTAAAAAAACATAGTTGAAATTAATAGTAATTTTCTTAATTTTTCAGTTCTCCATCAATCTTATATAATGAAACGTTAAATTCATCTTCGAATTCCTCAAAAGTTTGATTTGCCCTTCAGTTTTACATGGTAAAAGATTTATAACATCGATGGGAAAGCTTGAGTTAACAAAAAAACGTTGCACTCTTTAGATTTTAATAGAGCTGCTACTGGTTGTTTTTTTGTGCTTCTCCTCCTTTCAACAATTAGACAACTTTGGAGGTCCAATTTGTTAATTATTGATGCCATTTGATATATATAATTTAGTTGTTCTCATTAACCAATTTGAATAATATTTTCCAATTTTTTCAATTATATTTTCCGTTCCTGTTAAATTTTTTCCCTTTGGCATTTAAATTTTGGCAACAAATGTAGCTCTTGCTTCTTAAATACGATTCATATTTAAAAACAATAATGTTTTTATTGAGTTTCTATTAGAAAAAAAAATAATAATAGCATTTTCATGGCTGAAGTGCCTTTTTCCTTGCGCCTTATAATAAACAGCTCAGCGTTTGACAACTCGAAGTCATCTGCAAAAAGTTAATTTACGCAGGTTGTGCGGAAAAGTGCACATTGAGACAAACTGCCTTTGAAGCACAATTAAAGGCTCTACGACATACAATTGGACGTACACTTATGGACCCTAATGGTCGTTTTATATGCCTCCGCAAATTTGAAATTTCTTTCCAAGAAATAACCTTTGAGATCATCTGCTATTTTATCAAATTATTAATAGAGCACGCATAATTACAAAACATTAGTACAACCAACACATAGCACAAATCCGTACAATTGGTATCCTTTTTGAAATTCATAAAAAATATTTTTAACTTGAGAATAATGGCAATTTGAAAATGCTGCAAAAATATTGCAATTTTAAAGAACGTGCTTTTCCACAGCAACAGCTGACTTTAACAGCTGTTAGGTTTAACATTGGTCTGTTATATAACATTTTTGGTACTGAACTTTACAGTTTGAAGTTTTCTGAAGACGTTACCACAAAAAAAATACTAATTTTAATACTTTGAAAAAATGACTAAATACCCGAAAAATTGGAATTTTCCCCATAGTGCACTCGATACAAGCAAAATCGACTTCAAGCGATATATTAATAATGAACATACTTGTCTTTGAAGACCTGCACAGGGTTTCCTACTGTCGCGATTTCCGACTTATTTTAGAACTGAAGCTAGTAGGCTGGCAATAAATCGAATGTTAAAGCGACGACAGGGTTGCACCAGCTATGAAAAAATAATATAAAATGTGCAATCTCAATTAAATATTGTTTGACACTAAATTGTTAATAATACGCATGCTCCCGAACAGTATGAGGATTTTAAATGCAGGTAGTGCTTACTGACGTCCAATTGTCTCGATAGGGAAAACTGTTTGTAGATATTCCAAATAATCCATCAATTTTACATATATTTATATAGCATACTTTTTGGGGCCGAATTGATTTAAGATTATTATTTATAGTGATTTCCTGATTCTTGACTAATATGTTAATATGAGAAATTATTTTAACACCAGTTAATATTAAAATTTCGGCATTTAATTACAAATAATGTGGGTATACAATTAAATACATTATCTATCTTGTTTTAACGTGACTAAAATGGATTTACATGAAAATCGACTTTGTAAGACTTTGTAATTCGACGTCATATTTTAACAATATTTATGGAAAATTTGCCTTAATGATCGGGAAAGTATAAATGATCATTAGTTAATTGCGTTAAACAGTGTTAGAAATGACAACAACCAAGAGCAGCAGCGGCGTCGACGCAGCTTCGGCAGAGATCCGCTAACACGAAGGCAGGCGAGCAGCAATGCGTAAATGAAGTTTTCAAGTGCAATGCGCAACAATAACAACAACAACAATAACATCGAGTGCAGCAGCAGCAGCATAAACAACAACAACAGTTAAAATGCTAACGCTAGCAGCGCAGCAGCGTCCTAAGAGCGCGCAGTTGGGTGTTGCTGCGCAAAGAGAGCGAACGTGAAAGAGAACGAACGATGTTAGTGTTGCCAATTCAGCTATTTTTCGCCAGTTCTGAAGTTGTGCGAATTACAATGGGAAATAGCGGCTAACGGGAATTATAGCTATATTATAAGTTGAATTCTGACAGTCGGAAACCTCTTTTTCAAAATTCTCAACCTAAATCCAGGTCAAACCCTGATAAAAACAAGCCGAACAGTCGGGATCCCGACCGTAATATACCCTGTAGGTCTACAGGAACCCGGTCAAATTCACTCCAGACGAAATTCTCTAGTAATTAGTTTTATTTTTAATTTGTGGGCGAAGGGGGCGTGGCATCGCGATGAAATTTATTGTATACATCAACCCCAAGATATTCATCATGTGCGCTAAATGTCAAGTCTCTAGCAGCTACAAAACTGCTGCTTTATGAGCTTTTACTTAATTTGTGGGATAAAAAGATAAACTTGATCTGCCTGCAAAAACGACCAATTCGGGGATACCAAGTTCAAGCTTCTAGCTCTTACCATCTCTGAGATCTTTCGTTCATACGAAAGTCCGACAGACCGACGGACATGGCTATATTGACTCGGCTATTGATTCTGATCAAGAATATATATACTTTATATACTTCGCTTCCTTCTGCCCGTTACATACTTTTAACAAACTTAATATATCCCCACAGGGTATAAAAAAATTCCTCATGTAAATCAGTTTAGTTTTTATTACACATTACATATGCAATTCAAATTCATCAGTATTAAAAAGAAATTATTTTATATTCATTTAATAGTAGCGTCAATATTTTGATTATATTTCTCTAAAATATACAAGGAGTTCCCAATCTGATTAATTTTTGCACTACGATATTCAAGCAAACGATTGTTTAAGCCGCGATATTTAATTCGATTCGATTTCAAGTGAATGCTCATTTAGAAATCGAAATCAACGCTAATAGTGAATGCCTTTTTATATTTATTATAAATAAATTATTTACAACTAACTTAGAGACGGGGAGGTTCCATGGGTGATACTGGGGAAGTTGTGGGGGTGCAACTAATTGATATAGAAATTGTTATGTCAAGAACCGTTCCAGGAGGTCTTCAGGGTGGTGGCGTAGGGTCGTTGTATCGGGCAAAATGCCTCCACAATGTGATAACGAACTAAGTACCCGATTATTCAGGATGGGGCAAAAGTCGTGAATCGGTTTTCTCCAAAAGAATGCGGAATAATTGTTTCCATTTTTTTTGGCGTAACATTATAGCGTTTTCCAATAGGGTGATTACTTTTGCCCCATCCTGTAGATCAGTTAGTTTCTTTGTTCGTTCATTTTAATTTATTGACTCATCCGAACTACGAAGAACAATTTGATGTTTAAGTTATATTTATTGAACTGGCCGATGTATATTTTTATTTTTATTTAATTTTCTTGTGCATTCCTGTTTTGTATTTTAAATCGTTCTGTGTGTCGACTGCTTTTAGTTAAGGTTAAATAAATAAATCAATGAATGAAAAGTTTAGTTTGGCATCTCTTATGTGTCCCTCTTTTGCTGGAAAGTGTGTAGAACTTTAAGGGAGGACGGAAGTTATGTGAGTAATTTTAGTGAATTTAAGGGATTTTTTAAGGCGAATTTGTTAAAAATGTTTTCAAATTGAAAGTTTAAAGCGGAACACGCCGGAATAGCTTTTAAACTGGTTCTATTGACATTGATCTAGCTTTTTATTTTAAATGTCGTCAAATCAGTGTTGACATTTTAGCTAGTTTATAGCTAGATCTTTTATTTTAATGTTTTAAAGCTTTTTCAATTTAAAGAAGTCTAATGACACAACATTTTTTATATTACCTTTTTTAATTTGTTTTATTTAGACTTCTTTTATTTAAATCTAGCTATTTTTACGGTCTGGCCACATTTGTAGACATAGCTTTTTTTAGGTTCGGAAAGTTGGCAACACTGATGCCGCGCTCCCTCTCTCTCACGCTTTGTGTCTGTCGCTCGCTCTCTCTCTCCCTCTCTCTCTCTCTCTCTCTCTCTGTCTAGCTAACGAAAGCAATTACAACTATAGAATAGAAACAGCAGCCGATAAGAAACAACAACAATAACAAATTAAAATTAGCAACAACAACTAACTAAAGGCAAGAAAGAGTTTGATAAAATTGCAGTTGCTCTCTGCGCACGCAGTCTCCCAACAACAACAAACTTAACGATAATAGGAACAGCAACAACAACAATCATTGCCAGTCAATCGTAAAAATTAAGCTTAAACACATGTAAAAACGATGCACATCCTATGCCCGCGTCGACTTTGACGTCAACGCCACTGCCTGCGTCTACTACTATTTTTGCGCACTTCATTCAGCTTGAACGGCAGCGTCAAAAGCAGACGTAGTAGAAAAGCGACAGAGTGAAGCGCCGCTCAGTCTCCACACAGCTTCCGTTGGCTTTGGCTTTGACGTTGGCTTTGGCAGCGTGCGTGGTCGCTCTGTCGCTTGGTTGCTCCGTCGCTCGGCTGCTTGCACGTTCGGTCGACGTCGTCGTCGTCGTCGTCGTTGCTCTCGCACAGCAAACGTTGGCGTCGCGCGTCGCTGGCTCGGTTTGGGAGGCCAGTGTTGTGCGGTCGCTGCAGCTGTGAGCATCGCGAGAGCGCGCCGCGTCGCTGTCTCGTGTCCCCGTGCGTCTGTGTGTGCGTGCGTCTGTGTGTGTGTGTGTGACAACAGACAACAAATCGTGAACGCGCTAAAATAAATCAAAAATTAAATAAAAATAAAAAAACAAATGCAAAAATTAAAGAGCTCTGCTAAAAATTAATGCAATTTTTTTTTGACAATTTTTTTTTGTTGTAAAAAGTGCTTGGCAGCGCTGCGGGCGGCGACGCCAACGAAAGCGGCGCACAAAGCAAACACACAAATTACATAAAACAACAACGGCAAAAAAAATAAAACAAAAGGCGTGGGGGAGGGGGAGGCAGCAGACCCAAAAACCGAATCTAAATTAAAATCGTAAATCAACGCAAATCACACAGAAGCAGCAGACGAAGCAGAGGACAAGCAGAATCCAAAGGAGGAGAGCAAGCAGAATTAGAATAATAATAATAATAATAATAACAACGACAACGACAACAAACGCAGCAGCCGCCGCTTATCAAATGCCGCGACGTCGACGCCGCGCACCGCGTGCGTGAGTCTGCGTGTGTGTGTGTGCGTCAGTGTGTGAGTGTATTTATGCCGCCACCGTCTGTGTGTCGTCTGTGCATGTGTGCGTGAGTGTGCGGCAAGATTTTTGAACTGGCGGCCAAAGGCGTCAACGCCACCGCCGCCGTCGGAGCAGCAGGTGCAACGCGTCAACGTCAGCGTCGCAGCCACAGTCTAACGGCAGCAGCGACGCCAACAGCAGCGCTAACAGCAGCAGCAACAACGGCAACAGCAACAACAACAACAACAACTGCAGCTGCATCTACACAGACACCGACATTTAGAACAAGACATTTGCTCAAAGCGACAGCCAAAGTAAAAAAGAAGAAGAAGTGGAAGCAAATAAGCTTTGTCGATGATACGCTGCAGTCGACGTCGCTGCTAGTGCCGCCAACAACGGCAGCAGCGCAGCAGCAGCATCAGCAGCAGCGCAAGCGATCCACCTGCAGTGCTCCGCCGGCGCTTGGCACGAGCACAACCACAGCAACAGCTTCAACTACTAAAACAACAACAAGAACAACCGTTCCCCTCTGCATCTCTTGCACGCACTATCATTCTCACTCCCACTCTCACGCTCAGTCGCAGTCGCGATCACACTCTCAGTCCCACACAGCGACAGCGGCTCGACGTCTGAGCAAATTCTTAAAGCAAACAGCACAAAAATCAAACAGCGCCAACGACGCAACAGCGCCGCCCGCAGCGCAGCGACGCAAATCGTCGGCTGCATCGATCATTGTTGAAACGGCATTAAACGCTGCCGCCGGACGCTGTGCAGGCGGACGGGCAGAGAAAGAAGCTGCAACGGGATTGGGTACAGTGGGTGGAGAAGGAGCAGCAGCGAGAGGAGGAGGAGTGTGTGAACACATTGCAAGTCGGCAGAGCAGCAGCGCAACTGAAGAGGGCAATACAACAACAAACGCAACAACGGCATCCGCGTCCGCATCGACATCGGCATCCGCAACGGGGACTGCAACCACATCGACGTGGTGTGGTAGCATCAATTTTCTGGTTTATATGGTCTGCTCGTTTTGTTGTTGCTGCTACAATTTTCGTAACTCGCCAACAAGGTTAGTGGGTAGCAAACCCCAGATTTCCCACCCCACCCCATCCCACAAATACCTCCCAATAACACCTTAAGCCACTCTCAATATATGTAGTTCTAAGAACCTAAGCACCAAATTCAATTTTCTAGCTAAGTTAATTTACATTCCTTAAGCCTCTTTACAAAGTACTTCCTTTTTGTATCCTTATATCTGTTCTGTTCCAACATTCCACTTTGCTTATCATTTATTAAGCCAGTTCCTTTCCAACGTTTCACTTCGTTTATCACTTATACCTATACATTTTCAACGTTCCACTTTACTTGCAAAGTTCTTCCTTTTCTTATATTAAACCTGTTCCTTTCCAACATACCATTTTGTTCACGAAGCTCTTAAGCCTGTTTCTTTCCAACGTTTTACTTTGTTCGCAATAGTGTTTCTTTTCACTCCTTAGGCCTGTTCCTTTCCAACGTTCCTCTTCATTTAGAAAGTTGTTCGTTATTTTTTAAACTTCCTTTCGAAAGTTCTTCCTTTTCATTCCCTTATTCTGTTCTATTTCTTTTCTTCAGTTCCTAACTCCAACACCATTTAACTTTAACAAATTTGTCTACTTCATAAGCTAACTAAATTTGACTCTAAGCTTTTTTTATTCATCCTATTATATTGAATCAAACTACATCGTAAAATCTTAAAAATTAATTAGAATAATTTATCTTAGACTTTGATATTAAAGTTAAACTCGAACGAATAGCAATTGTAATTGAAGATTATAAATCAACGTTTAAATAATTATTGCATATGCAGAAATTTACATGTTGAAATTAGTTTATAAATTGTTTGTGTCTTGGGAAGAACAGTAGAGGGAGTTACATCCATTGATATTTATTATCTTTTAAAACTGCAGGAAGTTAATGTAAATTCGTGTGAAAGTATTTTTATTTGGGCGTTGACGTACAAAGTATGCACATTCAAGTGGTCCAAGCGACATAGATAATACAACAACATTAATTCCACAGAGTCAATGTCACCGTCAATAAGTTTATACATAAAAACTACACCAAGTATTATTCTACGATTTAATAAAGAGGGAAGGTTAATAAGCAGCAGTCTACTCGAATAGTATGAAGGCAGTCTCACATCCGCATTCCAATCTTGGTGAACACCAAACACATGAATCGTATTCCAAAATCGGACGTACTAGAGAGTCTATCTTATATAGGAGTCATCGAATTCCAGCTACCACCTCTTTATATAAGAATAAATAAAAAATGAACACCAACAAAATGTAATCTTTCTCTTCAGAAAAGATTTAGTAATCTTATTATAGGCATTAAAGTTTTCTCACTTGTTATAGATATAATAAGATATAATAAGATATAATAAGATATAGATATAATAATGCAATAGATTTTAACTGATAATGAATTGATTTTCGATGGGAAGAAGGACGAATGAGAAGTATAAAGAATTGAGTTTCGAATCTCAATAGGGTAATCGAAACCCTCTAGGAGATTTACAACAAATTCGCCTTGTAAACACAGACACCTAAAAGTTTAACAGCGACAACTGAAATAGCAGCTTTAAACCTATATTATACAATATAATTATACTAAATATATATTATTTAACATATGGCAGGGGTTTCTAAAAGATATTCGAACACTTTAGGGTAAAAAGTCGAAGGGATCAAATAAAGAAAGTACTAAAAAATTCAAATACAGTTCAATTACTCTATAAACAATTATAAATCACGTTTACAAATAGTCGTACCTTTATATTGAGTTCTTTCTTTAATTGATTGTTATAAGATGCGGGGAAGACTAAATGGTAATTGTAAGGAATTGAGATGCGCTTCCCAGGAAGAAAGAAAATTTTATGAACTAAATTCAATAAGGTGACCGCAACCCTCTAGGAGATTTACGACAAATGCCGAGCTTATTTTTCCCCGTGTAAACACAGACTCATAAAAGTTTAACAGCAACAACTGAAATGGCAGCTTTAAACCTATTTCTTACATTGTGTTGCGAACTCGCACAATAAAACTAGAAGCTTCAACGTAATCCGATTGAATGTACTCGCCAGACACAATGTACTCGTAGTTTCCACAAATATCCAGTTGGTTTCCCATGGTAAAATGATTAACGTTGCATTTGCAGTTGAACAAATCGTATGAATAATTGAAGTGAATGTCTCAGCACTCACTCCACGAGTACAATGAGTATAACGAGTTTCTTATTTCCTTTTTGCTTTATTTGCTGTAAATCAATTGTCTTTGCTTCTATTTACAATCGTTGATTTGCAATGTTTCCTTTTTGTTGTACTTCTTCCTTTATTTTTTTTGATTTGTAATCAGCGCAAAACTCTAGTTAACCATTAACCGCAATCGTCCAATTTCTGCCCCTTCCCATATGCCCATTCCCCTTGAATCGGAATCAAAATCAGGAAAAGATTCAACCTAATGACCGGCAGGCTCTCGTTGCTATGAAACCCACTTGGGACTAATTATTAGTTTGCCATCAAGTTCCATTTCCATCTATCTTTTATCAGTTTCCTTTATCCCACTCGCATTGTGGAGTGGGAGAGTGAGGGAGTGAGCGAGATGGGAAGTAGGAAAGAACTGTCGTCACATATCGTCAAGTGTTCGATGCCGACAGCAGTCGAAAGGTGGTGTGTGTGTGAATGGGAAGGGGAAGCTGCTGATTTCGGACTTGGCAGGTCAATCAAATGTTTAGGCTCAGATTAGAATGTTTGGTGACTGACGCGAGGTCAAAGTTCAAGGTCGCCGTGTGAGGTGCTCTATTAATTTTGTAAAATGCAAAATCTGTACAACAAGCGACAAGCGAAAAGCACGTCACAAATCCCAATAAGAAAGAAGTAAAAGCATAAGAACACTTGAAAGCAGCGACGCGTCTGCAACGCTGCCGCTGTCGCTGCTCTCTTCTTCGTTTCTCTCTTGCTCGCTTCTTGCTCTCAGCGTTGTCGCTGCTTTCAATCTGCTCGTTGTGCCGTTTTCACCGTTTCGCTGCGTGCGTGCTTGTGCGTGTGTGTGTTTTTGTTGTCTGCAGGGAGGCCGGTCCGGCAGGTGCCGTTACTTGTGCGTTTGTTTGTTTGTTTGATAAGCGCATGCGGCGATCATTATTATTGTTGTTGTTGGTACCGCTGATAAGCAAAGTCGGCACACTTTGTAGCTGCAAATAAAACAACATTGTTGTTGCCCCTTTTTTTGAGTGCGTTTCTTTTTTTTTTCTTTTTTGTTTATCACAAGTGATAGCGCGCTCAGAGCATAAATAAAAATACTAAAAATTAATAATAATGCAATTTAAAAGCAAATAAAACATGTGCAACACATTTTTGTGTCGAAAAACAAAGTAAAAAAAAAATAAAAAATAAATAAATGCCTGTATGTGACTTAGAGATGGACACGGGCCGAATCCTTGCGGCCCGCAACCGCAGCACGCACGCAACCACACGACAAATATTTTTGCACGCCCGAAAATCTCGTTTTTCATAGAAAACCCCGACTATATGATACCCTGTGGCAGTACAGGGCGCAGTTCAAATTCGCTTCCGATGTAATTCTCTTGTAATTCGTTTATGTTTATTTTGTGGAACACATCGTCCCCTAGATACTTATTATGTGTGCCAAATTTCAAGTCTCTAGCTTTAAAAGTGCCTATCTTATGGTGATTTTTCTAATTTTAAAACAAACGGTGCTTGGTATCAAAAATATAAAATAAACCTGATCTGCCTGCAAATATAGGAAGTGCTGGGGAATCAAGTTCCAGCTTCTAGCTCCTACCATCTCGGAGATTCTTTCGTTCAAACGGACGGACAGACAGACCGACGGACAGACGGACAGGCGGACATGGCTATATCGACTCGGCTATTGATGCTGATCAAGAATATATATACTTATGGGGTGTGTCAGACTTTCTTCTGTCTGTTACATACTTTTTAAAAACTTAATCTACTTCCATAGAGTATTAAAACAATTTTATTGGAATTATGTCGAAAGTTAGTTGTTTTTTTAAGACTACTGGCTCAAATTTGTAAAGATGAAGCCTGTTTTTTATTATTAATACAATTTTTTACATTTTCTGCAACCCAGAATGTCTTGTAATATTCACCAATTGCTTTAGATTTATATTATATTACTTACGTGCGATATATTTTGTAAACATTTGGCAAATTGCTTGTTAGAGCATTAAGAAAAGGGAAGAAAAGGGTATGATGGATTTGTGCAAATGTTTGTCCGTTTCTACGAACGCAACTCTAATAGCTAGAGACTTTAAACTTAGTAATTATGTTTATAAGTTTATTTTTAAATTTGATTGCCATGCCCACAAATTGAGAAGACCCTTTACTACAGCAATTTTAAAGCTATTGACGAGTTTGTCGTAGTTTCGAAGTACCCCTGAGCATCATCATGATCAGATAATAAAATAAACTCAGAAGATATTCAAGAAACCATTTTACTCAAGAAGAAGAACGAAAAATTTGCGTTACGATTTACAAAGCTTTCTGCGTGTTTGCTTGTGTGTGTAAAGCTCTTTCTTGTGTTTATATAAAATTAAACGACTGAACTAAATATTTTAATTACATATCGTGTTTTTTCGGGCTCGAGGTGCGCAACCGTGGGCAGCTGCGGTTACCCGATGGTAACCGATAACAAAAAAGCCATGTCGAATTCTAGTGTGCGTGTGTGTGTGTGCGTGTGACGGCATCAAGTCATTGTACTTGTGTACGCTGCACGCTTTGCCGTCGACGTCGTGTCTGGCTTTGCATTTGGTCTCTGCTTGTAATTGGATTTCCGCTGTTTACCAAATGCGAATGAGAGCGAAAGATTGACAGATAAACGAGGAAGCGAGTGAGAGTGAGCAGGCGAGAGTTTTTTGCTAGATGAAACGAGAGAGAGGGCAGCTGTTTGGTGATGAATTTCTTGCAAGACGGAACGATGCTGCTAGGACGCTGACGTCGCCGTCGCTGTCGCTGTCGCCGCATTACAACTTTCAATTTCAATTGCCAAATGCTCTCGCATTGGCATTGACACTCACACACACACTCGCACTCATTATGCCGAAGCACGCAATAAAAGGTTGGGTCCAGTGTTGCCAATTCATCTATTTTTCCGCCAGTTGTAGTTGTAGTGCATTGAATAATGACAGTTGAAAACGTTTTAAAATTACACAAAATTGTCTAAATTCCAAAATTAATATAATTGTTGTGTAGAATCTAGAAACAGTCGACTGTCTTATTAAAAATCGACAAAAACATAATTACAAAATTAATAAAAAAAAAATAAATAAATTTACTTATACAGAATATATGTACATATAAGCTGTTACATACATTTGCACAAAGCCATTATATCCAATTTCAATGGTTGCAAGGTAGGTTGTTTACCTAAGAACTATCATAGCTTCTTAGTTATTTCCAGCTTTTTATTTTAAGTGTTCATATTACCTGCTTAGGCCCTAAAAAGTTGGCAGCACTGGTTGACCACCCAAAAATCGCCACCCACAAAGAACACGCGACAAGGCTCTCACGCATGGCGCTGCTCTCTCTCTCTTGCGTTAGCTTCGTGCGCTCAATCGGCTCGTTTTCGTTTCGTTTCGTTTCGTTACGCTGCTGCTGCTGCCCATGTAGTGCTGCTGCTGTTGCTGCTGCTGCTGCGCTGGTCTCTGTCTGTGAACGCGTTGTTCGGTCGTCGTTGCCGTTTCGTTTTCATCATATAACGTATAAGCAACTTCGTCGTGCGGCAGTTCGTGTGGCTTTTCCTATGAAAAAATGTGTTTTGTTTAAAAAAAAAATATATATATATATATTAATAATAAACATATGCTCGCACATATTTATTAGTTGCTAACCTAAAGCACTAAAGAGCTTAAATAAATTGCCAAACGCGCGCGCGCTTTTTTTTTTTCTTGTTTCAAAGTAAAACTGTTGTAATTGTTTGTGCGTGATAAATTGTGTGCCGAAAAGGGGGCGGTGGAGGAAGAAGAGCGCGGAGGGAGTGCTGCTGCTGCATGGACAACAACAACAACATCAACAACAATCAACAGCGGCAGCAGCAACTAACGTCCAATCAAGCGACTAATTCACAGAGTGTACATAATAATATAAATTGCAATGTACAAATGCAAAAGGCGAAAGGCAAAAACAAGTGGAACAGACAAATAAACAAAACGCAGTAGCAGCAGCGGCGGCCGCAACAACAACAAAACACACACACACACGCATACACGTAAACTCATAGACCAACCGAGAGAGTGAGAGACAGCGCAAATGAGAGCGCGCCGCAGCTATAAAGCAGGAGAGCAATAAGAGGTAGGGGGAGAGAACGTGTGAGCAACAACTAAAAGTGCAAACTAGCGTAAGACAAAAACAACAACAACAACAAAAACTAGTACAAGAACAACAAAGCGACGACGGCGCTCAACGAAATTAATTAGAAACAACAACAGCAACAAAATGCGACCTCATGGCAAAAATTTTAATGTTTTAAATTAATTGCGGCCAAGACGCGATAAAAAAAAACTACTAGTCGCGACGACCAAAAAAAACTGTTGATTTTTATCGCGCCGCGTAAATGCGAAAAACGTAAAATGAAAAGCAACAACAATAATAACAAGCAAACGCAACTCAATGAAAATCTTTGCTAGCACCCAAGTACAAAGACTATGTATGTATGTATGTATGTGTGAGTGTGTGTGAGTGTGTGTGAGAGTGTGTGTGTGTGCTCAGCCGCCTTATAAAACGGCGCTAAATTGACATCGGGCTTCCCAAATTGTCGCGTGGCCGTTTGCTTTGAATTTGTATTTGCACTTGAAAAAGCAAGAGACAAACAGAATGGAATAGAAAGCACACCGAACATGGCATACTCTTTATACATTTATGAATAAAGTAACAGCATATTTAAAAACCTTTCTAGACTATGTGAGAAAAATAGAATAAATATAAATTGACGAAGATGTGCAAATGTCTATGTCTATTAAAATATCTGTTTAATCGGATATATTGATATTTCATATTAAAACTAGAAGAGCTACCTTTCTCTATATCTTGACAAATCATAAGTTTAACCTAATAGAATAGAAAGAACTCTTTATAAATAAATTTACAAATAAAGTAACTGCATAGTTAAATCTATTCTAGAATATAAATTTTAAGTAATTTGTCAGAATTGAAAAGAAAAAGAGCCAAACATGGCATACTCTCTATAAAACTCGGTGCAGACGACACCTTTTTCACCGACACTTTTTGATAAAAAATACCGTAAGTGACGGTCGATAGCAATATAAAACGTCGTATTTCCATCGGTTTTTTATTTAACTTGGCAAAGATTATGAATAATAAGAATGACAAATGTTCTCTCGCAACATTGAAAAGTGTTGGCTATTAAATAGTCATCCGCACTAAGCTTAATTAAATTTACAAATTGAGTAACTGCATAGTTAAGGCTTGTGTAGCATATATTTAATTATGTCTCTTTGTTCTATGCTATACATTTTAAAATATTGATTTTAATTAAATTTATTTTTTATTATTATTAAATATTAATGGAATCTCCTTGCCTTTTGGCAAGTATTTTGTGTTTAAAAAAAGGTGTCTAAAGTAGAACAAAACAAGCTTTTATTGGTGAATAGCCACAAATTTCTGCCGCCAATTGCGGTATATTTGAAAATTAATTTGCTTACAATCTTCGGTGTTTATTATCCGATCGCTTTGAATAAATATACCATTTTTAAATGGAAAAATTAATTAAAATATTGATTTGCAGAGCATTGATACATGTATGATGACATAGTCAATATGCCGCTGCATCTGTTTCAGTTAAATTCGATGCCTCTCTCTCTCACTCTGTGCTCCTCTCAGGAGGCTTTTGTGATCTCTTGCCTTTGGAGTTCTTTCCGTTTCTTAAACTTTTGCATTGAAGTGAAGTGAGTCGCTTTTAAAGCGTCTTCCCCTCTTCCTCTCTTTGCACTCTCTTTACTACTACTACAACAAAACTCAACTCGAACTTAAAGCGTTGAGGAGGAAAAAGGAATGGGGAATGTACGAATGCGAAGTCTAAGCAGACTTTTTACTTCTATTTCAACTAATTTGATATCATTTCTTTGCTGTTGCTTCTTCTTATTCGTCTTCCTATTTTAGTGATGCTGTTGCTGTGCATTCAAACGAAAACGAGAACGAAAATCAAATCAAATCAAATTGAATTTTCAGCACAGTAAAACGTTAGCGACAAACCCGGACACGCCCACAACATACAACGGCAAAGAGATGTACCTCCCACCCCACCACCTCTTAACCACTCCTTAGTTCACTCACTATCTCTATCTCTCGCTCTCTCTCTGTCTATCTCTTTCTTTCTTGCCCATAAACATACTGTACTGTTGAATGGATCAGTGAATCAGTTGGCAACGCTGCCAGCTGCTCATTGAGCATCATCTAATGCGGTGTGCGGCGTTGTTGCCACACTTCTGCCTGTCTCCGCTTTGACCAGTTGTTGCCTTAACTCCATTGGCAGCGCTGTTAGCGTTGATTTCAAAAATGTAATTTACCGGCCAGCAGCTGCCTCATCCGCCCTGCCCCCTCACCGCTCTACACCCCCTTGCCTTAGTTCCATTTATATTCTATTTATTTGCCCAGCGAGATTCTATTTGCTGCTTGGCTTGGCGGCGCGACGCGTAAATTAAAAGCGGCAGCCAAAATAATAGTAAACAAACAGAAGGCAAAGAGAGGCAGAGCGAGTTATCGAAAGTGCCAACAACAGCAAGAAGAGCAACAGCGCTGCCAAAAGCAGCGTCAGCAACAACATTGACGTCGACTTTGGTGCTTTGCATAAACCAAACGCAACAACTTTTTACCTAAACAAATCAAAAAGTTTTTGGGCCCACGCCAAGGGACATGAAAGGACAACACTTTGTGAGCGAGAATTTCTGTATGTGAAGCTGCAGCTTCAACTTTATCTTGCGTCTTCTTCTTTATCTTGTGCTTGTTCATAGTCCGGGGTGGTTTGCAGGGTGTTGATGAAGTGCGGCAACACCGCCAGCAACTGCAAGTTTATTTTGGAGCAACAATTAACGCAAACGCAATTTGATTTAGAGCCTGTCGACAGGGCCAGAGGGTCAGAGTCGAGAATGTAACATGTTTCCTATGAATAAAATATAAATATAGGTTATAACTTGGTAGCTGAACTGAAATAAATTTGTTAATATTCTAAGAAAATTCGCTAGACAGCACAGTATATACATTGGGGGCATTCAGCAGGCAATTTCAATCAGTAATCGTTGCTTTTGCTTGTAACGCATACTTTATCAGTATCTGCTGAATGATTTATTACCATTATATACAAATCAGCCTATTACATGATAACTTTTTATTTAATTAGCATGTTATGTCTTTTAAAAATGTAATTGTTCGTAGAATATAATCAGTAATCACACTATATGATGATGTTTCTAATTGTCAAAAATGTCCTTCTGAATGTAAAAAGTAGTAATTAAGCTAATGAATAATGATAAGAGTTACAGATGACCGCTTCCATTCTTAGAATATAACATCATTCTGAGAACTTAACGTCTTTAAGCTTTATTATACCATATCTGATCATTCCTGTATATGTAATAACGAGTAAAAGACTCGTTACAAAAAATTAATTAAATGAGAATTGCGAAATGCTCAAATTGATATTAATATTGAGAAATGTTCTAAAAACATCTGGTAAAAATATTTGTGGAGAAAATATTATATATTGTATGATAAAATATTAAATTATATTAATTTTTTAATTAAATAAATTAGGTTTCGAATTTAAATAAATTTATTTATTTAATAAAATGAACCAATAATTTCAAAGCAATTGTCATTACTGTCAATTCTCTAAAGATTTGTGCAGAATATCTGACTATACTAAATTTTCAAATTACAGAGTAGAGTATTTAAACTTTGGTTTTATATGAAGATCGTTTTATTTTCAAGTTATTAGCGAGAATGCATAAATGTTGCGAATTTGACTTGATGCCTCGCAGTTACTTTGCCATTCAGAAAGAATTTGTACGTGTCTAGTCGCGCTTATCGACACTTTGAATAATTTGTTGTATGTACATATAAATTTATTATCATTTTTGTCATAGTTTCCTCAAATGAACACTTACCTATCACCTGTCACGTACTTAAACAACGTTTCACAACGAGAGCGTGAGCGAGAGCGAGTTAATTACTCGTTATTCTGGTTCTCTCTCGCGCTCACTGTACAATGGTTTGAGGAGGCACAATATTTGGGACGCAACTGTTGTGTCGTCTAGTTGAAATGATCAACGCATTGTTTTTGTGATTGTGGCGCCGTCATTATCGTAGTTTTTGTTGCCTTTTGTTTATGCTTCTGTTTGAGTATTTTAGTAGTCGTGTTTTTCCACCCATATTGATTTATGATGCCACAGGTATTCAGATTTATCAATAACTATTATATCTCGCCCCCTTTGTCATGTCCCTCCCTTCGATCATAAATCACTCGTTGAGCTCCACAAATTCATGGCATTCATGTATGGCAAAGTGTTGGAAAAAATCTGTAATTTTCCCATCATGCACTTGTCAAATTAAGAATCTTTGCCAGATTGTTCGTTGGAGACTGTAACGAGTTAACATTGTGAGAGTTTCAATGATTCGTAGTATGAGTAAAAGGGTATATTGTATTCGTTACAATTTATGTAACAGGGGCGGAGGAGTAATGGTAGACTCTTTTAATTACATATAAATTTGAAAAGTATCTACAGTTGAGTTCTATTTAATTATACATATATAATATAAATATGTATTCGTATGTATGGTATGTATAACTAAATTGAGTATCATTAATCTGAAAGTCGGAAACTTGACTTATTTTATATTCTATATAAGTTCTTACACTTTGAATTTCCATCTGTTGTAATTAAAATAAATATTCTTTATCATACCTATTATCTTTTTGTGCTAAACATTTCATTATGATCCGTAAAGAAATATTGAAGTTATGCAGAATATAGAAGATCGGCAACTATCTATTGCTTCAGTCTAAAATTGCAGCAATCTGCAAACACTTAAAATATTTGAATATAATATACTAATAATATATACATTAATGTTTAGGCAAAGCTTTATTCCAGGGTATGCTCTAGTCGAGATTAGTTTTGTATTTGCTTTGATACTTGGACACAATTTGATTATTATTCTCATGCATTTTGCAAAGATTTCCATCGTTTTAGCATATTGCAAATTGGCAACGTTTAACCGATTAGTTGATGTTCTGATTGATTGATTGACTGATTGATTAATTGATTGAGACAAGCACTTCGTTGGCATTGAAAATTGGCTTTGATTGACTGAATGTCCTCATTGGATTTCTTTACAGTTTTATGCAGTTTTGCAATGATTTATTGGCAAATTGCATTAGCATGCAAACCGATTTAGACAGCCACACCCACCGCCCTCAATCACACACACACAACGATTTCTAGCGAGAGAAACACACAAATTTATTGATTTTGTTTTGGCGGTTTTGCAGTTTTAGCTTTCATTTTTAGTTATTTTTTTCTCTCTTTATTTTTTTTAAGCTTATTTGCTATTTGCACTAAAAGTGTGCCCGTGGCACCCACACACACACACACACGTACACAGACACACACACATATACACGCACACACACCTATCCGTAACATCTCTGGTTGCTGCTCGTTTTTGATGCTCTGCCCCTCTTTGGGTTGCGGGACTTTGGCGATAAAATTTTTATTTATTGATTTTCATTTATGCTTTTCATGCGGTATCCCGCCCACTAAACAGCTGCTACATTTATATGTGTGGGAGGAGCACCACCATCAACCAATCCCCGCCTAGCTTCCAGCTTCCAAATGAGCACATGCTAGCCCACAGCAACCACTGTCGACGCAACCGCTGAGCAATTACATGTATTACCCACTAAAAGCCCATTTTATGGCTCTTTTTTTGTGCTGTTTCTTCTATTTTTCTATTGAAAAGTGGAAAATGTTAACCTCTAACGGTTTTAATGGGAACTACGGGGTTTCAAATTTATTGAACATGATTTTCTGACATATCCAATGCTTAGCTTAGGTTAACCAAGAATATATAACGTAATTCATAATCAACTTCAAATTAAAATAGATTATGTTGTGAACATCTTTACTTAAATAAATTTATTATGACTTTAACTATACTTCTTATGGTTTTAAGAATTTTAGATATTTACTTCTTAACTGTGAAATAAATGTGTACACATATCTCAGTCAATTTATCAATATCATTATTAGCAATTTAAATGTGGAACTTTCATTCATAATTTTCTGCCATCAAAAATGCCGAGAATTAAATAAAAATAGCACTCTAGTACATACATATGTGAATCCCATTGTCTTGAAAACTTAATATTTTGATTTATTAAAGTTGAAACACATTTCGAATAAATTAAAACTCCTTCATACGTATGTAAAACTTATTAAATACCTTGATCTAATATAAACTTAGATATTACTTTTTTATCTATTTTTTTCTTGGTACTTTGCTTTATTTTATTATTACATATATATGGATGAAATTCTTTTCGAAAATATTCGCGTTCTCAAAGTAATAATTGCAAAATTCCAAAGAGCTTACGAGTATTTTTCTATTTTCGTGTTGTTGAGCAGCTTCTAGCACGTGTGTGTGTGTGGCATAGGTATTGCATTATATAATAAGTACATAATTGAAAAATTAAATTAAAAAATAGCTAAAAATCCGCATAGACTGTGAGAGGAACGAGGGAGAGGCAAGTAGAGCCCTAGCGTCATGGCAACTGACTGAAGGATACTCAACCTTCAGTTTCTGGTCTCTAGATTGGTATGTGGTGTGGTCAACATGATATGGGATGAGTATGGGAGCGGGGAATGGCAGATGGGGGAGGAAGTTGGTATTTGTAAGGCTTTCAGGTGAAAGTTTTGCTTCTGTTGCTGCTGGCAACTTGCTGGGCATCATAAAATGTGTGCTAAATGATTATGAATGGACCGCGTCCTTCAGACCTTCAGCTCACTTGAAATATTTCATTAAATATTGCATTCATTTTCCTCGTTCTCCCTCTAGCTTACACTCAAGCTTTGTCTCTTTCATTTTCATTCATTATATTTTCGCTTTTTATTTTAATTATTTTTTAAGTTCCTTAAACACTCACACAAACATACAACATATCGTTGTGTGTCGCTCTAAAACTTGAAGAAATCTTTCAACTTTCTTGTGCTGCGCTCTTGTCTATGTGGTAAGGGAATTTGATGTCTTCTGCATATACATATGTACTGTGTATTTAGAAGCTTTGGCACATTGTCGACAGGCCGGTATGTGAATTTTTAATTTCCGTTTTCCGTTACATGCCACTGTCATCATCATCCTCATCGTCATCGTCATTGCTGGCTTTTGTCATTGTTGTCATTGTAGTACTTTGAGTTGCAGTTCCAGCCAACAGTTGAATATGTATATAATAATAAAATGGTTTATTATAAATTTGATTTCCTTTCTTTATTGAAAACTTGTGACAGTCAAGACTTTTAGAATGAACTTAACGAGCTCCAACAGCAAAATGTTAATATTAATTTGTGTGAAATTATTCTATTAAATATATTTTGAAAATGAGAAAACCAGAGCTATTTTAGCTACAGACGTAGATCTCAGTTGCAGAAAATTGATGTTAGTTGAAGGTAATTGTTAGATACTACATGTTTATATCTAGGATTCAGAACATAAACGTTAACCGGTAGTAATCTATTGAAATTGATTATCGTAACCAAATCGTTTTCATTATTTAAAAAAAAAAGAAAACGTAATTCTTTAAACCGAAATTACCATTTTGAAACCATTTTATACCCAGTGGGGGTATATTTTGTGTTTAAAGTATGTAACAGGTCTAAGGAAGTCTGGCAGACCCTATAAAGTATACATATTCTTGATCAGCATCAACAGCCGATATAGCCATGTCCGTCTGTCCTGCTGTCCGTCTGTCCTGCTGTCCGTCTGTCCTGCTGTCCGTCTGTCCTGCTGTCCGTCTGTCCTGCTGTCCGTCTGTCCTGCTGTCCGTCTGTCCTGCTGTCCGTCTGTCCTGCTGTCCGTCTGTCCTGCTGTCTGTCTGTCCTGCTGTCCTGCTGTCCGTCTGTCCTGCTGTCCGTCTTTCCTGCTCTCCGTCTGTCCTGCTGTATGAACACCTAGATCTCAGAGACTATAAGAGCTAGATTAACCAATGTTGGTGACAATACTCCTGAGGCCTCCACAAAGGTCAAGTTTTAGAATTAGAATTTTTACAATAACACCGGAAATTTGAAGCAAATAAAGTTTCGAATACACAAAGGTTGGAGGCAGCAACTTAAGGCATTGAAATAAAGTTATTAATTGCAGTTCTGACTATGGCTGCATTGGCGCATTGGTTAGAGTGTCGAACCCTCTCTCAGTCTACTTCGACTGTACCCTTTCCGACTGGTTATTAATAAATTAATAGCAGTTCTTTTCTTTACGAATATAGTATTTTTAACTCATTTAATTTGTTACTTACACAAAAGCATTTAATTACTAAAACAAATTTACTTGACGGATGTTGTGAAAATGAAAAAAATGATCAGACTACAAATTGTGTAAAGTTGTTCTTGCGGTTTTTGGTAAAAATTGTAAAACTAAGATGGACAATTAAATATTTAATTCAACCATGCTACTAACGCTTGATTATCCTTTTTAATTCGAATATTGGTTACAGTAAATTGTATTTCAAATTATTGAGGTTTTGTTACATGCATATTATGTTGTTTAACATTGATGCACTTATTAAACGGTTGTAAAATAAAACAGTAACTGATATTTAATTTGATATTCTTCCCTGGCTTAAATAATGCTAAATTTGATGTCGCAAATTTTACATTTGGAATGGAAATTTCCTAAAATAATGAATTAACTACTACTGTGTATTGATTTGCATTTTCAACTTTGTGCTCTTTGCTGTATTATTATCAATTGTTGAAACTTTATACAAACTAACTTAGTGTGATGCATAATAAAGAATAAATGTGTAATTTTCTCATTCATTTTACTATGCAAATATAAATACAAAGTTAGCAGCTGTCTGTGGCAAACATAATAAATTTGACAATTAACATGAGCACTTGAAATATAATAATAATTATTTGACAAACGAGGCTACCTTATTCGTGCCTTACTCAACTTCACTTGATATGACAATATGAGACCATGATAAATATAGTAACAGAAACTAAACTCTTAATTAAATAATTATAAAAATAAAATTGTATTTTTATTTGTTGAGCCATGAACACTGAGATTGTCTATCATTAAATTCATAATTAATCGCGAACAACAAATGCAATGAATGTACTATTATTAAGCAAATACAACCAGATACCATGATGATAGATTGCCACACGAACCGCACTTTGTTATTTTGTATTTTGATCTTTTGTTGTTACAAGTTTTGTAAATAATTATTATTTGTTGTTGTTGTTTGCAGCCCATTTGTTTGCTATTACATGTTTATACAATACAAACAACAACAACTACAACAACAATTTGAGCAATAAATAAACAGTTGTCTCATTGAGAACAAGTAATGCAAATAGAACAATCGACGCCTCGATTTGTTGCGTTCGCGTGACTTTTGACAAATGCAATTAAAGCTGATGCAACATTTGTAGCATGCAACAAACACTCTCAGTTGTTTGTCACTTTGTGGATAAATAGGAGCAACTTACAGTTGACCATTTTGCAGCTGCCACATGCCACAAGCTAGTTGCCCCCGTCGTCTTGCGCCGCCCTTTTGGCTGAGAGCTAAACAAATTTCCATTACCATTTCCCCATTTCTGCAACAGCAGCTTTGTCTTTGAGCCAAAGTTGTTTGGCACAACTTTTGCCGAGACTGCCGCTTTGAGGCGCTGCTGCTTTTGCCCCACCGCAGCTTGTTGTTGCCCCATCACCGCATCTGGCAGCAGGGTCAGGAAGTATTTGAAATTGCATAAAGTCGCTTTGCTGTTTGTGCTCAAAAAGATTTCAATTAAAGTTCTGCACACATACCTCCTGCCATCCTATTTGCCCTTGCCACTTGCCCCATGCCCCATGCCCCATGCCATATGTTCCATGCCCCTTGACATACAGCAGCATCCGTTAACAAAAAATACTCGGCCAGGCAAGGAAATCGTAATGACAGCGACATGCGATGATGGAATTTCTGAAAGCAGAGACTGCAAAGCTACTGAAGAGGCCAGAATGGAAACTGACACATTTATACACACATGCACACACACACACACATACATGAGCAAGGCAATGCATAATCAAGACAAAAACTGATTCAAATTCAAGTCAAAAAACTGAAATTTGAACTGCATGAAAGCTGTAAAATGCTAAAGGGAAAAAATGACAAATTTCAAAAATTCTCTAAATCTCTACATACCAAAAAAACGTTTTTTAGACCATACTGTTCTATAGATTAATAAGCAATAATAATTATCATCAAACATTTTCATATTTAGTTAGTTAATTATATATTTCAAGTTAAAACTTTTTGTGCTGGCAAAATCGTGTGAAATTTCGTCTACAAACAAAAAGGAAATGCGCGCGGAAAACTGTAGTTTTAATTTGTTCAGTCGAGAAGCTTTCAATTAGTTTTCAAAGATCTATCTCAAAAATTATTCTGCAACTATTTTCTTGATTGGAATATATTGTTTTATGTTTGAAATACATTAACAAGCTTGACATTAAATATTAGCAGTTAGAAGTGAATTTTCGTTACCTGTTCCATATTTTACTCTCTGCAACATTTTGCGGATTAACTTCACTTGAAATTGATTCCGATAACTTAAAACGATTACCTTTATATATCTATTTATATCTATTTAACTTCGATAAATAACATAAGAAAATATGATTTTATATTAACAATTAAAATTTATATTAAATATTATTTTAAATTACCGCTGAAAGAAAAAAAAAATTAGGAAGAAGTTAAAAACTTGTTAAGGTTTTAGAAGTTTAGGATCCGCTGGAAATTTAAAGAATATTCGGTCAACATTTTCAGATTGAAATTATTAAAATAAATAAGGAACAGGCGTGTATGTGTATATTGTTTGGAAAACCAACTCGCATGAGTAGAGAATAGTAAAAGATCAATTGAGAATTTTGTCAGTTCTCGCCACAATTTGTAAAGTTAAATTTTACAAATTTCTGATAAATAAATTATCAATAATATACTATTCAACCATTCATCATCTATATGCGATCTGTATCATATTTATATAGTGAGTGAAGAATTTCAAATTGGTTTAGGCCAAATGTTTTTTTGGACCAACTAACTAAACTAGCGGCTAACTCTGGCTGACCTTCTGTGGCTCTTGCCTAGTTTAACGATGTGTGAACTTATTGAATACCAACATTTTGGGGGCGTGCCATCGCGACCAAAATGTCCGACCCATTGTCTCAGCTGACAGAGCAAATGAGCGAGATGGCAATAATGAAGGAGTGATAGAGTGAAAGAGAGAGAGAGAGAGTGAGACAGATCTAAGTAAATAAATACGTGAGTTGCATGATATTAAAGTTGATCTAATGACCGCCTACGTGAGTTGACTGCCCAACGGGCTTCTTATTTATGACCAAGTCAAGGCAGTGCGCTGGAAGTGGAAAGTGAAGAGAAAAACGTCATGAGGAGGGGGGGGGGTAAGGGAAAGAAAAAGTAGGGGAGGGTGCGTACCCATTAATGGCTACAAAGCGGATTAGCCAACAGGCGGCGGTGACGTCCTTGCGGTGTGCCCAAAAACAAAAAAAATATATACACAAATTTATATATGTATATATACAAATTTAAGTCAAAGAGCATTTTTAATGCAAATTGTTGAAATGCCACGACGAGCGTCATCGCCCAGAGTCAGAGGAGAAAGTCGAAAAAATAAAAAAAATAAAAATAAATAAATAACATTCACAGGACCACATCGCTCTTTTGTTACGGGGGCCCGCTTATTGCACAAACACAATCAAATTATTACTGAGCAACTGGAGGGGAAGGGCGTACGTACGCAACGAGTGGAGGGGGGGGGTAGTAAGAACGGAAAAAATGCTGAAGGCTGAGCTTGTTGATGGGATTTTGCTGCGGAGGGAACGAATACAAATGCCATGAAATAAAATTAAAGCACTTAAAAAATTTTCATTGCATATATTCGGGCGCGCACACACACACTGAAAGTGAACGCAAAAGATTTTCGACTCACTCTTTTAGCACATATACTTACATACATACATATGATATTAAAGACATGAGGAATTGATTGGATCGAAACAGCGCACATGCCTAACGCTGCTTAGCGATGGGAGCGTGAGTCACGCTCGAAAATGTGTTAGAAAAGCATCTGCAAATGATTTGACATAATAATTGTATATAAAGAATGCAATTAACTAAAATTTAAGTAAATACATAACTTAATTCTGTGCATATGCTTTTAATATATAATTAAATTTTTTTTCACCACTAATTTTTATTAATGAAACTGAGTTAAATTTAATTATATACATTTTTAATAATATAATAATATAATTCATGTTTTAACTAATGGCATAAAATGGCCAATTCCCAGCTGCACCATATTAAATATTCATTTAAAGGTTTGTCCTTTTAATCAATTTGTATTTTCGCTAAACTTTTTCCGTTTTACTCCACAAAAATGTAAATATGTAAAAAATCTCAATAATAGCTAAAAATTGTATATTAAATTCAAACTCTTCTATATTCATTTTAATTTATTTTCCTATTAATTAGATTTGATCAATAAAGTTGAATTTAATTGACTAAATAGCTTTAATGCTTGAATTTAATTTAAAAGAATCTTATGCATTTTTTTACATTATTAAATATTCAACAAAAAGCATAAAAATATTATGTAGCCTACTTATGAAGGTATGCTTTTATGTATATATTATATAAATATATTAGTGGGAGAAGCAAGTGGCGTGGTTAGAGAAGTTGAGATGTTCGCTGTTTTTAGCTTAATGAGTTGCGCAAATGAAATGCAAACAAAAATATGTTAAAATTCAATTTCAACTTGAAGCAGCAGTCAGAATAAAACCAAAACGCAGCTTACACACACGCACATACGCAGAGAAAGTTTTTCTGTGGGTTAAGTGACAGGGTTGGAGGGGGGTGTCAAGGGCGAAGGGGCAAGGGCTGACAAACAGCTGTAAATTGTGCGGTCGCCTAATGGCGTTTGGCTTGATGTTGATTAGGCGTCGCTTCAGTTGATAAACTCGCTGGCAACCGCAAAAGCCAGGCGCCCATCGCCCCCCGTCCCTTCTCCTGCCCCAGCCACGCCCACACGTTGCTGTTCGTATGAAAATTGTATTCGCCCTGCAACAACAACAAGAACAAAAGTGAAACGCAAAACTTTTTGGCACAAATATTTTTTATGTAAATTGTTTTGGCATTTATTCATTTATATATGTATGTGTATGTGTGTGGGTGTGTGTGTGTTTCTCTCTCTCTCACTCTTTTTCGCTTAACACAATGACATTGTGTTGGAATTTTCATAATTTAACTTTCCGGATTTAACTGAAACCTGAGAGTGCAGTTCATTTTCATTCTTTTATTTTCTGTGGCCAACTTGATTAGTGGAAAACATTTTGTTCTATTTTCCCTCACTTTCCCCCTTCTCTACACTTGTGTCACTGCTTCGTTTACCAACAAAACAGCAACAACAACAACATCAAGTGTGGCAACAACAACAAGAACAACAACAGTAAACAGCGGCAAGCAACTTGAAGAGGCTCAAGGATCCTTTACGCGACAAGTTGTTTCTGTCGCTGTTGTTGCTTCTTATTATTGTTGCTTTCACTTTCACTCATGTTGCATATTGCTTCTTTTTTTTTGTTTTTGTGCATTTTGTTAATGAGAATTTTACCCGCGACGAGTGCAATAACAACAACAACAGTAATAATACTATAAAAACAGCAGCAAAAAAAATTATGAAAATTTAATTCCGAAAACTGCACTTTGAATACGCTTTAAAATTATTATAAAAGGAAAATATGTATGTATAAAAATTAATGATAAAGATTACTGCTTAAACCTGTTGATAATTATAAGCGAAAACTTAACTTAAACTGTGAATATAAGAGTAAAGAATATAATGAAATATTTCCAATTACATAATTCGCTTGTGTAATAGGGACATATAAACAATTGCCTACTACTCTTGCCAGAGCTTAGCAACAAATTGATGCTTAAACCTGTTGAGAATTTTAGGCGACAACTTAATAAACTTTTAATATAAGAGTAAAAAGTATATAATAAGATATGTAACTCGTTTCTGTAATAGGGGCATATAAGCAATTGTCCTATTACCTTGGCCAGAATTTAACTGTCTCATTTTTATATATTTGTTACTTGTTAGATTTTATATGCATCCCTCTTCCATAAGGGTAGCCACAAAAGCAGACAGAGCAAACGAAACTTGTGCCAAAATGGCACATAAGAGTCGGCAGACAGTCAGGCTGCCCGGCAGCTCTGTTGGCCCAGTCGGCTGGCCAGCTTGAATTGAGACAACAACAAAGAGAGAGAGAGAGAGAGTGAGAGGAAAGTGGAAACTGATGACGTCGCACACTTAATGTTGCATACTTTTGAGGTCCTTGTGCTAGTAACGTTTCCGTTCATTCTACTTTTGCACTTCGTTGATTGTACATACTATTTGCTAGCCATATGTTTTTCAGTGTCTTCTTCTTGTTCTCCTCCTTTCTCTATCCCTCTGTTGCGAGAATGGCAAAAGGACGAAGAAATATATGCAAGCCTTTAAACTGTCATAATATTTCTAGGTTCATTTTGCTTAGCTTGCTAAGTTAACGGATTCGTTCGCAAATTGAACTATGAAAATGATATCGTGAAGTCGCTTTTATCGCGTTTTTTATAAATGTTTACATATTCTACATGTATAAAATAATAGTGTAAATATATGTCTTATTAATATATATTTTAAAATATGATTGATATAATTTAAAATGCGGTATATAAATACATATTTCTGTATTTACTTTTGAAGCTGCATAATTCATATTTAAATTGATTTACACTGAAGAATTAAGACTGTACTTTATGGCGTCAATTTCGTAGACAGTCTTCACTTACTTTCATATAAATTAAATACCTTTATTACCTTTAGAAAGGGTGTAAATTCATGTTTAAATATAAATACTATTTATTTGGAAATTTAATATGCTTTTTCTCTTAGGATTCTTTACGTTTGTGCTAAAGATAGTATTTCTAGTTACAGCTCTATATACTGGACACACTTGAATTCATTTCAGACTCTTCCTTCTAAAGTCTCTTTGCGAGTTGTTTGTATTATTTCTATATGTGTGCCGTGCACTTTATTGAGCTTCCGCTTTTGCAATTTTCTTCAATTTAACTTCTTCATTTCAGTTGTCTGCCTTTAGCACTCTCACACGTATTCTCTAAGTGGGCGTGTGTCTGTGTGTGTATGTGTGTGTGTGTGTATGTGTGTGTGTGTGTATGTGTATGTGTGTGTGTGTGTGTGTCTGTGTATGTGTGTGAGAGTCTCACTGTCTCTATTATCTATCGCATTTTGCCGTCTGCTACCTGTGCGACTTTTGTCGCCTTGTGGCGCCTAAAACGATGCTATGATTTTTTCATGTGTATGCCTTTTGGCATCGCAACGCAACGCATCTCGTTGTGTTTGCTGTAAGTTTCTGCCACTTCATTTGTGGCATGCTATGCGTTCTGTTTTCCACATTCCACGCTTCACACACCCCTGTCAGCCTTTAAGACTCCGCTACTCTATTTCCCTGACGCATGAGCGCCTTTGGCGTCTTCTTTGTGCTGCTTTTGTGCTTTGCCAAGTTGCTTGCAGTTTATATGACAGCTTTTGGCATCGTCACACACACATACACTTATCTTTATTTGTAGTCGCATCAAGTGAAGGAAAAGAGAAGAAAAGGAAAATACAGAAAACCCTTTCAGGCGCCATTGCCTTTCAGAGAAATACGAGTATATATTAATGTACCTCAATGTGACCGCATTTGTCTCCGTTTTCGTCTTCGTCTCCGTTTTGCTCATCACTCACTCACTTGTCAGACTATCTCTCTCTCTCTTTCTCTCTCTCTCTCTGTCTCTCTCTTACTCAGCTTTTCTTGCATTCCATCTCTCTCTCTCGCTATGTTTGTGTATTTGCATTTGTATTCAAAACGCTTAAAGTGGATTTTTATTTCCTGTTTCTGTTACATTCGCCTTCAGTTGCCTCTTACCCATTCTGCCTCTCTTTCCCTGCCACTTGTCCTGCCCCTGGTCCTTGTCTCTTGGCCCATCACTCGCTTATCATCTTGCTTTCAATGTGCTGGTCTCCTTTTGTGTATTTCTAATGCCATTTTTATACGCATTTACTTTCATTTTGGGCAACATTCCTGTAAGTACATATGAGAAATATTTTTATGTGGTATTTTTATATCGGCAAACAGCAACAACAACCACAACAACACGAAACACAATAATATCAACATCCTTATGCTCCTCAATGGTTTGAAAATTATTGTCGATTTTGCCGCTGATGGTTACAAAAGATATATATATATATATATATATTAATATGTATACTTGCAGATATAAAAATATGTATTCACAGACGGGAATAAAAAGCACTCCTTCATATAGCTTTTCAACTCATGCCATTCATGGAAATTGATTAAATTCATGTAGAAATTAAATTCTTAATCGGTTGTTAAATGAATCAAAAATACTTTATTCATCTCTACTTGTAAATAAATATAAAATGTTGATTAACTTTTCTCTTGAACTCTTATAAATAATTTAAAGACCAATCGAACAGAAATTAATTTAGCCATCCATTTTTCACCAATGTTTCGAATTCAATTCATGTCAATTCATTTTTGACATAATTCTTTGAAAATAAGTTGGAAGCAGATTGGATGAAGATTAAAAAAGTTTTTTGCAAGAGGTTTCCCCGTAATTTCCAATGTGGACGTAGTATATTCCAAATGTCAATAAGCATAAAGTTTTACATAGAGAATTTTATTCCTAGTATTTTTAATTTCTAAAAGAAACTTTTAACTGAATCCATAATTATTTTCTTAAAAGTCAGTAAGCAAAAAGTTTTGTATATAGAGATATACTACACCTAGTATTTTTAATTATGAATCATTGTCTTTCACTCCAACGAATATTTTAAGCTTTTCTCTTTATACTATTTCTCGCCTTCTTTCATCTCTTTCATCATTTCTTTATCCGTCAAGCGGCGCACCTCAGTTTGTAGCATGCTTCTGGCAGCAAGCTCCTGTTGACCATCACATTACAGCTCTTTACCCTTAAACGATCAATTAAAACCTTAAGTAATTTTTGCAAGTGTATGTGTGTGTGTGTGTCATGCCCACAGAGCCTTTTGTCGTAGCTGATATTGGTTAATTGTGCCATAAGGTGAAAGGAATTGAACGATATGCTTACAATACTTGATGATGCTTGGCCAGCTTGTTGTGGTCATCATTATCAGCATCTTTAACATTATTATCATTAACATTACCATCATCGTTATCATTATCATTGTCATCATCATCATTATCTGTGCACGCAGTTTATCGCCTGTCGCTATTTAAAGCTCATCATTTAAGCAGTGAAACG